>CM070487.1:40682092-40739592 GCA_036324585.1 Champsocephalus esox | reverse complement strand
CACGCGTTCACGCTGAAAATCCCTCTTTCCCTGTCCCTCCAGCCCGGTGACAGACCCTCCCTCCCCCGGGGGAAACTCATCCATTACAGCTGGATGTTTGACTGGCAGAGGCTTAATGACAGCAGCTCAGTATTGACCCGACTGCCAAACACTGAACATTCGGTCCCAATCGTCCCCTTTTTTTTTGTCAAATGATTACAGCGGTCCCTAAAGACATGCAAATGATTCCATGAAGGATGGGAGCTCGACATAATGGAGGCAGATGAGTGGATTTTATCGGGGATCTCAAAGGTGCCCTGGTTGTTATAGGTTGAAATGGATCACGTCTGATTAGGAGGCAGGGGAAACATCGTCTTCGGTATCTTTTGTCTCCCCAGATAGCGTTTGGAAACAGTTCCTCCCATCATCAATCTGAGCGAGACAAGCGGAGTAGCAAACAGTGTGTTCTGCTTCGCTTCTCCCCACAAAGACAAGCACACGAGCTTCCTCTTGATGGGTTTGCCGCCCCGCTCCCCGCCCTCCCAATAGTCTGTGAAACTGTGGGGGTGCGTTCAAAATAACCATGCCATTATGGTAGCGCAGTTTAGAGTATTCACCATTCTCATCAGCTGAGCGGCAATAAAAATATTTCGGCTCTGAAGCACTTGGTAGAATCACCACCCCGTTATATCTTAAGTACTAAAGATACAAAATCCACTCAAAGTCACTTCGAGAGGAATTTTCTCTTGGCGAGATTAGCCGGTCTGAGGCCGTTTGAATCTGGCGGAGGTCGGCTGGCTCTCTAATCTGCAGGAAGGCTCGTCCCAGATGGACTGTGAGGACTAACTGGAGTTTATACAGTGCTGTCGCCTTATCCTGCGTCGCCACGGTGACAGTGTGATTACAAGGAACCACATGTTCCAGAAACCAAGTGTATTTAGTAGTTTCCGATGACATCTTTTGTGTATTAGCTAATCAAACCACCAGTGCTATATTTCTTTAGGAGGGTTGTTGTGTATTTCATGTGAGCAAGAAGGCACTATTTACTTTTTGACACTTTTTGCTAATCTCAAGTCAGTGTCTCTTTCTGCTACACTTTTGAATTCAACATTTATTTTTACACTTCTTCGAGTCATTTGAAATACTTGAGTAGTTTAAGGGGCCCTAATATCTCTCTACTTTAAAGAGTCCTCTCCTGCTGATGTTCAGGTGTATATCAGTATGTAGTGTCTCTACTTTAAAGAGTCCTCTCCTGCTGATGTTCAGGTGTATATCAGTAGGTAGTGTCTCTACTTTAAAGAGTCCTCTCCTGCTGATGTTCAGGTGTATATCAGTATGTAGTGTCTCTACTTTAAAGAGTCCTCTCCTGCTGATGTTCAGGTGTATATCAGTATGTAGTGTCTCTACTTTAAAGAGTCCTCTCCCGCTGATGTTCAGGTGTATATCAGTATGTAGTGTCTCTACTTTAAAGAGTCCTCTCCTGCTGATGTTCAGGTGTATATCAGTGTGTAGTGTCTCTACTTTAAAGAGTTCTCTCCTGCTGATGTTCAGGTGTATATCAGTGTGTAGTGTCTCTACTTTAAAGAGTCCTCTCCTGCTGATGTTCAGGTGTATATCAGCATGTAGTGTCTCTACTTTAAAGAGTCCTCTCCCGCTGATGTTCAGGTGTATATCAGTATGTAGTGTCTCTACTTTAAAGAGTCCTCTCCCGCTGATGTTCAGCCGTATATCAGTATGTAGTGTCTCTACTTTAAAGAGTCCTCTCCTGCTGATGTTCAGGTGTATATCAGTATGTAGTGTCTCTACTTTAAAGAGTCATCTCCTGCTGATGTTCAGGTGTATATCAGTATGTAGTGCCTCTACTTTAAAGAGTGCTCTCCTGCTGATGTTCAGGTGTATATCAGTATGTAGTGTCTCTACTTTAAAGAGTCCTCTCCTGCTGATGTTCAGGTGTATATCAGTATGTAGTGTCTCTACTTTAAAGAGTCCTCTCCTGCTGATGTTCAGGTGTATATCAGTATGTAGTGCCTCTACTTTAAAGAGTGCTCTCCTGCTGATGTTCAGGTGTATATCAGTGTGTAGTGTCTCTACTTTAAAGAGTCCTCTCCTGCTGATGTTCAGGTGTATATCAGCATGTAGTGTCTCTACTTTAAAGAGTCCTCTCCTGCTGATGTTCAGCCGTATATCAGTATGTAGTGTCTTGTCCCATGACTTGTGTAGAAACACATGCAGAGGAATTTGCATATGGATCTATTTATTCTACTCAAAGGAAATGTATTTGTGAACGACACCTTTATAAGTGAATTATTTTGGGACTTGACATTTTTCACACAAATCAACACATTCAGGAAGACTTTAAATGCGTATCATTAAACAAAATGCACATATAGATGCAGAGGAGTTTGCATCTGTATGTGTGTGTCTGATTAAATGCTCCTAACCCTTGTGTGTCTGCGCTGGGCGACGGGTGCATACGCACTTCGGCGGGTCAAAACGTTTCCATTAGTAGCAACACGCTGCAGCCTCAGAACGATGTGAACACACACACCTACCAAAACACACGCAAGCTATAACGCTGGACAACTGTCTCCGTCTCAGAGTTAGTGTGTCTCATAACTGGAAGTGTTTGTCAGTGTATCTGAAATGACTCGGTTAGCTACGTTAGCTAGCTAGCTTACAGCAGATCTGCAGTGACATCAGACCCCAGCTGTGTGCGTCACTCTTTAGTGTCCCCTGGTCTCCCAGCTGTGTGCGTCGCTCTTTAGTGTCCCCTGGTCTCCCAGCTGTGTGCGTCACTCTTTAGTGTCCCCTGGTCTCCCAGCTGTGTGTGTCACTCTTTAGTGTCCCCTGGTCTCCCAGCTGTGTGCGTCACTCTTTAGTGTGCCCTAGTCTCTCAGCTGTGTGCGTCACTCTTTAGTGTCCCCTGGTCTCCCAGCTGTGTGTGTCACTCTTTAGTGTCCCCTGGTCTCCCAGCTGTGTGTGTCAATCTTTAGTGTCCCCTGGTCTCCCAGCTGTGTGCGTCACTCTTTAGTGTCCCCTGGTCTCCCAGCTGTGTGCGTCACTCTTTAGTGTCCCCTGGTCTCCCAGCTGTGTGTGTCACTCTTTAGTGTCCCCTGGTGTCCCAGCTGTGTGCGTCACTCTTTAGTGTCTCCTGGTCTCCAGCTGTGTGCGTCACTCTTTAGTGTCCCCTGGTCTCCCAGCTGTATGCGTCACTCTTTAGTGTCCCCTGGTCTCCCAGCTGTGTGCGTCACTCTTTAGTGTCCCCTGGTCTCCCAGCTGTGTGCGTCACTCTTTAGTGTCCCCTGGTCTCCCAGCTGTGTGCGTCACTCTTTAGTGTCCCCTGGTCTCCCAGCTGTGTGCGTCACTCTTTAGTGTCCCCTGGTCTCCCAGCTGTGTGTGTCACTCTTTAGTGTCCCCTGGTGTCCAAGCTGTGTGCGTCACTCTTTAGTGTCTCCTGGTCTCCAGCTGTGTGCGTCACTCTTTAGTGTCCCCTGGTCTCCCAGCTGTATGCGTCACTCTTTAGTGTCCCCTGGTCTCCCAGCTGTGTGCGTCACTCTTTAGTGTCCCCTGGTCTCCCAGCTGTGTGCGTCACTCTTTAGTGTCCCCTGGTCTCCCAGCTGTGTGCGTCACTCTTTAGTGTCCCCTGGTCTCCCAGCTGTGTGCGTCACTCTTTAGTGTCCCCTGGTCTCCCAGCTGTGTGTGTCACTCTTTAGTGTCCCCTGGTGTCCAAGCTGTGTGCGTCACTCTTTAGTGTCCCCTGGTCTCCCAGCTGTGTGCGTCACTTTAGTGTCCCCTGGTCTCCCAGCTGTGTGCGTCACTCTTTAGTGTCCCCTGGTCTCCCAGCTGTGTGCGTCACTCTTTAGTGTCCCCTGGTCTCCCAGCTGTGTGCGTCACTCTTTAGTGTCCCCTGGTCTCCCAGCTGTGTGCGTCACTCTTTAGTGTCCCCTGGTCCCTAATCTTTTCAACCACCATGACCTCAGGTAGACCCTCACACACACACATAAGAACAAAGACCATAACACTCCTTTTGTGCCATACTACTTATGTCAATATATATTTACCGTAAATATCTTTGCAATAGATACTTCCACCTGTTATACTTTCACCTGGCTGCTATATCGCTAAACTACCGCTACTGGATGTGTATCTTGTAAATTGTGTAATTTCTATTTTTATCTTTTAGTATTTTTATGCTTCTTAATTAATATTAAGCTATCTCTGGCTCTTTAGTTGGCGCAACACAGAAGTGTCCCCTCTTTAAATAAAGGGATTCAGATTCAGATTTGGAACTCGGTGAAGATGTTTCGGCACATTTGTGTTTTTGTATTTGCATTGTTTTTGAAACTACCGAATGTTTCTCCTGATAGAAATGTGTTGGGTCGTTGCTGCGCGTCGGCGTCGCACGAAGTCGACGAATGAATGGAGCATGAATACATGTAAAAGTTAAGAGACTGAAGTCAATCCTACTTTTGTATCCACTTTCTGACTTTGTCAATCCTGGGACTTGAACCGGAGGCCCTTCCAATTACCGGTGTACTTCCTGTCCGACGCGCTGCCGTCCTCCCACGAGTCCCACGCCCTTACAAAGTTTCACCTTTCCCAGTTCTTCCCTCTCCTGGTGTGATGATTTATTAAATTGCCTTTAAGTAAGACTGCAGATTAATTAAAACAATTTAATTTCCCGGCGTCATATATAAAATTCTCCGTGGTGACTGAACCCCCTTCCCTCCACTTTCTGTTCCACAGCAGGAGAAAGATACTGAGCAGCACAGTGAGGATGGAGAGGAGGTGAATGCACATTTGTCTGCTGCTCAGTGTGTGTGTGTGTGTGTGTGTGTGTGTGTGTTTTGTTCTGTTTGCTGAAAGAGCCGGGAATTGGATGGCGGATCGATATTATCGGACCTGCGGATGGCATGTGGTGGAGCTGCATGAATGCAAGGTTTCTGATGAAGGCGCTTTCTGCACAGAGAACCCGTCTCTCGTAGCAACGTGTGCGTTAACGAGGCTGTGGATCTCGGCAAAGCTTTATTGAAAACCCGTGAGACGATCGATGTAAAGATTGCTGGAAAATATCGACTCGAAATCGAAGCGTTTTTGTGTCAAAAGCAGCCTTTCATTTCACGAGCAAGCTCTATTTGTTTGCAAGGCTGTATGTCAGGCTATTGGGTCTCCACACGTGACTCCGCCTCCTCCCTCTCCCCCCACTCATAGCTGTTGCAAGCGTATTGATTATTTCAAATACTGATTATCTAAAAGGCCTTCTGCTACTGTAGGCATTGGATTTATTTTGGCTTAATTATTTATGGGCCAGGGCTAGCTGTAAGTATTACCGCTGCGAGATCATGAAGGATTACATTGTTAATATTCAGCAGTGTATTTTTATTTATGTACACTCTAAAGCTTTACTGGAGGAGCGCTTGGCAGGCGCTCCAAAGTGCCGTCTCTCCCTCTCCCTCCCTCTCTCCCTCCTGTCTCACCCTCTCCTCTCTGTTCGGTGTGTTTTCAGAGGGAGCTAAACTCGGTGGCGTCTGAACTTGCCGGTCGACAAGAGGAGAGCGAACATTCCCACAAAAACCTGCTGGAGCTGAGCAGGGAGTTCAAGAGAAATGTCCCTGAGGTGAGTCTGAACACCCCCCCTCACACAGTCACACACACACACACACACACACACACACACACACACACACATCCACGTGTTGTTTGTTCCTCATCTCCACTTCAGCGGGGACCGAGTCGATGCTCGAGCCCCCGCACGGACCTTCATACGGGGAATACATTATCTCTGTTGTCTGCATTAGTTCATATACAGGTAGACTGGGACCAAGTGTGTACTCTGAAGTACTTATTCTCTTCTACTTTACTTCATTTCAAAGAGAAATATTGTACTTTATATTTTCATACAGGGATATGTTTATCTATTTTCAATATCTGCAGTTGTATACACTCAGTGACTATGAGTATTAAAGTACACACTTTAAGGTCATTCTTTTGTGTGACACTTTATTTGTGTGTAAAAAGTTGAATATTTTCCTTTACATTTTAATGGAGTATAAGTATAAAGTGTATATAGAAGTTACTCCATTAAAATGTAAAGGAAAATATTCGACGTTTTGCTCCACTAAATGTATTTGACAGTTTAATAGTTACACAATAACACACACAACATACCACAGCCGTGCACATGAGGATGTCTGGTTGTAGATGAAACTTTCCAACATCATATGTAAGTCCACCTGTTACTAAACACGGTGTGGCTGTTACTTAGTACTGTGCTAAAGTACACACTTTGGAGTACTTGGACACTACTTCTTTCTGCACCACTTTATACTTCCACTTACAAATGAAACTTGTTACGCCCGAGTGAAGAACTGCATGTAGATGTTTTACTAATGTTCACTTAGGTAAACCTTTATGCAGGGGTTACACTAAGGTGTGGACTGTTGCTAAGTACATTTACTCAAGTACACCTCTTAAGTACACAGCTTTGAGGTACTCTGTAAACATTACACTCACAGTCACGTGACAGAGTACTATACTTAAGTACTAGTTGATGAACTATTTCTCTCTGTCCTTTTTCCTGCATTATGAAGAGAAATATTATACCTTTCCTTCGCTGCATTGATTCGAGAGCTGAAATAACTTTACAAATCAGGATCCTCACACAACAAGCATGTGAGGAACTAAATGATCATGTTTTAATTTAAAAAATACCCAGCGTATTAACATTAAAGTCCACCTGAACACCCTTTCGTTCCTCATCTTCACTTCAGACGCTGAGTCAGTGCCGCCGCTCCAGCCCCCGCATGAAGGCGTTATGTATCTCTGTTGTCATGTCTGCGTGGAGAAGTCAGCGTTGCCCCTCCCTCCCTCCCTCCCTCCCATTTACTATGTACATGCTGTGGCCTCGCAGTGACGCCAGCTTCTGGCTGAAGAGAGGCCGGGGGCTTTAACTCGAAAGTCCAGCACACATCTGAACTCCAAGGCTCATCTGGAGGTTCATAAGAACACGATGTCCGCGTCTCAGTCTGGAACGTGATATCGACTTTCTCCAAAGTCCTGTAACAGGCGTCTCTGGAAAGGAATGCGTTTAGCGTGTTAATGTTACACTCACTGAAGCACAAAGACAAGTAACCTGTAAGAGGGGTGTTTATGTTAATGAGGAGGACGATTAAAATGTTTACTTACGGACTTATAGAAAAGTACTTTAGTTAAAGTCAAATGCACGTTTTGAAAAGACAAGGTTTGCATGTTTTAGTCCTTTTTAAAAAAAATTCATTAGGCAATATTGACTGATTGACTGATTGGCTGATTGATTGGCTGATTGATTGGCTGATTGATTGGCTGACTGATTGATTGGCTGATTGATTGGCTGACTGATTGATTGGCTGATTGATTGGCTGACTGATTGGCTGATTGATTGGCTGATTGACTGATTGGCTGATTGATTGGCTGATTGATTGATTGATTGGCTGATTGATTGGCTGACTGATTGATTGGCTGACTGATTGATTGATTGGCTGATTGATTGGCTGACTGATTGATTGGCTGATTGATTGGCTGACTGATTGATTGGCTGATTGATTGGCTGACTGATTGATTGGCTGATTGATTGGCTGACTGATTGATTGGCTGATTGATTGGCTGACTGATTGATTGGCTGGATGATTGATTGGCTGATTGATTGGCTGGATGATTGATTGGCTGATTGATTTAATGGTGGGTTGGTTCATTGATTTACTTTATTTTCGTGTCATGTAACCAAGGTGCCCTACTATCATGACACCAACAATACATTTTAAAAGTACTAATTGTAAAAATATCTCAAGTTATTTGCTTGTTATAAACTCTATAGTGCATGTCCAACCAATGGCAAATACAAAAAGAAGTAACCTTTGTATCTTAATTTTAACTTTAATATATATATTAATTATTATTAATAATTAATATTTACATTTGGCCGATATCCGAGTGAGTGTAGTGAGTAATGCGATATGGCAACAGCAATGTGGATTAATAAATGAAGAAGTAAGGAAATAATTGAATTAATAGAAAGCAAGTTTCATTTCAAACCTTTATTGACCCAGGTGAATCCCGTCGAGACCATTGATCTCTTTTCGAGGGACAGCTGCTCAGGTAGGTTCCACATGAAACACAAAAACACAAAAGGACATCTCACAGCATCGTTACAGGGATTACAATTTACACAACTATCCACATGAGCAGATACCAACAGCTTCCGATTGACGAGCATCCGACCGAGCTTTAATAACATTTAGTGGCACCAGATTGCTCAGTTTCCATTTAACTTGCAGACTGTTCCAAGACAGAGGAGCTGCGCATCTAAAAGCCGTCTTCCCTCAGACAGTCCTAGCAGTTGGCACATTTAATAAAACCACAGCATTCGATCTCAGGCAGCAGCCACTTACAATTCTCCGTGAGATCAGGGAGCAGATATAAGATGGAAGTTTCCCTAGCATGGCTTTGTATATGAACATGTACCCGTGACTGAGCCTCCGTACAGGTAGCGAGGGCAAACCCGTGCATACAGGGTGCAGTGAGGGGTTAATGCTTTACAGTGTGGCACACATCTCAGGGCGCTGTGATACGCAGCATCTAACCTGACCAGGCGACGGGCCGGTGCATTCAGATACATCAAAAAAGTAAAATTACAGAAATGTAAATACAAATCTATAACAATAAATGAATGTTTAGCTGTGTTTCTTATGTTTCCCATTATTGTGCTTTTATTTCATGTCCTAGTTATTCTTCTCGTACGTTAACAAAGTTACCCAAGACCTTATTCAACCTGCCCTTTGTTTGGTAAAGAAATGCCAATTAAGGTGGATTTCAGTGAGCGGATGAAAGCTATATCTATGAACGATACAGACGAATGATTTCTTTGAGACGATCGTCCATTGACATGAACGCCGGCGGAGTCAAAGAGAATATGTTTTATATTTCCCTGCGCGTGTGTCTGCGGTGCGAAGCTGTAATCGTGTCAGTATGATACAGGCGTTTAAGACGGGATCAGGCTGTCACCACGGGAGCAAAGCCCCTACCTGAGGCAGTCTGGATCTCAAGCTACTGGAAAGCTCCACTTCTCAAACATGCCCACTCAAACCCTTTAGGTTTAACCACTAATGCCTCCAACCACTCACACACTGAGCAGGGCGAGAGGAGACACCGTGAAGGAACGCCCTACGCTTTGCTTCTGTGTTGGGACTTTAAAGAGTTATTGGCACGGCAGCTTTATCAACCTTTAGTTGCCACGGGAACGTTTTTTTTTACTTTTTCAGACAAGAGATTACTCTCTTAATTACCGATATTTGATTACTTTACCCAAATAACTTATATTTGCTGCCAAATAAATATAAATGTTCAGCTTTTGAATGAACTGTTATTAAGTTATAACCGTTTTTCAGACTACTTAAATGACCAATATGTGATTACTTAATCGTCAAAACTATATTTGAGAACTGACAGCGATGTTTTGAGCTGTGAGCTGCTCGCTGTATGAAAGTAGCCGGTCAGCTTAAAAATAAAAACGCATTTGCAATTTTATATTGACTCGCACGGCCTGAACAGAAGACAGGTCGACACTTCACGTCTAACGGCAGGGTGCTAATAATAATCATTCAAATGTTCATTAGTAGAGCCACCAACGGACGGACGGACGGACGGACGGACGGACAGGACAGACGGACGGACGGACGGACGGACGACGACGGACGGACGGACAGACGGACGGACGGACGGACAGACAGACGGACAGACAGACAGACAGACAGACAGCACAGACGAGACAGACAGACAGACAGACAGACAGGACAGACAGGACAGACAGACAGACGAGACAGACACGGACAGACAGACAGACAGACAGACAGACAGGACAGACAGACGGACAGACAGACAGACGACAGACGCACAGACAGACACAGACACACACACAGACAGACAGACAGACAGACACAGACACACAGACAGACAGACGGACAGACGGACAGACAGACAGACAGACGGACGGACGGACGGACGGACACACGACGACACACGACAGACAGACACACACAGACGACACGACGACGGACAGACGGACAGACGGACGGACACGACAGACAGACGGACACACGGACAGACGGACAGAACGGACAGACGGACGGACAGGACAGACGGACGGACGGACAGACGGACGGACAGACGGACGGACGCGACAGACGCGACAGACGACACAGACACACAGACGACGACACACAGACACAGCACACAGACACACACACACACACACACACAGACGGACGGACAGACAGACGGACGGACGGACGGACGCACAGACACACACACACACACACACAGACGACAGACACGCCACACACACACACACACACACAGACGGACGGACGGACGGACAGACGAACGGATAGACAGACAGACAGACAGACGGACACACACACACACACACACACACACACACACACACACACACACACACACAGACAGATAGCGATGTTCATTAGCTAACATTCACTAGTCACTGTACTGTACTGATATTCTGTACGGTATAATGAAGTCCACTGAGACAAATGTAACATCTGTGATATTGGGCTATAAATAAACATTCATTGATAGTTAGCATATTCTTGCTAGCTAAACAGCTAACGTTAGCTAGCTATGCCAAACGAGTCTTTATGAAGTAATATATAGCATTGGATACTAGATAACCATGTGCTGTACAGATGAAGCTTGTTTGTAATTGTTTGCTTGTTTCTCTTGTGGCTTGTGAATCTTTAGTAGCTCTGTCTTGTGATGCATTTACGGCTGTATTACGTCGATAACATGTATAACATTCTGTGGGAAAGAAGGAGCTATGCAGAGAACGAGTCCTCTTTCTTATGGAGCGGTGTTTCTCGTTGGGCCTGATCTAATTCCTGAACCGGTACGGAGCGTCTGCTGGAATGTGCTGAGTTGACTTTGTTCTGTTTCCCCAGGAGGTTCGGGAGATGGTGGCACCTGTTCTCAAGAGTTTCCAGAACCAGGTGAGCCGCACGTCTTCTCGCAGATGCTGAGTGTCCGCTAAGTGTTGTTATTTATATTGTTCTCAATAAGGAGAACAGATTGCTCCAGCCTTTGCATACGGACACTCTGTTGTGTGGGGTTTGAGTGTTTCTCTGATCTGCTGCCAGGATCTAGGGACAGAGGGTGGTGTCGGCTACGTACATAATCTGTCTCTATGTATACACTGTCATATTTATCATGTATATTTGATCATAATTCTATTTTATTCATTCATGTATTAATCCTGGTCATGACCATCCGCAGCCGTGTGCACGACTTGCTGCTCGAAGCGGTCAGACCTTTTAATCTGTGTTTTGAAAGACTCTATCGTAACAAAGACCGTAACGCTAATGTGTGGGAGCAAATCAAAAAGACGTCATGCTACATGTTGGTTACATCACTTTTTAAAGGAGAGATTGTCTGATATAACATGATTTACTCACATTTAAAGGTTTAAGGGCACGACACGTGTTGCTAATGAGCAACGTTCTGGCTCCTCACACAAAGCAAACAGTACGTTTTCATCAACTTATCAAACCACCAAAGCATGCCCTTTATATCCGCCGACTACAATATGAACATGAGCAAAGAACAGTGTTCAGTCAGACAACACACGTGTTCTTAATATGTTTATTACAGCAGCTTATAGCTTGAGTTTGGCGTCTCGGCTCGGGCCTCACCGCGTGGAAGCTGGGGGGGAAGCCGGGGTGGAAGCCGGGGTGGTGGGGGGGGTGGAAGCTGGGGTGGAGCTGGGGTGGTGGGGGGTGGAAGCTGGGGTGGAAGTCTCCTTTCCCACGGCACGGGTCTACGGCCTTGGGTATCGCTGCTATCTCTCTGAAGGGGGAGGAGCTTGGGTATCGCTGCTATCTCTCTTAAGGGGGAGGAGCTTGGGTATCGCTGCTATCTCTCTTAAGGGGGAGGAGCTTGGGTATCGCTGCTATCTCTCTGAAGGGGGAGGAGCTTGGGTATCGCTGCTATCTCTCTTAAGGGGGAGGAGCTTGGGTATCGCTGCTATCTCTCTTAAGGGGGAGGAGCTTGGGTATCGCTGCTATCTCTCTGAAGGGGGAGGAGCTTGGGTATCGCTGCTATCTCTCTTAAGGGGGAGGAGCTTGGGTATCGCTGCTATCTCTCTGAAGGGGGAGGAGCTTGGGTATCGCTGCTATCTCTCTGAAGGGGGAGGAGCTTGGGTATCGCTGCTATCTCTCTGAAGGGGGAGGAGCTTGGGTATCGCTGCTATCTCTCTTAAGGGGGAGCTGGGACGCTGCTATGCTTTGGTGCATTGTTGTTGCCAGTCTGTGACCGAGCACAAGCCGCCATGAGGTAGTTCACTGCTCAGGGACGAAGGCTCCCTGGTGCCCATCCTTTCCTACGGACGAGAGCTCTGTAGATTCAGGGTCCATAGTGTTTAGTCTCACTGATGAAGAATGTTGATTATTACACTCCGAACCTCGAGCTGCAGAAGAGTTCTTCAGAATTGGTTTAACACCAGCTGTCTTCTCCGGCCGTAACTCAAAGCTCCAGCTCTCCTCGAGCCTCTCTGAGTCCTGACTCTCCACGGCGACAGAAGTTTCAACAAACAGCAGAAAAAAGACAGAAGATTGCAGATTGCTTCAGCTTTATGTAAATACTTCTGGCTGCAGAAAGGATGGTATCGACCAAAGAAAACAACATGGTCGTCACCTGGGGGAAAACACCGGTAAACATCGGTCCATTAAAGTCGAGCCTTGCTTTAAAGCAGGGGTGTCAAACTCAAGGCCCGGGGGCCAAATCCGGCCCGCGACTTAATTTAATGCGGCCCCACAAGAGCTCTTAAAGAATATTATACGTTTATTATACGTGCCGATTTACAGAAGCACGTTGCCCATAAACTACATATCCCACAATGCATCTCAAATATGAATTTAGTTCAGAATTTGACTTTTTGCTTCAACATTTCATTTTTCTTTACATTTCCAGAATTAGATTTTTTTAAAAGACATTTTGTGACATCAGCACTGAAGAGACTTCCAATTATTTGCCCTAGACTTCTGCTTTCAGGTGTAGTTCATTATGAAGTTATCCCACAATAACTTCTGCAGAGGCAATAATGTAATAGTATACATTATTTTATATATATATTAAATATTTATATATGTATTTTTATATAGTCTTAAAGTTACAACCGGCCCTTTGAGTGGAACCATAATGCTGATGTGGCCCGCGATGAAATTGAGTTTGACGCGGCTGCTATAAAGACACAGACCAATGTAAAACTAGTGTATTTCTTTAAATGGCATTTGTATTGATGGTTTCCTCGGCACTTCCCGCTCCACATTATCATGTATAATCAGCTGACCATCAGGAAGGAAGGATTAGACAGAAACATGTGGAGGAATCCACAGAACGCTCTCCGTGTCGTACAGCTGTGCATCTATCTGTGATCAGATATCTGGCTTCTCCTGTTTTGCTTCCTTGGAGAAAGAAGCCCTCGTTTCCTGTTGTGGTGCGTTCGCCGTGACGTCGCCATATTGGAAAAGTCATCCGATACCTCGCCAAGACTCTGCTCCAGCCATTGCACCAAGGTCATAAATCACATTTGTGCGCTCTGGTCCGCCTAGAAAGAGGCTTATGGAAACGATACCTCACATATGCGTCCAGTCCCGCTCTCCCCTCTAAACTCCCCACCTGAAAGCCCCTCGCCGGTACACACGAGAACACTCAGCAGGGATTGTTCACTTCTGTTGGAAGTGATTATTGACGGATTCTTTATAATGCTGGATAATTGACTGTGCACAAGAAGCCCTGGCGGCAGATATCACACTCCTCGCCTCCACGCTCAGACCCGTGTGCTAACTCAGATCCTCGCAGGGTGAAGTCGCAGACATATCAGAAGCACCCTTCATTGTGAAACGGGATCTAACCTTTGTGTTGTCCTAGTTTCCTGTTCTTACAGCTGATCAGTCGACTGCACATCTTCACCCACATCTGTTTCACCTTTTAAGCCGACTTCATTTCATCTAATTAAGACGGGTTTTTACTTATCTTTGCCAATTAAGGTCAATCGACCCAATTAACACCTCTTTCTTAGTTAGAACATTCACAAAAAAGTAAAGATTAGAGAAACGTATCTTGATGGTTTAATGTTTAGTTTTAATCAATACTGATGCTGCTTCTCCTCCACTACATGTGTTTAATACCTTTAGTTACTTCACAGATGTGGATGAATGATGTGAAATGTAATCAAGTGTTGAATCAGACTTTAGTTCCACCTGGAATGAATCCACCAGCTACCCTGCAGTCTACAAAGTACTTCAGACTAGCTGCACCTCCACCAGCTACCCTGCAGTCTACAAAGTACTTCAGACTAGCTGCTCCTTCACCAGCTACCCTGCAGTCTACAAAGTACTTCAGACTAGCTGCTCCTCCACCAGCTACCCTGCAGTCTACAAAGTACTTCAGACTAGCTGCACCTCCACCAGCTACCCTGCAGTCTACAAAGTACTTCAGACTAGCTGCTCCTCCACCAGCTACCCTGCAGTCTACAAAGTACTTCAGACTAGCTGCTCCTTCACCAGCTACCCTGCAGTCTACAAAGTACTTCAGACTAGCTGCACCTTCACCAGCTACCCTGCAGTCTACAAAGTACTTCAGACTAGCTGCACCTTCACCAGCTACCCTGCAGTCTACAAAGTACTTCAGACTAGCTGCACCTCCACCAGCTACCCTGCAGTCTACAAAGTACTTCAGACTAGCTGCACCTTCACCAGCTACCCTGCAGTCTACAAAGTACTTCAGACTAGCTGCTCCTCCACCAGCTACCCTGCAGTCTACAAAGTACTTCAGACTAGCTGCACCTCCACCAGCTACCCTGCAGTCTACAAAGTACTTCAGACTAGCTGCACCTTCACCAGCTACCCTGCAGTCTACAAAGTACTTCAGACTAGCTGCACCTCCACCAGCTACCCTGCAGTCTACAAAGTACTTCAGACTAGCTGCACCTTCACCAGCTACCCTGCAGTCTACAAAGTACTTCAGACTAGCTGCACCTCCACCAGCTACCCTGCAGTCTACAAAGTACTTCAGACTAGCTGCACCTCCACCAGCTACCCTGCAGTCTACAAAGTACTTCAGACTAGCTGCACCTCCACCAGCTACCCTGCAGTCTACAAAGTACTTCAGACTAGCTGCACCTCCACCAGCTACCCTGCAGTCTACAAAGTACTTCAGACTAGCTGCACCTCCACCAGCTACCCTGCAGTCTACAAAGTACTTCAGACTAGCTGCACCTCCACCAGCTTTGAGAACACTTTCATGATCAATCATTAAAAAACATACATATATATTATTCTGAAATGGACCAATCTGCACAACGACTACTTTCACTGTCTTTACTATATTTGAGATGAGAATACTTTCTACTTTCACTTGAGGAACATTTTGAATGCAGGACTTCTACTGTAACAGAGTATTCTTACACTCTGGTACTTCTACTTTTACTCAAGTACAAGATCTGAGTACTTCTACTTTTACTCAAGTACAATATCTGAGTACTTCTACTTGTACTCAAGTACAAGATCTGAGTACTTCTACTTTTACTCAGGTACAAGATCTGAGTACTTCTACTTTTACTCAAGTACAGGATCTGAGTACTTCTACTTTTACTCAAGTACAGGATCTGAGTACTTCTACTTTTAATCAAGTACCAGATGTGAGTACCTCTACTTTTACTCAAGTACAAGATCTGAGTACTTCTACTTTTACTCAAGTACAGGATCTGAGTACTTCTACTTTTACTCAAGTACAAGATCTGAGTACTTCTACTTTAACTCAAGTACAAGATCTGAGTACTTATACCTTTACTCAAGTACAAGATCTGAGTACTTCTACTTTTACTCAAGTACAAGACCTGAGTACTTGTACTTTTACTCAAGTAAGATCGGAGTACTTCTTCTTTCACTCAAGTACAAGACCTGAGTACTTCTACTTTTACTCAAGTACAAGATCTGAGTACTTCTACTTTCACTCAAGTAGAACATCTGAGTACTTTTACTCAAGTACAATATCTGAGTAGTTCTACTTTTACTCAAGTACAAGATCTGAGTACTTCTACTTTTACTCAAGTACAAGATCTGAGTACTTCTACTTGTACTCAAGTACCAGATGTGAGTACTTCTACTTTTACTCAAGTACAAGATCTGAGTACTTCTACTTTTACTCAAGATCTGAGTACTTCTACTTTTACTCAAGTACAAGATCTGAGTACTTCTACTTTTACTCAAGTACAAGACCTGAGTACTTCTACTTTTACTCAAGTACAAGATCTGAGTACTTCTTCTTTTACTCAAGTACAAGACCTGAGTACTTATACTTTTACTCAAGTACAATATCTGAGTACTTCTACTTTTACTCAAGTACAAGATCTGAGTACTTCTACTTTCACTCAAGTAGAACATCTGAGTACTTTTACTCAAGTACAAGATCTGAGTAGTTCTACTTTTACTCAAGTACAAGATCTGAGTACTTCTACTTTCACTCAAGTAGAACATCTGAGTACTTTTACTCAAGTAAAGATCTGAGTAGTTCTACTTTTACTCAAGTACAAGATCTGAGTACTTCTACTTTTACTCAAGTACCAGATGTGAGTACTTCTACTTTTACTCAAGTACAAGATCTGAGTACTTCTACTTGTACTCAAGTACCAGATGTGAGTACTTCTACTTTTACTCAAGTACAAGATCTGAGTACTTCTACTTTTACTCAAGATCTGAGTACTTCTACTTTTACTCAAGATCTGAGTACTTCTACTTTTACTCAAGATCTGAGTACTTCTACTCGCTAGTTATCGGCCACATTTAGAAAACGAGCGTAAGCACGAGAAAGCCCACGTGGTGGAAAGCATGGATGTGGTCCACAGAATGACCAACGGCCCGTCTCCCCGTCTGTCTCCGTCTCTTAAACACAACACGTGGCGTCGTCAGTCGTTCCCCAGCGCCGTGCAGCCCTTCTGATTGGGTGCGGGGAGTCGTCCCGCTCCTCGACACCACGCTCAGACTCATGTGCTAATTCAATTACTCCCAGTGTAAAGTCGCAGAGATATCACAAGCACCCTTGCCTTCACTTCATTGTGCAAACAGGAGCCCATGGGATTAATGTAAGCACCATTGATGTCTGACGTCTGGGAGTCTGGAGATGTTTCACAGTAGATAAAATAGATGGCTGATAATGAGGGACGATTTCTCCTCCTCGCTGCGGGCCTCTCCGGTACCTCTCCGTCTCTCTTGTGTAACTTCCACGAGCTGATCGTCATAAGGAAGCCAGCTCGCGGTGGAAAAAGCCTCCGTGGGTTTTTATTGTCGGATCTCGAGGTGCAACTCCATAATAATATAATCCTCTGGTGTTTTCTGATACACTTTGACCTTATTGGTAATGTCAGACAGCTTGAGGAGGCTGGTGAACTTTACCCAGAGAGCACTGCACGACCTGGGAGTAAAGAGAGGGACCAGACCTGCTGCTGGAGGGAGGACGAGGAGGGGGAGGGAGAGGGGGAGGGGAGGGGAGGAGGAGCTGGTGTGTCTTTGCCGGTCTTGAGGAAGCATTCGGATCCTTTCCTTAAGTACTAAACCCTCGGTCGAACTACTCCGTGACAAGTGAACGTAGTAAATGAGTATAATCAGAGAAATGTAGTTGAACGTGAAAGCACACTAACATACATTATATCATTAATTAGTTTTCTTTCTTAATTAGATTAATTATTATTTGCTAGTTTAATTTAACTGAGGCTTTCATATACACTTAGTAAAGTATAATATTTCCCCTTAGATGTTCCGTGTAGTTAAGATAAGATAAGATAGACCTGGGGTACTCAAACTTTTTTGTTAAAGGTCCGCTTGTGAATTTTATACGAGGTCAATGGTCCGGATCAATGCCAGTAAAGTCCCGGGGCGTCAGAATATAAAACCCTCTCTCTTTTCCTCCGTACCCAAATCTTTAAAAAAACGGGGGGTACAACGAGCGGATACAGATTTGCTGCCGATCTGACGTCAAATCGCCGGCGGACCCACAGAAAGTTGCTATCAGAAACAATGCCTGACGTGTTTTGGACGTAATCTCGTCTTTGTTTACTTTAGCCTCGCTAACACTCAGAGCTAACCTGTGCTGGAGAGAGCACGTGTTTAAAAAGCAGGAAGTAAAAAAAGGAACTCACCTTGTGATCAACCCGCAAGAGAAAAAGCATTCGAGCGCCATACTGTTTCAGAAAGAATCCTTGATGTGGTTTAGAACAGGATGGCGTCTTATCACAGCAGAATTTAACTCCGGTAGAATTCTGATCAGGCATTAGCTCCGCCTCCTCCTTTTTTTTTCAAGCTAAGGACCAAAAACCCGCGTTTCTCCAACAGCTGCAAAAGAGGGGTTTGAGCAGAATGAGGCACGGCTACAACGGGGGATCTGGTTGGTGTTTGAAGCAAACAAAATGTTTTGTATAGGTACGGCCCTACTATGTATGTTTCCAATATAGCATCATAGGTCCACTTTAATTTACATTTTTTTTTATAATGGGACACAGGGTTCGGTCCGGATTGATTTGCAGTTCAATCCGGATTGATCTGACCTTGCTCCGTAGTTTGAGAAGCCCTGAGATAGACCTTTATTGATCCCCGTAGGGAAACTCAGGCGTTACGGAACAACAGAATAATACAGAAACACAGATAGTACACCTGGAATAACAAGTATACGTGTAATCAAGTAACAGTATGAGTAGAATCAACAGTTAAACTCTGATCAGGTGTACTATATACATATACGTTGAAGTAGAAAGAAAATACTCAAGTACAAGTACCTCAAATGTGTAGTACAATACTTAAGTAAATGTACTTAGTTACTCGGCATCAATGGCTTCTGTTTGTGGTTCGGGGGTAAAAAATCCTCCTCCGCAGCTGCACTGTACAGGTGGTGCACAACGTCCCGTGTGTGTGTGTGTGTGTGTGTGTGTGTGTGTGTGTGTGTGTGTGTGTGTGTGAAGCTGCGTACAGAGAGATCTGGGTCCTTCTTGCCCCAGTGTTGAGGCCCAGAGGAGCGCCTCCTGGTATTTGGACCCTCGTCGCTTCTAAAGGAGACGCCGCTCCTTTGAAGTGTTTGCGACATGACAGGTTTTCTTTCTTTTCTGTTTCATTCCAATGTTCCCCACCCACTTTCCCTCTCTCCTGCTTCCCGTCCAATCTCGCCTTCTAATTATCGCTAACCAGGCGACTGATTAGAAACACGACCTAGTTCTTATTTCCGAGGAGCTGGAGGAGGAGAAAGGGTTAATCCCAGAGCTGGTGGCTGTCATTGGTCGCTTCCCTCCTTCTTCTCCTCTTTTCTCCGTTCTGCTCTCCTCTTTCCTCTCCCTGGAAGTTTGCTAATGAGGTCCCGTCAGAGCTGAGGAGAGGTGTTAATTTGGCCTTGTGAAGTAGGAAGGAGATTAAGGACAGTGAGGAGCCGAGTTTACGGCTTAAAATACACCGCTGTCCTTATTAATCCACGGGCCCTGGGAGACCGGCGTTTTTTGGTTTTATAATGAACACTGTTTTATAATGAAGGTAATTTTAATAAAAACGTACGGAGAGGAGAAGACGTCTCCTTGGTCTCCGGCGCACCTTTGGGGCCGAGTTACTTCTCAAATAGAGAGACGCCGTTCACACGACTTTCACGACGAACAGGAAGATCGTCAGCGAGACTACGAGAGCTTCTCAAAGCAATTTACACCTCCCTCTCACTTTCGAGTGCACACTCCCCGCAGGACACACCTTTGTGGGGAACAACGCACAGTGACGGGCGGCTTGTGTGTTTCCTTTCTGGTGCTGCACATTCCTCCTCAATCTGAGTATCAGACCCGCGAAGCACTCTTTCTATTTCCCTCTTGATGTGCTTTGCAGAAAGGACGCAGCAGCACGGGTCCCTAATTACTGAAACTTGCTTCACAATGACAATCCGTGGAGTAATTTAGCGTGCACAATGAGAGTTGTGCTGCTCGCGCAGATGGAGATTCTGATAAATAGTTTGTAACGTGTAATTAGCAGCTCTGCCGGTTACATGCCATTAACCCCCGAAGTGCAGGAATCATTATTGGCCCTCATTACGAAGCAGCAAGGTACGATGGAGCTGACTAGACATCAAAAACATCAAACAGCTATTAAAGAGCTGCACGCGAGGGGGCCGGTGGACACCTGTTTATGAGTCTAACTGTGCCATTTCCTCCCCTGAGGTTGGGAAGTGATGATGTGGGGGAAGACAGAGAATGTTTTTTAATGTATGTTGTTGTTGTTGTTGTTCTCCGCGAGAGAGCGGGAGGTTTTTCTGACTAACCAGCAGCTTCTCAACTCCGTGAGACGGAGGAAGGAGAGTTCAAAATGGCTGCTGACTTCTCGAGTTCGGGAAGAAAGACGGAAGGAACATTTTATGAGATTCATCAACGGATATTTTAAACTTTAACCTTTTCAGACGGGAGACATAAGGTGTGAGGGAAACTTCTGCAGCAATGGAAAGTCAGGACTCAGAGCGACACGAGGAGAGATGGAGCTTTGATGTCAAACAATGATAGTTTATTGCGAGGACACGGCCGGAGAATTCACATCACAAGTCACGGCAGCAAAAGGTTCTGACTGCACGGGTGGGTTGCCACGTCAATTCTGATCAGCCTCGCATCTTGGTCGACCCTTTAACGAGCTTACAGAGAGTCAACCCACATATTGGAGATGGGCGTAAACATTCTGCAGACACAGGAGACGCCTCTCACATCTGTGGAGCTTAGCGTAAAACTCCCGATGTCCGCTATAGGTCAAGCCATGAAACGTATAGTATCAACATACGACGGCATTATCACATTCCTTACGGGAGATAAGGAGCAGGGCTGATCGTAAATGTCAACACACAGAAAATGTTAAATATCTTAAGAGTAAGGAAGAATTATTATTTGACACTTAGGAAGAGAGAAGAAATATTCTCAAACATAAGGGATAATGAAAAGACAAAAGCAGCGGTGGACACGTCCTTGTGATGTCTTTTATACATCAACAACATGTGTCCCCGGTGCGTCGGGGAACTCACGCAGCGTCAGCAAATAAAACCCTCTCTCTTTTCCTCCGTACCCAAATCTTTTAAAAACGGGGGTACAACAAGCGGATACAGATTTGCTGCCGATCTGACAAATCGGCGGCGGACCCACAGACAGTTGCCATCAGAAACAATGCCTGACGTGTTTTGGACGTAACCTCGTCTTTGTTGACATTGGCAAGCCTCGCTAACACTCACGGCCCGTCCACACGGCGGCGTGCGTTGAATATTGCCGGCGGGCGTGTCTGAAACTCGACCAACAACCAATCACATGAATCTCCCGCCCCTGACACACAAGCAGCGGTTTGATTGGCTAGAGCTCGTACTGGCATACGATTCGATTGGCTGACGCTTCTGCCGAGGCGTCAAAAGTTGAACATTGCTCAACTCTTGCAGCGAGCAAGTTGGCTTCCCAAAATGCAGTTCGGCGAAAAGTGACATCACCCCATTCAAAGTGAACGGTGAAGTGTCAGCGCACGGCGCTGTGTGGACGGGCCGTCAGAGCTAACCTGTACTGGAGAGAGCACGTGTTTAAAAAGCAGGAAATTAAAAAAGGAACTCACCTTGTGATAAACCCGCAAGAGAAAAAGCATTCGAGCTCCATCCTGCTTCAGAAATAATCCTTGATGTGGTTTAGAACAGGATGGCGTCTTATCACAGCAGAATTTAACTTTGTCTCCGGTAGAATTCTGATCAGGCATTAGCTCCGCCTCCTCTTTTTTTTTGTTCAAGCTAAGGACCCAAAATCCGCGTTTCTCCAACAGGGCTGCAAAAGAGGGGTTTGAGAAGTTTGAGGCACGGCTACAGCGGGGGATCTGTTTGGGGTTTGAAGCAAAACACTTCACAGACATGTTTCGTATAGGTACGGCCCTACAATGTATGTTTCAGATATAGCACGATGGGTCCACTTTAAGTTCTGTATTTAAGGACAGTTTCGACACACATGATTGTTGACTGTGCTGTTGTGCAGAATAATTACTGGTAGTTTATTTTGACATGTTTTGCACCTTAACAGGACAGCTCTACGACAGCTTCAGGGTTAAGGTTTGGAGATTTAGATGATGCAAACATTTAAAAAACGTTATGCATTATTCTCGGACTTGATAGTCTTCATTTATCTATTCGTAAAATAAACCAGCGTCCCTGCAGTACACAGAGTAACGTTCGGCCGAGTATTTTTAAACTTTTATACCAAAGTAAAAGGACAATTTTGAGGTACTTTATTTAGTTATTCCAGCTCTATACTCGGCTATATCTGACAGCTTTTATTAGGGTTCGAAGATTTAGATCAAGATAGTCTTTATTTATCCATTACCACAATTAAGTAGCAGTAAATAGAGTAACGACAAATATTGGTATATTTTGATACACCTATTTGTAACGAGTATTTTGTACGGTGCTTCCATCCAGTTTGTTTGGACAATCTTCTGTTAACAAAATAAAAGCAGGATATTATTTATATAAGGAATGGAAAATACCAAATATACCAAAGTACAAGACATCCGAGTGCATCCATCCACTTTGTTTGGACAGTCACATGCATGTTGCAGTGCTTATATACGGTGCCCACACAGATCTGTGCCCTCAGCCTACCCTCCACATCGAGGTGGGCAAACTCCGGCTTTGATCATCCATAGAGAGCCGACCAGCTCTTCCTCCTTTTGATTAATTCCTGAAGGAAATGATAATTTCTCTTGAATGTATGAATATGTTATGAATGGTGGAATGAATCAAAGAGTAAAGGATGATAATTAATTACAGCGCCATGATAAAAAGGCTGTGGGTGTTATGACGCAAGCTTCCTCCGTGTCATTATGAGAGTTTCCGTAATTACCTTTCTGCACGAGGAGAGAGGAGCCGCTCGCTGAGAGAGTCTAACGGTCATAAAGCTTTTCCCTGCCTAATTGTCTGAGGGGCTCTATGGCACTTTCATAGATGAGGGACCGCGCCGTTAGGAGAAATGCTCGGCGACGATACAGCTTTTCCAGCTCAATGAAGACAGATCTTCATCACGGGCTAAAACCTGGCGGTTATTAGGTACAGAGTGCTGGACGGATAACTCGGGAGATGGGGGAGAAACATGCGAGTGGAAAGCTGCCTCCACACCGCTTTAAAGGTCCCCTATTACACTGTTTTCATCCATATATTACAGCTCTCAGACATACAGCCAGGCTCTGAAGTGTTTCCCAAACGGATCATTGCAGCATCCCATAATCCCCTGTTTCCAAAGTGCTGATTCTCTGTCTGTTACTTGAATGAAAATAAGGAGCCACTCCCCACGCCCCTCTGAGAGACATTTGGTTAAAAAGAACACAATAGGCGCGTTCACACCGGAGTACTTTGCCGTACTTAGTTCCTCAGAACTTAGTTCATCAGAACTCTTTAGTTCAGATCGCGTTCACACCGGAATGAGTCCCTGAGGGTGGATTAGGCAAATGAAGCCGCTGACGTCACTTCTTCTTCTTCTGCTCTGGGTTTACTGGCAGGCCGCAAACAACTTCACGGCGTATACTGCCGCCCAAAGTCCCTGGCCGGAAGTCCCCGGAGTTGGGGACTGGCTTCAGTTTTGCCATAAGTCAGTCTCTCTGCGTTTCTGCGCTGGGCTAATGCTAATGCTAATAATGCTAATGCAAGGAAAATAAAATGGCGGCTTCACAAAACCTTTTGGGAGTTTTACGGGGCGTGGTTTGCAATCCGCTCAGCCAATCAGACACAGGAACCTTTTTCTCCCACGAAAGTTCCTGCTCTCTAGCGGGGACGGAGAAGGGGGTAAAAAGGTTCATGAACTAAGTTCTAGTTTTTTTGGTGTGAACTCACATTTTCGGAACTATACTGGGAAAAGTACTCCGGTGTGAAAGCGGTTGCTGATTGGCTAATGGTTACACAAGACAAAACATCGTTATGACATCATAAAGTGGCCAAAATCATAGCAGACATGGAGAAGAGACATGAAGAAGAGGGGACACATGTTGATGTAGAAGAGACGTGAAGAAGAGGGGACACATGTTGATGTAGAAGAGACATGAAGAAGAGGGGACACATGTTGATGTAGAAGAGACATGAAGAAGAGGGGACACATGTTGATGGAGAAGAGACATGAAGAAGAGGGGACACATGTTGATGTAGAAGAGACATGAAGAAGAGGGGACACATGTTGATGTAGAAGAGACATGAAGAAGAGGGGACACATGTTGATGTAGAAGAGACATGAAGAAGAGGGGACACATGTTGATGTAGAAGAGACATGAAGAGGGGACACATGTTGATGTAGAAGAGACATGAAGAAGAGGGGACACACATGTTGATGTAGAAGAGACATGAAGAAGAGGGGACACATGTTGATGTAGAAGAGACATGAAGAAGAGGGGACACATGTTGATGTAGAAGAGACATGAAGAGGGGACACATGTTGATGTAGAAGAGACATGAAGAAGAGTGGACACCCATGTTGATGTAGAAGAGACATGAAGAAGAGGGGACACATGTTGATGTAGAAGAGACATGAAGAAGAGTGGACACATGTTGATGTAGAAGAGACATGAAGAAGAGGGGACACATGTTGATGTAGAAGAGACATGAAGAAGAGGGGACACGTGTTGATGTAGAAGAGACATGGAGAAGAGGGGACACATGTTGATGTAGAAGAGACATGAAGAAGAAGGGGACACATGTTGATGTAGAAGAGACATGAAGAAGAGGGGACACATGTTGATGTAGAAGAGACATGGAGAAGAGGGGACACATGTTGATGTAGAGGAGACATGGAGAAGAGGGGACACATGTTGATGTAGAAGAGACATGGAGAAGAGGGGACACATGTTGATGTAGAAGAGACATGAAGAAGAGGGGACACATGTTGATGTAGAAGAGACATGAAGAAGAGGGGACACATGTTGATGTAGAAGAGACATGAAGAAGAGGGGACACATGTTGATGTAGAAGAGACATGAAGAAGAGGGGACACATGTTGATGTAGAAGAGACACGAAGAAGTGGGGACACATGTTGATGTAGAAGAGACGTGAAGAAGAGGGGACACATGTTGATGTAGAAGAGACATGAAGAAGAGGGGACACATGTTGATGAAGAGACATGAAGAAGAGGGGACACATGTTGATGAAGAGACATGAAGAAGAGGGGACACATGTTGATGTAGAAGAGACATGAAGAAGAAGGGGACACATGTTGATGTAGAAGAGACATGGAGAAGAGGGGACACATGTTGATGTAGAAGAGACATGAAGAAGAGGGGACACATGTTGATGTAGAAGAGACATGAAGAAGAGGGGACACATGTTGATGTAGAAGAGACATGAAGAAGAGGGGACACATGTTGATGTAGAAGAGACATGAAGAAGAGGGGACACATGTTGATGTAGAAGAGACATGGAGAAGAGGGGACACATGTTGATGTAGAGGAGACATGGAGAAGAGGGGACACATGTTGATGTAGAAGAGACATGAAGAAGAGGGGACACATGTTGATGAAGAGACATGAAGAAGAGGGGACACATGTTGATGGAGAAGAGACATGAAGAAGAGGGGACACATGTTGATGTAGAAGAGACATGAAGAAGAGGGGACACATGTTGATGTAGAAGAGACATGAAGAAGAGGGGACACATGTTGATGTAGAAGAGACATGAAGAAGAGGGGACACATGTTGATGTAGAAGAGACATGAAGAAGAGGGGACACATGTTGATGTAGAAGAGACATGAAGAAGAGGGGACACATGTTGATGTAGAAGAGACATGAAGAAGAGGGGACACATGTTGATGTAGAAGAGACATGAAGAAGAGGGGACACATGTTGATGTAGAAGAGACATGGAGAAGAGGGGACACATGTTGATGTAGAGGAGACATGGAGAAGAGGGGACACATGTTGATGTAGAAGAGACATGGAGAAGAGGGGACACATGTTGATGTAGAAGAGACATGAAGAAGAGGGGACACATGTTGATGTAGAAGAGACATGAAGAAGAGGGGACACATGTTGATGTAGAAGAGACATGAAGAAGAGGGGACACATGTTGATGTAGAAGAGACATGAAGAAGAGGGGACACATGTTGATGTAGAAGAGACACGAAGAAGAGGGGACACATGTTGATGTAGAAGAGACGTGAAGAAGTGGGGACACATGTTGATGTAGAAGAGACATGAAGAAGAGGGGACACATGTTGATGTAGAAGAGACATGAAGAAGAGGGGACACATGTTGATGAGAAGAGACATGAAGAAGAGGGGACACATGTTGATGTAGAAGAGACATGAAGAAGAGGGGACACATGTTGATGTAGAAGAGACATGGAGAAGAGGGGACACATGTTGATGTAGAAGAGACATGAAGAAGAGGGGACACATGTTGATGTAGAAGAGACATGAAGAAGAGGGGACACATGTTGATGGAGAAGAGACATGAAGAAGAGGGGACACATGTTGATGTAGAAGAGACATGAAGAAGAGGGGACACATGTTGATGTAGAAGAGACATGAAGAAGAGGGGACACATGTTGATGTAGAAGAGACATGGAGAAGAGGGGACACATGTTGATGTAGAAGAGACATGGAGAAGAGGGGACACATGTTGATGGAGAAGAGACATGAAGAAGAGGGGACACATGTTGATGTGGAAGAGACATGGAGAAGAGGGGACACATGTTGATGTAGAAGAGACATGGAGAAGAGGGGACACATGTTGATGTGGAAGAGACATGGAGAAGAGGGGACACATGTTGATGTAGAAGAGACATGGAGAAGAGGGGACACGTGTTGATGTAGAAGAGACATGAAGAAGAGGGTTTTGCATAATAGGTGACCTTTAAATGAAGTGAGGGTTTCTCGGTGCAGTCAGATCTCTGTGAGCTAATCAGGATTTTAACGTGGAAACGAGACAAAGACGCTATCACGAATTAGGCTTTGGCAATTTATGAGACTAGATTTTATTTGCAATTTTCGCCTTCGAATATACGCCACCGATCTGACTATGTTTATATATTGGCAAAGCATAAATAGGCAACCCTACACTATCGTTGCAATGTACAGGGACTGTAGTGATTATTGATGTTGTCATATCGCCATGACACACAGTCCTAAGTTAGGTTGTTGCTATGCACTGTTTGTACGAATACACATGGAAACAATAAGCATGCCATCCCTACCAAACCCTACTTTCACTGTCTTTCACTGATGAGAGTACTTTCTACTTTCACTGTCTTTCACTGATGAGAGTACTTTCTACTTTCACTGTCTTTCACTGATGAGAGTACTTTCTACTTTCACTGTCTTCACTGATTTAGAGAGTACTTTCTACTTTCACTGTCTTTCACTGATGAGAGTACTTTCTACTTTCACTGTCTTTCACTGATGAGAGTACTTTCTACTTTCACTGTCTTTCACTGATGAGAGTACTTTCTACTTTCACTGTCTTTCACATGATGAGAGTACTTTCTACTTTCACTGTCTTCACTGATGAGAGTACTTTCTACTTTCACTGTCTTTCACTGATGAGAGTACTTTCTACTTTCACTGTCTTTCACTGATGAGAGTACTTTCTACTTTCACTGTCTTCACTGATGAGAGTACTTTCTACTTTCACTGTCTTTCACATGATGAGAGTACTTTCTACTTTCACTGTCTTTCACTGATGAGAGTACTTTCTACTTTCACTGTCTTTCACTGATGAGAGTACTTTCTACTTTCACTGTCTTTCACTGATGAGAGTACTTTCTACTTTCACTGTCTTTCACTGATGAGAGTACTTTCTACTTTCACTGTCTTTCACTGATGAGAGTACTTTCTACTTTCACTGTCTTTCACTGATGAGAGTACTTTCTACTTTCACTGTCTTTCACTGATGAGAGTACTTTCTACTTTCACTGTCTTTCACTGATGAGAGTACTTTCTACTTTCACTGTCTTTCACTGATGAGAGTACTTTCTACTTTCACTGTCTTTCACTGATGAGAGTACTTTCTACTTTCACTGTCTTTCACTGATGAGAGTACTTTCTACTTTCACTGTCTTTCACTGATGAGAGTACTTTCTACTTTCACTTGAGGGACATTTTGAATGAGGACTTTCACTGTGACAGAGTATTCCTACACTCTGGTACTTCTACTTTTACTCAAGTACAAGACCTGAGTACTTCTACTTTTACTCAAGTACAAGACCTGAGTACTTCTACTTTTACTCAAGTACAAGATCTGAGTACTTCTACTTTTACTCAAGAACAAGATCTGAGTACTTCTACTTTTACTCAAGAACAAGATCTGAGTACTTCGACTTTTACTCAAGAACAAGATCTGAGTACTTCCACTTGTACTCAAGTACAATATCTGAGTACTTGTACTTTTACTCAAGTACAAGACCTGAGTACTTCTACTTTTACTCAAGTACAATATCTGAGTACTTGTACTTGTACTCAAGTACAATATCTGAGTACTTCTACTTTTACTCAAGTACAAGACCTGAGTACTTCTACTTTTACTCAAGTACAATATCTGAGTACTTCTACTTTTACTCAAGAACAAGATCTGAGTACTTCCACTTGTACTCAAGTACAATATCTGAGTACTTGTACTTTTACTCAAGTACAAGACCTGAGTACTTCTACTTTTACTCAAGTACAATATCTGAGTACTTGTACTTGTACTCAAGTACAATATCTGAGTACTTGTACTTTCACTCAAGTAGAACATCTGAGTACTTTTACTCAAGTACAAAGTCTGAGTACTTCTACTTTTACTCAAGTACAAGATCTTAGTACTTCTACTTTTACTCAAGAACAAGATCTGAGTACTTCTACTTTTACTCAAGTACAAGATCTGAGTACTTCTACTTTTACTCAAGTCCAAGATCTGAGTACTTCTACTTTTACTCAAGTACAAGATCTGAGTACTTCTACTTTTACTCAAGTCCAAGATCTGAGTACTTCTACTTTTACTCAAGTACAAGATCTGAGTACTTCTACTTTTACTCAAGTACAAGATCTTAGTACTTCTACTTTTACTCAAGAACAAGATCTGAGTACTTCTACTTTTACTCAAGTACAAGATCTGAGTACTTCTACTTTTACTCAAGTACAAGATCTGAGTACTTCTACTTTTACTCAAATACAAGATCTGAGTACTTCTACTTTTACTCAAGTACAAGATCTGAGTACTTCTACTTTTACTCAAGTACAAGATCTGAGTACTTCTACTTTTACTCAAGTACAAGATCTGAGTACTTCTACTTTTACTCAAGTACAAGATCTGAGTACTTCTACTTTTACTCAAGTACAAGATCTGAGTACTTCTACTTTTACTCAAGTACAAGATCTGAGTACTTCTACTTTTACTCAAGTACAAGATCTGAGTACTTCTACTTTTACTCAAGTACAAGATCTGAGTACTTCTACTTTTACTCAAGTACAAGATCTGAGTACTTCTACTTTTACTCAAGTACAAGATCTGAGTACTTCTACTTTTACTCAAGTACAAGATCTGAGTACTTCTACTTTTACTCAAGTACAAGATCTTAGTACTTCTACTTTTACTCAAGTACAAGATCTTAGTACTTCTCCCACCTCTGATTCTTTAACACAACTTTATAGTAACTTCTAAACTCTATTTCAAAAAATGAAGTGTCGAGGTGCATTTACAACTCCCCTCACACACACACACACACACACACACACACACACACACACACACACACACACACACATACCATGTATACATCACTTCAGGGGACATTACATTGACTGACATGCATTTCCTGGAGACTTAACCATAACCATAACCAACGCATGCCTAACCCTAACCCTAAACCTAACCCTTACCCTTACCCTTAACCTTAACCTTACCCTTAACCTTAACCTTACCCTTACCCTAACCCTTAACCTTACCCTTAACCTTAACCTTACCCTTACCCTAACCCTAACCCTTACCCTTAACCTTACCCTAACCCTAACCAAGTCTTCACCCTAAAATTAATTATCCCCCTTATGGGGACCTCCATTTTGTCCCCATAAGGGAGGCCAGTCCCCACACGTGACTATGTAAACAGATGTAGGTCCCCACAAGTATAGTAATGCTAGACCACACACACACACACACACACACAGACACACACACACACACGCACACACACACACACACACACACTCAGAGGTGTCTCTCACTGTCTGGGCCTCATTGAGCAGCCCAGGATCTCCTCTCCGTTTGCGATGCGATGCACGTGCGGCCTGCAGCTTATTGTGGGAACATAATGGGCACCAGGGCCATGTAAACCAGCGGCTCTCTGCTCCTGCTTTATCACTTGTGTCCTCTTCATACCGAGGAGAGGGAGGGAAGGTGGGAGGCGGGAAGGTAGCGATGTGGGGGAGTGTAATTGGACATTAGATAATACCTTCCTTGAGTCTTTTACGTCCTCCAGAGGCCAACATGTCCTCGCCTCTTCTGCACATTAGAACAGAAAAGCTGCTTTGACCCAAAATGCACTTCCTGTTCCACTCTTTATTACTTTAAAGTTGACTTGCATTGATTATGATAAGACAAAGACGGAGGAGATTATATTGGATCAAATGTTGTCCATCTCACCTCTGATACTTATCTGAGTTCAGTGACTAATGGACAGATAGCTAAGACTTATTGAGCTGTAACTCACTTCATAGATCCATTTTACTTTTTGTACCTGGAAGTTAGCATTGCAAGGGTTCCCCCCGACAAAAAGCCAATTTGGATTTCTGCAGAAAATAATCTCCGTGGAAACAAATTGTCATGATTCTTACACATTTAGTTCAGCAGGATAATCTCCACATATGAACACCACTTTTCTGAAGTAAAAAGCTAATGTTGGGCTATAAAGGAGCTACAGCACGGTCACATGACTTCAGGTCACCACCGCTAAGCTAAAGGTGGCTAATGTTGGGCTATAAAGGAACTACAGCACGGTCACATGACTTCACGTCACCACCGCTAAGCTAAAGGAGGCTAATGTTGGGCTATAAAGGAACTACAGCACGGTCACATGACTTCACGTCACCACCGCTAAGCTAAAGGTGGCTAATGTTGGGCTATAAAGGAACTATAGCACGGTCACATGACTTCACGTCACCACCGCTAAGCTAAAGGTGGCTAATGTTGGGCTATAAAGGAACTACAGGACGGTCACATGACTTCACGTCACCACTCTAAGCTATAGGCGGCTAATGTTGGGCTATAAAGGAACTACAGCACGGTCACATGACTTCACGTCACCACCGCTAAGCTAAAGGGGGCTAATGTTGGGCTATAAAGGAACTACAACACGGTCACATGACTTCACGTCACCACCGCTAAGCTAAAGGTGGCTAATGTTGGGCTATAAAGGAACTACAGGACGGTCACATGATATCACGTCACCACTCTAAGCTATAGGCGGCTAATGTTGGGCTATAAAGGAACTACAACACGGTCACATGACTTCACGTCACCACCGCTAAGCTAAAGGTGGCTAATGTTGGGCTATAAAGGAACTACAGCACGGTCACATGACTTCACGTCACCACCGCTAAGCTAAAGGTGGCTAATGTTGGGCTATAAAGGAACTACAGCACGGTCACATGACTTCACGCTTTGCAAATTCAGAAAAAGATACATAGCAGGTATTGCAGCTTGAGCAAACATATTTTTTCAATGTATGTTGAAGCTGTAAGACTTGCCTGAATGTAAGAAGACAAGATGAAAAAGATTGCATTAATAAATAACAAAGGATATTGAACAGAGCCAGACAGTCAGTAGCCTATGTATGTTATTCACTCTTGACTAGCATACATGCATGGACAATACATTTCATGTCTCCAAAACACTAATGCTTAACAGCAAATTCCTGCGAAACTCAGATAAAAACGTCACATTAGACTTTGAGAAACTATTTCTCAATCTTCTGACATTTAATAGACTATAACAGTTGTTAGCCGCAGTCGTAGCATTAACAAGCTACTGCTAATAGATGATACGGCTGTAAAGAGTAAAACCCATGCATTTAAATCTCATATCTTCTCATATGGCACCATTTTATAACAGTCGTTAGCTGCAGCGCTAGCCACCAAAAGCTACTGCTGTAGTAGCAAAACACTTCGATGTGTTATATTTAGCGAGGATGCCCATGTCTTCTCATGCATGTGACTTAACATATGGAGGAGAAGGGATGTGTTATTCATGCTGTAATCTCGCTGAAAATATCTTGGAATGAAAAGCTAAAACAAGAACTCTCCACTAGCATGTCCGCATAGAACACAAATTATCTGCCTCCGCGTGTTTGCAATCATCATGAAATTAACACGTTTCTATTCGAGCTCAACTCAAGTATATAATTGATATTGCAAAATACCCCTCGTGTTTCTCAGAATGAAACGCCATCAGTTCAGTAAACGACTGCATGAAGACACAGTGTTTGGGTGGCAGTGTTTCTCACGTGATTGGGGTCTTCTTGAGGAAGTTGAATGTACCTGACTGGCCGTGTTTGTGCTGCACATAACTTAACATATGGAGGAGAAGGAGTGTGTGATCCATGCATTAGTCTTGTCGAGGAGTGAACAGCTGAAACAATGATATAACTCTCCACTCGCATGTCTGCAAACATCATGAAATTTAACACATTTTTCTGCCTCAACTCAAGTTTATAAAACTGACACATTCCTGTAAGAAAATACCCCTAGTGTAGCTCAGACTGAAACGCCATCAATCCAGTACAGGACAGCGTTTGGGTGGCAGTGTCTCTCCCGTGATTGGGCCTCTGTGAGGAAGTTTAATGAATCTGACTGGCCGTGTTTGTTTCCTGCGTGGTGACGGATTGTTGGTGTTTTTATGCTGAGACGCCACTGTCAGTCCGCTGTGATCTGAAGGTGTGTGTGTGTGTGTGTGTGTGTGTGTGTGTGTGTGTGTGTGTGTGTGTGTCGGCACGTGTGTGTTTTCCCGTCTTGACTGATGCCCTGTCGGAGCATCGCAGTGTGGCGTATTCATCATAATGGATGCGTGTTTGGAGCCGGGATGCACACCAGGTAAAGAAGAGGGGGAGAGATGGAGGAGTTATAAATAGGCACTTGGCTCTCTATCCATGTGGAATTGATGAGTTTCGGCACATTCTGCTCGGCAGTGCCAGGTTTCATTTCTACCGTCCTGACAGCACACACCTCGGAGCCGGGAGACGTCACGCCTGACTGCCGCCGCTGTGCAAATGTTAGCCGTGTTTGAGGACGGACGCACGAATGCACGGCTCCTATTGGGCCGTCAATGTATTCCTCTAAACCCCCGTCACCTTAAGAGACAAGCAATCACTCTCCCCCTCGTGACCCTTCAGCACACACCAGCAAAAAGGGAGCTAAGAGGCAGCGAGCTAACAGGCTAACACGGTCACATACGTGTCTGCAGACAGGTGGTGATCCCTGCCGGCGTCAGAGAGAAGACTTTAGATGTTTTATTAAGGTAGAAGAACTGATATGAAAGGCTTTTGTGTCGTATGCACGAAGGAAGCAGGATACTTGTTGCTATCCCATCGATGCACCGTGACAAGAACAATGCATACAATAGTGCACAAGACAAGTAAGCTGCAGAAATATCAAGACAAGGCAAAGCAGAATGTAACATCAATTACTGCACAGTCGAACAACACTGTATACTATCATAATAATATATGAATAAGTGGATATGTTAAATAAACAATTGAACAGTGTCGATGTGAGGACACTGTGAAAGTTAAGAGAACAATACCCGTAAGTAAGAACGGCAAAATGCAGGTTAAGTGTTAAAGATTAAATGAAACTACCTTTTCATTCATAAATACATAAAAACTATTAATATTAACAATGAACTCATATCCAAAATTGAAGTCATTTTATTTCAAGTTCTCTGCAGTTTTGTCGAGTTTTATTAATAATAAAACAGTCGTATGTTTTGTTCTGTTCGATGTACTCATCGTGTTCTTATAAAAGGTCTGGGTTAGTTTCATTTGATGAGCGAAGCCGAGTTATCCTATAGAACGTTCCTGCTCTGTGTCCCTGGGGTCCTCCTCACTCGCTCTCTGCTGGCAGTCACATTAGCCAATAGAAAGGTGTGAAATCGGTGTCTGGGTGCTCGGCGACGACGTGCCAGAAGAAATGAACATCAGTTAACGTGAAACCAGGAAGAAATAAATCTGAACAAGTCGAGATTCCCCGGCTCTGAGTCTGAGAGTTCAGGCTCAGCTTCAGGCAGCGACGGGTCTGTGTCACGGGTTAAGAGGATCTGTTCTGCGCGTTGGGGGTTTCCCTCTCCTGCAGTTTGTTCTCTAGGTTTTAGTGCATGTAAATGGTCGCCAAAGGCTAAAGTCCCCGTGTTCTCTCCCACACCGGCGTCTGACTGTCTTCTGCACGACACTTCCCCTTTTAGATCAGACATCCTGCACATAGTCCCAACAGGATGCATCATATGACCACTTACTATATCCCTTTGTATAACAGTCTTTACAGTCGTTTCCATAAAGGTTGCTCTTATTTGACATTTACATGTTTTCACCTGTCAGGCATTTTACACCTCGTGTGTGTTAACCTACTTGGCAGCAATGTAATTATGTTTAAGATTAAAGGGTACAAAATACGTTTTGCACGACTTGTTTCTGCGTTTAGCGAGACCAAGAGGTCAGAGGTCATGAGCGTCTGTCAGAGGAGACGCAGATATGATTCCCTCTGCTCATCTGTGTGTGTGTGTGTGTGTGTGTGTGTGTGTGTGTGTGTGTGTGTGTGTGTGTGTGGTCTAACATTACTATACTTGTGGGGACCTAAATCTGTTTACATAGTCACGTGTGGGGACTGGCCTCCCTTATGGGGACAAATTGGAGGTCCCCATAAGGGGGATCATTAATTTTAGGGTGAAGACTTGGTTAGGGTTAGGGTTAGGGTTAGGTTAAGGTTAAGGGTTAGGTTAAGGGTTAGGGTAAGGGTAAGGTTAAGGGTAAAGGTAAGGGTTAGGTTAAGGGTTAGGGTAAGGGTAAAGGTAAGGATTAGGTTAAGGGTTAGGGTAAGGGTAAGGGTAAAGGTAAGGGTTAGGTTAAGGGTTAGGGTAAGGGTAAGGGTAAAGGTAAGGGTTAGGTTAAGGGTTAGGGTAAGGGTAATGTTAAGGGTAAAGGTAAGGGTTAGGTTAGGGTAAGGGTAAGGGTAAAGGTAAGGGTTAGGTTAAGGGTTAGGATAAGGGTAAGGTTAAGGGTAAAGGTAAGTGTTAGGTTAAGGTTAAGGGTAAAGGTAAGGGTTAGGGTAAGGGTAAGGGTAAAGGTAAGGGTTAGGTTAAGGGTTAGGGTAAGGTAAAGGTAAGGGTTAGGTTAAGGGTTGGGTTAAGGGTAAAGGTAAGGGTTAGGTTAAGGTTAAGGGTTAGGGTAAGGGTTAGGGTTAAGGGTTAGGTTAAGGTTAAGGGTTAGGTTTAGGTTAAGGGTTAGGCATGTGGTGGTTACGGTTAAGGTTAGGGTAAGTCTCCAGGAAATGCATGTAAGTCAATGTAATGTCCCCTGAAGTGATGTATACATGGTATGTGTGTGTGTGTGTGTGTGTGTGTGTGTGTGTGTGTGTGTGTGTGTGTGTGTGTGTGTGTGTGTGTCGGCTGTGAAGTTTAATTCCAGCTAAATCTAAACACGCTAATTAAATATCCTAACTTTGGGAAGAAGCCTCTTGTTAAGGCACCTGCAATTTTAATTTAGACTTCAAAAGAGCGAAGACTTTAAAGCAACTGTTGTTTTTCATTGAGACTTGCAGTGTTCTTCTTCTCTGCGGTGCTGCAGTACGGAGTTATGATTGATCTGGTAATTAAAATATGCAGAGAGGGAAAAATATTAACTGCTCCTTTTTTCCACTTTACTTTTTTTTTGTTGTGATTTAGAAAACAGCCCGACTGGTTTTCCTTTCTCTCTCCAGCGCAGATAATTACATTTTCGCACATTGATGTTCTTTACACAGCGTTCATCGGCCTCATTATTTTTCCATTTTCATCTTTCTGCTGGGAGATCGATAGATTGATAACGTGATGGAGCCTATCTTAAATAATGCAAGCGGAGAAAAGTTACACTCACTTTGCTGCCGGCTAAGTGTTTGAACTTCTTATTCTTCTCTCGTCCGTGTTTAATATCCCATGAAGGCAGGTCTTCAGAGCACATGCTAGCGTAAATCATTTATTCCCATTTTTGCAGAAACACTTTTCCTGAGTCCATGCTATACGGGACGACGCGTGTCAAGGCTAATATCCCGCATGATAAAGAAAGTGGCGATTCAAAGACAGACAGCGTAAAGTGGGCCAATTAGTACCTAGGGAACATTTAGCTAGAAGAGATAGCAGCTCCAAATGTCACAAGCAGGAACATTATTGTTTGTAATATGACCTGACAGTTTGGGTGTCTGTAATATGGGATTAACTACAATACTAATTAACATGCGGCTCTATTAAAACAAGCAGCTGGGAGAGGAGTAACGCTCTTATGATGCGTTAAAGCGTGGCTTCCTCGCCACACATGTAAGCGTGTGTTATTCCTACACTGCCAGTACGACGTGTTAAATCACACGCAGGCCCTTAGATATCTGAGCACACACACACATCCGAGTGTTCTTTGTCACAAACAGATATATGTTTTTAAAGTCCCACTGCAGGGCTCCGTGTTTCATCCCCGACAAAAAGTGGCCTGAGGAGAGCGTTAAACACATTCGCAATTAAAGCATGTAACTTTGCATCTCCTCCTGATTCCTCCTGCAGTCGCTGTAATTGGGTCTCGGTGGATTTGGAGTTTCGGCTCTTCTTCGGGAGCGAAGGACCCGCAGAGAGGAGAACGCTGCTGGTCAACAGGGCCTGTTGGCAGGAAGCAGCTGCAGACATACGGGAGGTCATGTGGGAGGAATAAAAAGACTCTTCTAGACAGAGAAACACGCAGGAAGTGTCTGCGTGGTTAAAGAAACACGCGGCGCTTTGTAGCAGTGCTGGAAAGTACATTTACTCCAGTGTATTATCTTAAGTACACTTGTTTGCTTTCTATTTTACACCATGTTATACTTCAGTTACAATTGTTGGGCTATAAAGGAACTACAGCACGGTCACATGACTTCACGTCACCACCGCTAAGCTAAAGGGGGCTAATGTTGGGCTATAAAGGAACTACAGCACGGTCACATGACTTCACGTCACCACCGCTAAGCTAAAGGTGGCTAATGTTGGGCTATAAAGGAACTACAGCACGGTCACATGACTTCACGTCACCACCGCTAAGCTAAAGGTGGCTAATGTTGGGCTATAAAGGAACTACAGCACGGTCACATGACTTCACGTCACCACCGCTAAGCTAAAGGGGGCTAATGTTGGGCTATAAAGGAACTACAGCACGGTCACATGACTTCACGTCACCACCGCTAAGCTAAAGGGGGCTAATGTTGGGCTATAAAGGAACTACAGCACGGTCACATGACTTCATGTCACCACCGCTAAGCTAAAGGTGGCTAATGTTGGGCTATAAAGGAACTACAGCACGGTCACATGACTTCACGTCACCACCGCTAAGCTAAAGGTGGCTAATGTTGGGCTATAAAGGAACTACAGCACGGTCACATGACTTCACGTCACCACCGCTAAGCTAAAGGGGGCTAATGTTGGGCTATAAAGGAACTACAGCACGGTCACATGACTTCACGTCACCACCGCTAAGCTAAAGGTGGCTAATGTTGGGCTATAAAGGAACTACAGCACGGTCACATGACTTCACGTCACCACCGCTAAGCTAAAGGTGGCTAATGTTGGGCTATAAAGGAACTACAGCACGGTCACATGACTTCACGTCACCACCGCTAAGCTAAAGGGGGCTAATGTTGGGCTATAAAGGAACTACAGCACGGTCACATGACTTCACGTCACCACCGCTAAGCTAAAGGGGGCTAATGTTGGGCTATAAAGGAACTACAGCACGGTCACATGACTTCATGTCACCACCGCTAAGCTAAAGGTGGCTAATGTTGGGCTATAAAGGAACTACAGCACGGTCACATGACTTCACGTCACCACCGCTAAGCTAAAGGTGGCTAATGTTGGGCTATAAAGGAACTACAGCACGGTCACATGACTTCACGTCACCACCGCTAAGCTAAAGGCGGCTAATGTCGGGCGTGATGACGTTTAGCCGTCTCATTTAGACACTTCAATTCACCAGTGGGGTATTAACTGGCATATTTTATGTTGTAGAACAAAACATTAAATTCCCCAATATGATGTGAACCATAACACAAATATTTTATGACTGTAAAAAGGCAAACCAAATCCAAACATGTTCGATTCACATAGTGATTCTGCCCCTTACTCTTTTATATATTGTAAGACAAACAGGATGTAGACTGAAAAACCTGAAAAAGCAATATTTGTTTGATGGACTTCTTCAAAACAGCAAACCTTGGAGGCTTTATGGGTTGTTTGAGTGTGTGTGTGCGCGCGTGTGTGTTTCAGTATGTGTGTGTGTGTGTGTGTGTGTGTGTGCACGTGCATGCGTGTGTGTGTTTCAGTATGTGTGTTTCAGTATGTGTGTTTGTATGTATGTTTGCGTGTGTGTGTGTGTGTGTGTGCGTGTGTCTTCTTCAGGCGAGACATGTGAAGGACAGCCGAAGGTGCGGTGGGCTCCGGTGATGGGCTTGTTTTATTACATCTCATATTGAGACCAATCTCTGTCCATTCACCTGAAGGACAGCCAGCTATTCCCTAACTAAATTAGCCAGCCACACACACACACACACACACACACACACACACACACACACACACACACACACACACACACACACACACACACACACACACACACACACACACACAGAGGGCTGGTGCATATTGTGAATGTTCTCCCCCTCCTCTTGTGCAAGAAGTCACACTCCTATATATGCATAATCGCATGTTCACACACACACACACACACACACACACACACACACGCTCACACACTATATGTGGGGTAATTGCAGTCGTTGTGGCAGGCTGTGTGTTTGTGCCCCTGTCAGCTCGGCCTGCAGACCTCCTCCTTGTGGGACCATGTGACACACATCTCAGCATACCTCTGTGTCTGTGTGTGCGCGCGTGCGTGTGCGTGCGTGCGTGTGTGTGTGTATCAATGCATGAACCTTTAGCGTAGCAATGCATGAAGTTTCATCCCTCTGTGGCTGAGCATGCTCTCTCTTCACTAATGAAACGTCTTTTGTGCGATCTTTGTTCCACTCACGGCGGATGTTCTAATGAGGCAGAGCCTGAAATAGCAGTCGGGGCTAGCGCTGCAGAACTATGACATCCCAAGTGACAAAGTTGCCCAAATCACAGTGGCTGCAGCCGTGCGTCAGGTTCTTTATTTATAACCCGCACGGAGTTGTCCTACACTCGGAGCATATGGAGGCTTATGTAACGCTCCGCATCCAATAAGCACTGAAGGCAGGTCCTCTGTATGAAGCCGGCGGCAAAGACGTGTTTCTGAGAGAACATTGATTTAGTGATGTAACAAGAAGAATGATAATTGTGAAGCAGTTCCTTTTAAAAGGGGCAATTCATGGAAATGGATAGACGTGGAATATCTTCACCAAAAATACCTTTACTTACAGGTAAACCAGAACAGGGCTTCCAAGGAAACGACAGACAAGGATGTGACACATAGGACTTAATTACTAGAACTGTTCACTTAGAGAAAGACACAGCTGGAGAGGGCAGGCGGAAACACAAGGTGAGAGAATCAGGGTGGCGCGGACAATCACGCAGACGGGGAAACACAAAGACCGGAAGTAACAACGGAGACGATATGTTTTTCAAAATAAAACAGGAAACACACAGACACAAAAGTCAAAACTTCTCCTCTCGCCTTTATTGTTGTAATAATAAAACATTTTAGACCCAAAAACAAACTCAACCAGTAACAAAACGCCTCAGAGAAAGTGCCTTTGTGTTTCCTTGTTTACAAATACGCTATCATTTCAACAATAGCTGCATCAGCTCTTCCTGTTCCACTGATCTGTTCTGATTAGCCTCCAGTCGCTCTCGCTGAAATGCCACCTCTCGCCTGTCACGCTGTACACGAGGCCTCGTTACGACCACGACATCAAAAGCCTGGCAGCAGAGGTCAATCAGCGTGCATTACCCGAACACAGCTCGTTTGTTTTACAGCTTTGATTGCCGTGTTGGCACCGGCGAGCACGAGCGTTAGGCCGGTGTTGTGTCACATTATGCCTCCCCGTCATGAAATGCCCCCGTTGTCACGGGAACGCGCACTAAATGAAACAACTCACAGTCTGACAATTACCATTAATAAAAACCCTGAACGTTTACTTGTCGTTTTAAACATCTTTTTAAGGTGTAAACGTATAATTTAGAAATGCGCGTTCCCGTGACAAGGGGGGCATTTCATGACGGGGAGGCATACGGTGACACAACACCTGTATCCAGCGCGCGGAAAGACCTCCCGTGTGGAAAACCAGCCGCGTTAAAGCGCATCCTTATTTAGAAACACTTCGCATTTCATGCAGCTGGAATCACGTGCTTTACAGTGGGCATTCATAACGCCTACAAAGCTTTTAAAAGATGGTAAGCAGGAAAGATGTTTTTGGGTCTCCTCTTTCTTAGTTAATGTTCAATAGCTATATATATTTTTTTCAACAACAGTTATAAGACATTACCGAGACCTACGCTTCAGACAACACATACCGAAAAACACACAACAGAAACAGACGAGAGAGTGTGGGTGTGTGTGTGTGCATGCGTGTGTGTGTGTGTTTCAGTGTGTGCATGCGTGTGTGTGTGTTTCAGTGTGTGCGTGCGTGGTGTGTGTGTGCGTGCGTGTGTGTGTGGTGTGTGTACATGTGTCTCTCAGACAAAATGTACGACAAACACAAAACAGAAACAGAAGAGGTGTGTGTGTGTGCAGCGTGTGTGTGTGTGTTTCAGTGTGTGCATGCGTGTGTGTGTGTGTGTGTGTGTGTGTGTGTGTGTGTACATGTGTCTTCTTCAGACAAAATGTACCGACAAACACAAAACAGAAACAGACGAGAGAAAGAAAGTCACAAATAATCACAAACGGCTGTATCAATCAATCAAACATTATGTATAAAGCACTTTTCATTCACAAAAGGTAACATAAAGTGCTTCACAATTAAAAAACAAAAAAAACCTTCCCAGGTCCTAAATACCAAGTAACTTTTATTTTTATTTATTTTTTTTTAATATATTTATTTGACAGGGACAATGCACATAAATTGACATTTCTGTAAATGCGCCAGAGTTAGCCAACAGGCTATGTTTCGTCTGTAGTCCCTGGACAGATGTTAAAAGTCATCCTAAAAACAAAAATTCACTTCAAATAACAGGTAAATACAATCAGTAAAACAACATAGATACTTATATTATGATAAAAGCATATTTAACTCATAACTTTAGACAAACTAAAACCGAGAGAAGGCAGTAAACACGGGACTGAGTACAAATAATGAGTGTTTCAGCTATGGCGCTTAACCAGTTGTGAGTACTTCTTTTCTCATATCTGTAGTTAGAACATGGAACCATTCAGACACTGCAAAAGAAACAGGTTATAAAATGGCATTTAAATTAATTTATTAAAAAGCCAAGATAATAGAATAAACATAAAACAAGCTAATATAGAATCACTTTTTAATCTGGCTTAAAACTGAAATAGCACAACCACAAAATATGGCTTTATGTTCCGTGCTACCGTTACTTTCCCTTTTCAAGCTAAATGAAGAGCACATAGGATCATATCTCCATGTCGTCTGTGAATAATCCCGTATTGGGTCTCATACCTCTGCCCTTTTTAATCCTCAGGTGCTGACACGTCGTCACACTGATGCATGAGAGTGTGAGTTACACACCAGAGATCACTCTCACCCCTCACCTGGTCCTAATTATAGGGATGGAGGCACATCGGGGTGATCTGTCATCGACAGGGAGTGATATCTCTCCGTAAAATATGTATGACATCAAAAAGCCTTAAAGGTTATTACAAATTAATAATGAGTAGTGGGCCGAGAGCAGTAAAAAATAGCCTTTCCCTGGTGTTTGAATGTTTAATTTAACGCGCTCCAGTGTGGACGTGTGGACCAGAGACCTGCGTCACACAAACAGGCGCACATGTATTAAGATCGACAGCCGGATTACACAGATTCCTGAAGGCACGATCATCCGTCTGGAGCTGTTATTTTGAAAAGTGCCTCTAACGGCATGCAGAATCACAACAACAAAAAACACTAAAGGAAGCAGTTCTGCTCGCATCAGGCGCAACGTCTCCCCAGACTGCGAAGAGACGCGGGAACGCTTTTCCTCCGAAGCGTCGGCGGCCCTGAACCCCTCCTCGCAGTAATGTCTGAAGACACTGTACAAAAGTGCCTTATTTATGCCTGTAATGTAAGCTGTCTGTTCCGGTGTCGCTCATTCCTCCGCGGAGCTGGCAGCCGAGTCTGGAGTGAATTTGCCGGGCGACTACCTGGGAAACATCAACAGTCGTTAATTATGTAAAACTCTCCTCACAGTGGGAGCCGAGCACAACTGCAGCGCCGGCTCCTATTAGACTCAATGTACTCTACAATGAGCCCCACCGCCTGGGGGCGCGGAGGATTACCAGCCCACCGCCACGACCCCCCATAGAAACACACACACTCTCACACACACCAAATGTGACGTGCTATTATGTTCTGTATGCTTGTGTTTAGCTGAGGGGGAGAATACGGAGTCTCAAAGCTGTCTCTCCTCCCTAGTCACCCCATCATTCACTCCTCTGCTTCACTTTAGCGCCTTTTGTTTCTCCCTCCGTTGGCAACTGTCGGGCTTCCTCACTACAAGCAACGACATCGGGGGAATCTGACAGGACAAATGATATGCCGTGTTTGTAAGGAACGCCTGGTCATTGTTGATAGAGCTGCCACCAACACTGCTATCATTACAACACAGAGGCGTTTTTATTCAGGCCCTACCTTGAAATCTTCCTCCCAAATCACTTCCGATGACAACAGCAGATTTATCAAGCACATAACGGAGCTAATTCCTGCGCCGTATGTTTCCAATCCGTCAGCAGACGCACGACTGTTTGGCAGACTTTGGCAGTCATCTGTGTTCCTCAGCTATGCTTTGTCAAATTAAATCAGATGGAATAGGTGTCTATAGGTGTCCCGTAACTATCTGGGAAATCGCGTTCACACCGGAATAAGTCCCTGTGGGGAGGATTAGGCAAATGAAGCCGCTGACGTCACTCTTCTCTTCTCTTCTCCTTCTTCTCTTCTCTTCTTCGCTTTGCTGGGTTTACTGGCAGGCCGCAAACAACGTCACGACGTAAACTGCCGCCCGAAGTCCCCGGGTAAATCGCCAGAAGCGCCGACACCTCCTCACCACTCCACCGATCCCACGTTTTATTTTGTGTTGCCATAAATTAGTCTCTCTCCGTTGGTGCGCTGGGCTAATGCTAATGATGCTAATGCTAATTATGCTAATGATAATGATGCTAATACTAATGATGCTAATGCTAATGATGCTAATGATGCTAATGCTAATGATGCTAATGCTAATGATGCTAATGATGATGCTAATGATGCTAATGCGAGGAAATAAAATGGCGGATTTACAAAAACCTTTCAGAGTTTTACGGGGCGTGGTTTGCAATATGCCCAGCCAATCAGAAATTGGAACCTTTTTCTCTTCAGGTTCCCGAAAAAAGATATTTTGGAGGTGAACGCAACATCCCAGGAACTATCGGATCTATTTCTGGGGAAAGTACGGGAAAAGTACTCCAGTGTGAAAACGCCTAATCTCTTGTTACAACCGTCAACGTTTGTTAATCTGAAATGGCCAGCAGAGGGCGACTCAACTAGTTGCAGAAGAAGTATGGAAAGATGTTTCCATACTTCGGGGCGGTGGTGGTGAAGTCGATAGGGGCTTGGCTTGGCAACTGGAAGGTCACCAGTTCAAGTCCCGGCAAAACCAAGTGCTACCGAGGTGTCCCTGAGCAAGACACTGCTCCCGGGCGCCGTTCAAAATGGCAGCACACTGCTCCTAACGCTAGGATGGGTCAAACGCAGAGAAACACCTACCTATGAATGACTTTTTTTGCATTTGGTCGCGACAACGATGGCGCTTTCCTATCATTGCACCCAAAAGCCGGGAAGAGCTAAATCCTGCACCGTGTCTTTCCAATCCAAGTCAGTTTGTATCGAAGTCTATGAAAAGATTGTCCCTAATTTACAACTTCAGTGAAACGTCGGTCTTATGTCGAGTTTTTGGTCTCAATCTCTAGTTTCAAAGTTTGAGGCTTGTTCATCTGTAATGACCAGCAGGGGGCGACGAAGGAAGTCTGATTTTATCGAAGTCTAATGGCGCATTTCCACTGCAGGGCCTCGCACGGCTTAGTACTGTATAGTTAGGCCTTGGTAGGCCAGGCTCACTTTATGCTGCGTTTCCATTACAGTTTAGTCGCTGGGGCAGTAACTATAGTAACGCAGTGTAGGCGGAGCCGTGACGTCATCTTCAATGCGAACCACAAAACCAACATCAGCCGTTAGCTGTTAGCACTCAGAGCTCACAGCTCCTCATATCTGTTCAGAAACTAGACAAAAGTGAAACAAGTACAAACCACAGACTCTCTGTGTCATGGAGAATACAGTCGCTGGTTTATTTATGTCTGTAGGCCGTTGTCGTGAGTGTGGACGGTCGGAGCATATACTGCGTTAGCTTAGCCGATCTCCATTCAGAAAACACGCATTTTAAAGGGTTTTTTCGCCTGCCGTCTGTCTGCAGACTAGTCAAAGCATTAATTCATGGTTTTTACTCACCGATATCAGTGTGTTGTTACTTCGGCATCATTTAGAAACGTGTATTACAATTAAATCACGGTCAAATATGTTCATTGTGTTGTAGTTGTAGCCCGCCCTTGCCAGCGATTCTCTCTGACCTTTCAGCAGTCGAGAGTCACTAGTTTAGCATATTCAGACCGGTTGTTGGCCCGGTAAGAACCTCGATTTTGGAGTGCCAGAAAAAATGTGAAAAAGTAGCCCTGAGCCGGAACTACCCCTAGAGGAAAAGCAACAAAAAACTTAGCGGGTTTGGCACGGCACGCTTAAACCGTGCTACGCGCTGCAGTGGAAATGCGCCTTAAGAGTAAATCACCCTATTACTGTGTATGTATTACCTAAGTAAATATGTTCCTGATGAATTTATGTTCTCAATCTGTAGTGTTTTAATACAGTGTGATGTTCATTCTTTAAAGGAATGTCCCATTTAGAGTGAAAAAGACAATAGAGCAGCGTATCGTAATGGCGGGGCTACCTCATGAGTCAGCGTGTAACATTTAGGTTTAGCATTCGGTTGAAAAAAAACAAAGATGGCGCTCCCCCACCAAAGCCCCACTGCTATGACAACAGCAGATTCATCAAGCAAATAATGGAGCTCATTCCTTCGCCGTGTGTTTCCAATCCATCTGCAGACGCGGGATTGTTTGGCAGACTTCAAGTCGTCTGCGTTCCTCAGCTCTTCTCCTCGTTCATCAGCGCTGCTCCGTTCAGCGGATGCGGCTCTGGCGTGATGTTCCTCCATGCTGAAACAAAGGCGGCACTGACACCTGTAATTAATTAGGCTATTATGCATTCTGCAATGATAATTGCCTCACTGGAAAGTCACCAGCGTTTCTAAGAGCGAGGTGGATGCAGAGCGCTATCCATCATAGTGCCGCGCTCTCGTCCTCGCTCTCTCTCCCCTCGTGTCATGCTGTCTCACCTTGACTAGTGTAGGCAGGGCTGGAGAAACGCTGTCAACACGAGTCTGAGGGTGAGATATGCAGCTGTGCCCCCCCCCTCTGTGCCAGGGTCCGTCCACTCCGGGGCTTTGGCTCACTTTGGCACGGTTACCCATGACTCCCCATCTGCTGTGAGCTTTGTTCACCGGGGCAGTACAGCGCCGGGATAATGGGGGCACTTTACTTTTATAATTAGCCCTTACCTTGCCTCTCTTCTCTTAACACTCCTCCCAGCTCTGAAATGTTGTCCAGGTGCACTCGTTCGTTTGGAAATTATTGTCGCATTTAGTATCGTAACATAGACAATAAAGCTTTAGGGCGGCGCCACGTTGGGATTCTGCATTTAACATTTGAGTCGGCTAAAAATGACTTGAGAAAATCACCCTATTTCTCACTCGATGTATGACCTAAGTACATTCTTAATGAGTTTATGTTCCCACTCTTTAGTTTCAAGTGTTTTTAATACCGAGTGATGTTCGTTCTCTAAATGATGCTCCCATTTAGAGTACAATAGACAATAAAGCAGCGTGTCGTAATGGCAGGGTTGAGCATTCGGTCTAAAAACACAAAAAGGGCACCTTCCTATCGCTACAACTCGCATGTCCATACTGACGCGCTACCTGGAGACCTTCCTCTGAAAGCACTGCGACTAACAACAACAGATTTATCATCAAATAATGGAGCTAATTCCCGCATCGAGTGTTTCCAATCCATCAGCAGACGCAGGATAGTTCGGCAGACTTCAAGTCGTCTGCGTTGCTCGGGTTTCATTGTGCAAAGAAGTCGGATTGTATAGAAGTCTATGAGGAAAGGACCCTTGATGTGTATCCTTATGCACACGGCACAAAGCTCTAACTGTAGTCCAGGTGCATTCATAGCTACTTCTCCCTCTGTGTTTTCTCTGCACATCAACCGGTGCCTTCATCGTAGCCTCAGCACGCCCCCGCTGCCTCCCATCGAGCAGTGATTTATACGTGTTCTGCAGGCACACCTTTCCTCAAGGTTTAGGTCATTGCCTGCATCAAAAACATTTGCACGAAAAAAAAAGCAAGCTCAAATAAAATGACAACTCCCGTCTTTTTGAACTCCAAAGACGTTCAGAAAAGATTTGTTTCTTCCCTGCGTTTTTCCCAGTTTGACTTTGCCACGACTTTGAGGAGGATGGTGTGTGTGTTCTTTAAGTTTTCACGGAGAGGGCGGGTAGCGGAGCGCTCCCGAAGCCTGTTGAAGGTGAGGAGGACCCAGAAGAGAAGAGACAGCAGGCCTTTGATCTGGGTTTAATGTCGTGCCATGTTTTGTCTCTCCTGCTGTTCGGTGCCATGTCCGCCGGGATTACGTCAGCTCCTCCTTGATCTGTGGAAATCTGCTCTCCTCCCAGCCCGGGTCATTATTAACACTCTCTACCGGGGCATTGACCCGAGGTCTCGCTCGTTTCTTCTTGTCTCATATTCAAGTGACACGTCATATGTCTTGATGCAGCCTTTTTAATGTTAGGAGAGATGGAGAGAAGTGATGGATTGGCATGAGATGTTGAACAGACATTCATACTTTCCAGTGATAATGAGATTGTTTTAAATATAGCATCACCATAAGTTGAATTGTTTAGAAATATGTATTGAAGGTTGGTTAACACATGCATGTACACCTTAGCATTGATCAATCCAAACTCTACTTGTGTCCAATACCCCCAATGCCTACATACCTTCATACAGTATTTAGATAATAGATACACATCTTATTACATACCAATCAGCCTGAGTGAGTTGTATTCTGTCTCGAATCAAAACCAAAAAAGCTGCAAAAGTAGATCCTCCGCATTATCTCTAACATCCAGCAGGGGGCGACTCCACCGTATAATTGTATAGAAGTCTATGAGAAAATGTCCCAACTTCTCACTTGATGTATTACGTCGGTAAACATTTACCTGATGACTTTGTGGTCTTATTACCTAGTTTCAAGTCTTTCTTCAATATAGCACAATGTTCTTTTTGTACATTTGAGTCCCATTTAGAGTCAAGTTGACGATAACGCAGTGCCTTTTTGGGGCTACTTTGTGATTGACAGGTCTGGTTCAGGTGTTGTCTGTGTAGTACATGTCTTAACCAACTTGTGTCATTTCTGGTTCCTAAAAGCAAAGATGGCGGCGGCCGAAATGCCGAACTCGGTCTTTTGAAACTGAATTTTACAAACTAAAGGATGACTTCAGGGTGACTTACGGCGCGTTTCCACTGCAGGGCCTCGCACGGCTTAGTACGGTATAGTTAGGCCTTGGTAGGCCAGGCTCACTTTATGCTGCGTTTCCATTACAGTTTAGTAGCTGGGGCAGTAACTATAGTAACGCAGTGTAGGCGGAGCCGTGACGTCATCTTCAATGCGAACCACAAAACCAACATCAGCTGTTAGCTGTTAGCGCTCAGAGCTAACGGCTCCTCATATCTGTTCAGAAACTAGATTAAAGTTAAACAAGTACAAACCACAGACTGCCTGTGTCATGGAGAATGCCGTCGCTGGTTTATTTATGTCTGTCGGCCGTTGTTGTGAGTGTGGACGGTCGGAGCATATATAACGTTAGCTTAGCTGATCTCCATTCAGAAAACACGCATTTTAAAAGGTTTTTCGCCTGCCGTCTGTCTGCAGACTTGTCAAAGCATTAATTCATGGTTTTACTAACCGGTATCAGTGTGTTGTTACTTCGGCATCATTTAGAAACGTGATTACAATTAAATCATGGTCAAATATGTTCATCTTGTTGTAGTTGCCAGCGATTCTCTCACTAGTTTAGCATGTTCATTGTTCAGCTCGGTTTTTGGCCCGGAAAGAACCTCGATTTTGGAGAGCAAGAAAACTGTGAAAAAGTACCCGCTAGCCGGAACTACGCCGAGTGGAAACGCAACCAAACCTTTTCGTTTGTCTGTAGTGGAAACACACAGTGTTTGTGTGTAATGCTAAAATGCTAACACGATTACATAAATGGAGAAAAAGGTAAAAATGAAACATGTTTTCAACAAAGTATTACTTGCATGGTAACACGGTCTTAATATTGACTGCTAATGCAATTATAGCTGTACAGACAGAAAATCCTTTCTCTACAGATTGATATATTCTAGAAACCTCTCCTAATACCTATATATTGAGCTTTTCCCGCTCATTCCTCGACACTGTCCTTCTCTACTTCCATGAATGCAGCTGTATTTCCTCTCTGATTTAGTCCAGGCATCGTTTCTGCGTGTGTTTACCTCGGTAGTGGAAGCCACTAAAGAATATCGGTCAGCTGTGGTGGTTTTGTTTTGGCTGAGACGGCAGCTCTGCAGTCCGCGGTGACTGACAGATTCTCCTGATTGGAATTGACGTGGCGACGAGATGTGTGTCGCGCTGAGACTGCTCATCTCGCCGGGCGTCCAGAGAGGAACGCCGCCATGCTGCTGGAGACGGGTGTCACCGTGATTACATCTGCCCCAAAACACGGCTTGGGTGGTGCAAGGATGGGGGGGGACTTTCGAAATGTAGTCCGTTACAATTCAATTCTTTTTTTATTTGTTAGTACTTTTTACTTTTACTCCTTACATTTTCAACACAGGCTTGTTCCTTTAGTCTTCACCTGGTGGCGTGGTCATTATTATTTAGAGTCATCGCGTGCCTACTTCAAGGTCTCAGAAAACACGATCGTATGTCAATGACCGTATAACAATTTCAAATACAGGTTATTGGATGTTCATTAAATCCAAAGTGAGGTCCAGTTACCATTGACTCTATACAGGTAATGGCTGGTTTTAAGTACATTTCAATGCCAATACCTCTCTACTTTTACTTGAGTAAGTACCAGAGTATTTTGAAACACGAGTATCTGTACTTCAACTCTAGTGAAGGATATGTGTACTTTTGCCATCTCTGTTTGTAAGCCTTGGCGTGTGTGCTTGTGTGTGTGTGTGTGTGTGTGTGTGTGTGTGTGTGTGTGTGTGTGTGTGTGTGTGTGTGTGTGTGTGTGGTCTAGCATTACTATACTTGTGGGGACCTACATCTGTTTACATCGTCACGTGTGGGGACTGGCTTCCCTTATGGGGACAAAGTGGAGGTCCCCATAAGGGGATCATTAATGTCAGGGTGAAGACTTGGTTAGGGTTAGGGTTAGGGTTAGGGTTAGGCATGTGTTGTTATGGTTAAGGTTAGGATAAGTCTCCAGGAAATGCATGTAAGTCAATGTAATGTCCCCTGAAGTGATGTATGCCTGGTGTATGTGTGTGTGTGTGTGTGTGTGTGTGTGTGTCTCTCAGCTTCCACACAGTTTACCTCTGGCCCTCTCTCACCCACTCATCAGTCACTCAGCACCAACTCATCTTCTCCTCTGAACCTGCACTCCAAAGCAATGGCAGCAGTGACAGATGCAGAAGTGCTGGGTGGCGCTCGGGTAAAATATGATGTTTTTCCTGAACGGAGGATGATGGTTTGCATTTGAAGTTCACATATCAAGGAGACTGAAGTGGAGGATTGCAGGTTTCTCTGTGAGACTGTTTAAACTTGAGGCAAACATGTTTTCCACTGTTGGTTATAGTCCGCCGTGCAGATCCCTCGGTTCTCTCCAGAATTATCAGTTTCAAATGTTGACCTTTAAAGGGCTTTCCGTAAGACATTAGCAAACTGGAAATAGCCCTCCGAGAGCGCAGACCTATGTCAAGGTCAGTGGTGCATTCAAGTGCTCCTTGTTATTTTGAGGTTTTATATGGAATAGTTAGCATCCAGTGGACTGATTGGCCTTTGTTATGGTTACTTACGTTAAACAGACACGTATATAAACGGGCTAATCGACAACCATGTTTATAGATGAATCACTAAGGACAGCAATTGCAGCTATAATCTTTATAATTGTACCGGAAGACATTGCCTCCCTCTAGAAGTATCTGAGAAAGAGAAATCTACATGAAACGCCTCCATTGGACTCCTTTGTTTACTTCCTGAATATTAGTGACATCACTAGGTAACACTCACGCTTCTATTGGCTAGCGTTCCAACACATTGTACGTGAGGGACGGGCGGGACATCTCTAAGCAGTTAACCAATCACAACAGAGCCGGCCGGCTAACCAATCAGAGCAGACTGGGCTCTGGTTTCAGACAGAGGGTGAAAAGAGGTGCTGCAGCACAGGCAGTATGAGAAACATAAAGAGCTTTTTGAACATTAATGCATGGAGACACTACATACTGATATACACCTGAACATCAGCAGGAGAGGACTCTTTAAAGTAGAGACACTACATACTGATATACACCTGAACATCAGCAGGAGAGGACTCTTTAAAGTAGAGACACTACACACTGATATACACCTGAACATCAGCAGGAGAGGACTCTTTAAAGTAGAGACACTACATACTGATATACACCTGAACATCAGCAGGAGAGGACTCTTTAAAGTAGAGACACTGCATACTGATATACACCTGAACATCAGCAGGAGAGGACTCTTTAAAGTAGAGACACTACACACTGATATACACCTGAACATCAGCAGGAGAGGACTCTTTAAAGTAGAGACACTACATACTGATATACACCTGAACATCAGCAGGAGAGGACTCTTTAAAGTAGAGACACTACATACTGATATACACCTGAACATCAGCAGGAGAGGACTCTTTAAAGTAGAGACACTACATACTGATATACACCTGAACATCAGCAGGAGAGGACTCTTTAAAGTAGAGACACTACATACTGATATACACCTGAACATCAGCAGGAGAGGACTCTTTAAAGTAGAGACACTACATACTGATATACACCTGAACATCAGCAGGAGAGGACTCTTTAAAGTAGAGACACTACATACTGATATACACCTGAACATCAGCAGGAGAGGACTCTTTAAAGTAGAGACATTACACACTGATATACACCTGAACATCAGCAGGAGAGGACTCTTTAAAGTAGAGACACTACACACTGATATACACCTGAACATCAGCAGGAGAGGACTCTTTAAAGTAGAGACACTACATACTGATATACACCTGAACATCAGCAGGAGAGGACTCTTTAAAGTAGAGACACTACACACTGATATACACCTGAACATCAGCAGGAGAGGACTCTTTAAAGTAGAGACACTACACACTGATATACACCTGAACATCAGCAGGAGAGGACTCTTTAAAGTAGAGACACTACATACTGATATACACCTGAACATCAGCAGGAGAGGACTCTTTAAAGTAGAGACACTACATACTGATATACAGCTGAACATCAGCAGGAGAGGACTCTTTAAAGTAGAGACACTACATACTGATATACACCTGAACATCAGCAGGAGAGGACTCTTTAAAGTAGAGACACTACACACTGATATACACCTGAACATCAGCAGGAGAGGACTCTTTAAAGTAGAGACACTACATACTGATATACACCTGAACATCAGCAGGAGAGGACTCTTTAAAGTAGAGACACTACACACTGATATACACCTGAAACATCAGCAGGAGAGGACTCTTTAAAGTAGAGACACTACACACTGATATACACCTGAACATCAGCAGGAGAGGACTCTTTAAAGTAGAGACACTACATACTGATATACACCTGAACATCAGCAGGAGAGGACTCTTTAAAGTAGAGACACTACATACTGATATACAGCTGAACATCAGCAGGAGAGGACTCTTTAAAGTAGAGACACTACATACTGATATACACCTGAACATCAGCAGGAGAGGACTCTTTAAAGTAGAGACACTACATACTGATATACACCTGAACATCAGCAGGAGAGGACTCTTTAAAGTAGAGACACTACATACTGATATACACCTGGACATCAGCAGGAGAGGACTCTTTAAAGTAGAGACACTACATACTGATATACACCTGAACATCAGCAGGAGAGGACTCTTTAAAGTAGAGACACTACATACTGATATACACCTCAACATCAGCAGGAGAGGACTCTTTAAAGTAGAGACACTACATACTGATATACACCTGAATATCAGCAGGAGAGGACTCTTTAAAGTAGAGACACTACATACTGATATACACCTGAACATCAGCAGGAGAGGACTCTTTAAAGTAGAGACACTACATACTGATATACACCTGAACATCAGCAGGAGAGGACTCTTTAAAGTAGAGACGCTACATACTGATACACACCTGAACATCAGCAGGAGAGGACTCTTTAAAGTAGAGACGCTACATACTGATACACACCTGAACATCAGCAGGAGAGGACTCTTTAAAGTAGAGACATGTTTTAACTAAACACACAACCCTCAGCTCTGGTTTCCAGTTGGATTGAACACGTCGCATAATGGAGGGTCGATCATATATTCTCACAGTTTTCTCGACACTTCTTCCGAACAGCCAGGAGTGATTTTTGCCAGGAATCCAGTGGATTCTTCTGCAAGGTGTTATGACAAGTGTTGTTGCGGTGGTGGAGGGCTTCCCACTGTTCTGTTCTAATAAGCATGGCGCGGGACCGGGGTTGTTGTGACATCCTGTCAGCCTGTGGGCCGCAGGACGATGGACTCCCTATGATTGTGAAATGACCTTTGCATCATGGGAAAGATGACAGGTAATTTAGAGGCCTCAGGGACGGCAAACACTTTCTGTCCCCAAACCACCCACAGCACCCGAGACAGAGTGTCTCACACACACCACACACACACACACACACACACACACACACACACACACATGCAAACATATACTGAGGAATCAATCATATGCACCAAGAAGTCACACTTAGGTCCAGCCATGATATGTTCAGGGACTTTTCCTGCATCAGGTTACGTGTGAATACTTAGGACCAAGTATAAAGACACTTTCACTCATACTGTATGGACATGGAAACTAGTCAATTCACTATGCCGGATTATATAGAGTTATGTGCAGCAGGTGGCAGTAATGCAACACTTATGGATGTGAACTGCTTTAAAACTTAACAGAAGAAGAAGACGACAAGGAAAGGCTGTACAAACACATCAGAAAACATCCCTTAGTTTCTTTAAAGAGGACATATTCTGCTCATTTCAGGTTCATATCAGTTTTTAGTGTCTCTACTTTAAAGAGTCCTCTCCTGCTCATTTCAGGTTCATATCAGTTTTTAGTGTCTCTACTTTAAAGAGTCCTCTCCTGCTGATGTTAAGGTTCATATCAGTTTTTAGTGTCTCTACTTTAAAGAGTCCTCTCCTGCTGATGTTCAGGTGTATATCAGTATGTAGTGTCTCTACTTTAAAGAGTCCTCTCCCGCTGATGTTCAGGTGCATATCAGTATGTAGTGTCTCTACTTTAAAGAGTCCTCTCCCGCTGATGTTCAGGTGTATATCAGTATGTAGTGTCTCTACTTTAAAGAGTCCTCTCCTGCTGATGTTCAGGTGTATATCAGTGTGTAGTGTCTCTACTTTAAAGAGTTCTCTCCCACTGATGTTCAGGTGTATATCAGTGTGTAGTGTCTCTACTTTAAAGAGTCCTCTCCCGCTGATGTCAGGTGTATATCAGTATGTAGTGTCTCTACTTTAAAGAGTCCTCTCCCGCTGATGTTCAGGTGTATATCAGTATGTAGTGTCTCTACTTTAAAGAGTCCTCTCCCGCTGATGTTCAGGTGTATATTAGTATGTAGTGTCTCTACTTTAAAGAGTTCTCTCCCGCTGATGTTCAGGTGTATATCAGTATGTAGTGTCTCTACTTTAAAAAGTCCTCTCCCGCTGATGTTCAGGTGTATATCAGTGTGTAGTGTCTCTACTTTAAAGAGTTCTCTCCCGCTGATGTTCAGGTGTATATCAGTGTGTAGTGTCTCTACTTTAAAGAGTCCTCTCCTGCTGATGTTCAGGTGTATATCAGTATGTAGTGTCTCTACTTTAAAGAGTCCTCTCCTGCTGATGTTCAGGTGTATATCAGTATGTAGTGTCTCTACTTTAAAGAGTCCTCTCCAGCTGATGTTCAGGTGTATATCAGTATGTAGTGTCTCTACTTTAAAGAGTCCTCTCCTGCTGATGTTCAGGTGTATATCAGTATGTAGTGTCTCTACTTTAAAGAGTCCTCTCCTGCTGATGTTCAGGTGTATATCAGTATGTAGTGTCTCTATTTTAAAGAGTCCTCTCCTGCTGATGTTCAGGTGTATATCAGTATGTAGTGTCTCTACTTTAAAGAGTCCTCTCCCGCTGATGTTCAGGTGTATATCAGTGTGTAGTGTCTCTACTTTAAAGAGTTCTCTCCCGCTGATGTTCAGGTGTATATCAGTGTGTAGTGTCTCTACTTTAAAGAGTCCTCTCCTGCTGATGTTCAGGTGCATATCAGTATGTAGTGTCTCTACTTTAAAGAGTCCTCTCCCGCTGATGTTCAGGTGTATATCAGTATGTAGTGTCTCTACTTTAAAGAGTCCTCTCCCGCTGATGTTCAGGTGTATATCAGTGTGTAGTGTCTCTACTTTAAAGAGTTCTCTCCCACTGATGTTCAGGTGTATATCAGTGTGTAGTGTCTCTACTTTAAAGAGTCCTCTCCCGCTGATGTCCAGGTGTATATCAGTATGTAGTGTCTCTACTTTAAAGAGTCCTCTCCCGCTGATGTTCAGGTGTATATCAGTATGTAGTGTCTCTACTTTAAAGAGTTCTCTCCCGCTGATGTTCAGGTGTATATCAGTATGTAGTGTCTCTATTTTAAAGAGTCCTACATCTACATCACACACGACAGGAAAGAATAGTTTTCCCTTGTTGTCGTAGTGTGTGTTTCCTTGCAGTAACGATGTTGATTCAAAAAGGACTTTGATTGAAACTTACCAAAGCCTGGAATGTTGTCCTCGTAACTTAGGAAACAGTTTGATAAAGAGTCTTTGCAAACACACACACACATCGTCACACACACTCTAATCACCTGCATCATCGCAACGCTTCCAAAAACAACCAAATCACAGAGGGGGGGGCAGCCCGGTAATGCAGAGGGGGGGGGGAAGCCCGGTAATGCAGAGGGGGGGGGCAGCCTGGTAATGCAGAGAGCCCGGTAATGCAGAGGGTGGGGGGGGAAGCCCGGTAATGCAGAGAGGGGGGGGCAGCCTGGTAATGCAGAGAGGGGGGGGCAGCCTGGTAATGCAGAGCAGCCTGGTAATGCAGAGGGGGGGGGCAGCCTGGTAATGCAGAGGGGGGGGGGCAGCCTGGTAATGCAGAGGGGGGGGGGCAGCCTGGTAATGCAGAGGGGGGGGGCAGCCTGGTAATGCAGAGAGGGGGGGGGCAGCCTGGTAATGCAGAGAGGGGGGGGCAGCCTGGTAATGCAGAGGGGGGGCAGCCTGGTAATGCAGAGCAGCCTGGTAATGCAGAGGAGGGGGGGGGCAGCCTGGTAATGCAGAGGAGGGGGGGGCAGCCTGGTAATGCAGAGGGGGGGGGCAGCCTGGTAATGCAGAGAGAGCAGCCTGGTAATGCAGAGCAGCCTGGTAATGCAGAGGGGGGGGCAGCCTGGTAATGCAGAGATGGGGGGGCAGCCTGGTAATGCAGAGCAGCCTGGTAATGCAGAGGGGGGGGGGGGCAGCCTGGTAATGCGGGGGGGGGCAGCCTGGTAATGCAGAGGAGGGGGGGGGCAGCCTGGTAATGCAGAGCAGCCTGGTAATGCAGAGAGCAGCCTGGTAATGCAGAGGAGGGGGGGGGCAGCCTGGTAATGCAGAGGGGGGGGGCAGCCTGGTAATGCAGAGAGGGGGGGGGGCAGTCTGGTAATGCAGAGGGGGGGGGGCAGCCTGGTAATGCAGAGGGGGGGGGCAGCTGGTAATGCAGAGATGGGGGGGGGCAGCCTGGTAATGCAGAGCAGCCTGGTAATGCAGAGCAGCCTGGTAATGCAGAGCAGCCTGGTAATGCAGAGGGGGGGGGGCAGCCTGGTAATGCAGAGGGGGGGGGGCAGCCTGGTAATGCAGAGGGGGGGGGGCAGCCTGGTAATGCAGAGCAGCCTGGTAATGCAGAGAGGGGGGGGGCAGCCTGGTAATGCAGAGAGGGGGGGGCTGGAGCAGCCTGGTAATGCAGAGCAGCCTGGTAATGCAGAGGAGGGGGGGGCAGCCTGGTAATGCAGAGGAGGGGGGGGGCAGCCTGGTAATGCAGAGGGGGGGGGGCAGCCTGGTAATGCAGAGGGGGGGGGGCAGCCTGGTAATGCAGAGGGGGGGGGGCAGCCTGGTAATGCAGAGGGGGGGGCCTGTAATGCGAGTGGGGGGGGCAGCCTGGTAATGCAGAGCAGCCTGGTAATGCAGAGGGGGGGGGCAGCTGGTAATGCGAGGCAGCCTGGTAATGCAGAGCAGGGGGGGGGCAGCCTGGTAATGCAGAGCAGCCTGGTAATGCAGAGGGGGGGGGGCAGCCTGGTAATGCAGAGGGGGGGGGCAGCCTGGTAATGCAGAGGGGGGGGGCAGCCTGGTAATGCAGAGGGGGGGGGGCAGCCTGGTAATGCAGAGGGGGGGGCAGCCTGGTAATGCAGAGGGGGGGGGCAGCCTGGTAATGCAGAGGGGGGGGGGCAGCCTGGTAATGCAGAGCAGCTGGTAATGCAGAGGGGGGGGGCATGATTTAGAGTGATAATTGCATAATCACCAGTTGTGATAATTGTAATTGATGACTGCATAATTGCTAATTGCGCACTTTATGGGAACCTCTCTTTTCCGTTGTGTGTCT
>CM070487.1:40609592-40677092 GCA_036324585.1 Champsocephalus esox | reverse complement strand
CACCACGCTAAGCTAAAGGCGGCTAATGTTGGGCTATAAAGGAACTACAGCACGGTCACATGATTTCAGGTCACCACCGCTAAGCTAAAGGCGGCTAATGTTGGGCTATAAAGGAACTACAGCACGGTCACATGACTTCACGTCACCACCGCTAAGCTAAAGGTGGCTAATATTGGGCTATAAAGGAACTACAGCACGGTCACATGACTTCACGTCAACACCGCTAAGCTAAAGGTGGCTAATGTTGGGCTCTAAAGGAACTACAGCACGGTCACATGACTTCACGTCACCACCGCTAAGCTAAAGGCGGCTAATGTTGGCCATGATGACGTTAAGATAGTCGTCTCATTTAGACACTTGTAAGACACTCTTCTCTAAAAATGTCTTCAGCTTGTGTTAACCACCTACCAGGGAACAGGAAGTGCTAAAGTGCTGACTCCTTGAAGGGTTTAAGGATTCCTGCAGTGCTCTATTTAAAGCTAATGTACTTGCAGTTTTTTTGTTGCTGTTCTACTTGTATCTTCATGGTTGAATGCCCTCATTGTGCGTCTCTTTGGATAAAAGCTGAGTGTAATGTAGGACACGGAGGCAGCTCGTCCTCTGACTCTCTCTCAGGCCTGAGGTGTTAGCATTAGCCCGCGCAGAGCAACCCACATGCCCACTGGTGCAGGTGCCTCTCCATGGGGCCAGGTGGCGGCTAATTCGCTCTCTCTGTCCCTCCTAATGAATCGTTAATTGGTTTGCCTCCCCCGCTGAGTGGAGGATAGCAGGCTTCTGTCTCTGCCGAGCCTCCGCCTGCACGCCTCACAAGAGGAAGTTGAACTAGTTTTAAGCCTGTTTTTGTTGTCGGAGCTTAGATATAAACAAAGTATTAGGATTGAATTGTGTTCCAACAGCTTTGGAAATTGTCTTTTTAATTTAATTAAATGTCGTTATATACATTTTTTATTATTTAATTTTCTTTTCTTAAATAAAACAAATATGGTACATTTTTTAATTTGAGTTCAAATTAGATTATTTTATATTATTTAATTTGTTTTAGTTAAGATTATTTAATTGTATATAATTTATACATTTTTATTGTTATTTTTGGTTTTCTTGAAAAATATATTTTTTAACATTTTATTTTATTTCGGACGTGTATTTATTAAAACCTTTGTTTGCTCTCATCTGGTACACCTTCTTGAATCAGTCAGGAAGCATCTTGTTTTCATCGTTACACGTGAATAATTCTGCCATTTTCAAAGTCTACAAACCTCTAAATGTGTCAGCCTGCGTGTTTGTAAATAATATGTTCGTTGGTTGATTATAAACAGCTCAGTTCACAAATCCCATAGCTGTCTGTCTGATATTAATCAATACATATCATCAATACATTCATCCATGTCTGCGTCGGCCGTATGAATCCACACATGTCTCTGTTCGAAACACTGAAGCTGCAGCTCATACTGAAGCTGCAGCTCATACACCCGTCTCAGCGATCGGAGATATCGGAGTCCGTCCTTTGCTCTCATTGCTATCGATTCGTCTTCGGCAATTTCATATTTCCAATGTTTCCTGCTCCGTGTAAAAGTCAATGTAATGCTTGAGATGTAAATATGTTGTGGAGTGAAACACATGCAGGATTATGAGAGTCCATGTTTACCTAAATGTCTTCTTCTTCTTCTTCTTCTTCTTCTTCTTCTTCTTCTTCTTCTTCTTCTTCTTCTTCTTCTTCTTCTTCTTCTTCTTCTTCTTCTTCTCTGCAGGTGGTTGCTCTGAACAAGCGCAGCAAAGAGGCCGAGTCGGCGTTCCTGGGAATCTACAAACAGCTGATCGAGGCCCCGGGTGAGTCCCCACTAACACACGACATGTGTGTGTGCACAAACAACAGCAGCATAAACACACACACTGGCACACACACACACAGACACGCACACCACACACACACACACACACACACACCCAGATACAGTACACACACAGCACACACACACACACACACCACACCATGTATACGTCACTTCAGGGGACATTACATTGACTTACATGCATTTCCTGGAGACTTATCCTAACCTTAACCATAACCAACACATGCCTAACCCTAACCAAGTCTTCACCCTAAAATTAATGACCCCCCTTATGGGGACCTCCAATTTGTCCCCATAAGGGAGGTGAGTCCCCACATGTGACTGTGTAAACAGATTTACGTGCCCACAAGTATAGTAATGCTAGGTCACACATACACACACACACACACACACACACACACACACACACACACGCACACACACACACACAGAAACACACACACACACACAGACACACACGCACACACACACAGAAACACACACACACACACAGATACACACACACAGCACACACACACACACACACACACACCCTCAACCTTCCGTCACCCCTTTACATCAAATGTTGGTACATTATTGCAGTTTTTTGGGGGCTTTCCGGTAATTGAATGCATTTCAAGCAACTTTATTGAAATGTTTCTGGAGCTTACCGTATAACTCCCGTCCCATGCTCAAACATCTCAGATGATGCCATAGTCCTTGCTACAAAACATATAATTAAAGACTGGAAGTCACACAACATAACCTTTTGAAAAAGTTGTTTGCAAAAATAGAAATGAAATTCGAGCAAACAGTTACTCCGTGTTAAATTTAAAAAACAATTAAAGTCAAATTAATAAGTAAAAAGTAAAAATTGGATTTAAAAAAATAAATAAAAAGTGTAAAAGATACATGTATATAAAATGTAATATCAATATATTATAAAAATAAATAATAATTAACTTTGTATAAATATAGCTTTAACATTGTTGTTGTGATGCTTTTTCCTTTTTAGAATAAATGTATACAGACATAGAGAAGTAAAAATGTGCACACAGTCCTACGATATATATAAAGCAATCCTTGAAGACCACCCCATCAAACCTCCTCCCCCCCTCCGGACCCCTCTATGCACACGGTGACATTCCATGTATATAAGAACACACACAAACTTTAAGAAAGTGTGCGCCCGTACCCTGCGGCTCTTATCTATGTTTCAAAGTCTGCGCTCTCAGACTGGTTTCCAAAACTCTGCATGAGGCCACTTCAAACCGCCGAGCCGCGCATCCTGCAGGAGCCACCGCTGATTGTGGAGGGCCAATTAAAATCCAACTGAAGTCTGCTGCACAGGGTCTGATGAGGCCAATGAAGGGGGGTGAGGAGCACGGTGAAGTTGGAGAGGGTGTGTCAGAATCTGAATTCCTTTATTTGTCCCACAACGGGGAAACGTACATTATTATTACAATGAATGCACATTTATTTATTCCACACATGGCAGTTATTTAAAGGCCCCTATTGTTCTGTTTCTCATCAATACATCACAGGTCTCAGATATATACAGAGCGCGTCTCTGATTGGCTGAAACACCAGATCACTGCAGCATTACCCATAATCCCATCTGTTTCAGCCCTGCTTCCAAAGTGCTGATTCTCTGTCTGTGACTTTAGATGAAAATAAGGAGCCCCTCTGAGAGAGATCTGGGTTACAAAGAACTCAATGGTGCTCTAGAGGAGATTCAGGTGATAGGTACCTTGGTTGCTGATTGGCTAACGGTTAAACAAGACAACAATGTTATTGTAGTTTTCTTCAAATAGTTTTCTATCAGTGTTATTCAATTATATTTGTTTAACGTACGCACCAAGTGGAATTCCTCGTCTGTGTCCTCCCACCTTTCTGACTCTGATTCCACCGCAGAAGTACGGTGCAAAATAACGAAGTATGCACGCGTTAGTAATTACAAAAACACAATAATAAATCAAACCCATAGAACACCACGGTATATAGTTGTAGAGGTATGCTGCACGTACGATCAGGGACGGCATGAAGCGGGAACGCGTCGCTCTGTGTTGCGAGAGCCTCTCCGAGCGATCAGAGCAACACTTGTGGAGCCGAGAGACGCTGTTCACAGACTCAATGAACACGGGATAAAAGTCTGCGTCAGAGAAAAGAGCGAGTGACTTTTAAAGGTCTCCATTTTTCCTTGAAGTCGCCTGCTTGATATTGCACCAGCACACACACACACACACACACGTACACACACACACACACTTTGAATGGAGTTATTTCCTTGATAAGAAATACCGTCTCTTTGAAGATGTATTCAGTTTGATTTTCTGACCTATAGATTTTATATAGACGTCCTAAATTCAAGCCCGGCAGCGCCTGGCGGGAAATGCTCTGTAACAAGTGGAGAATCGTCACCGAGGAGTTGCTGTACTCCAGAACAAAGAGTCCGATTGGGGGAAAGGACGCTGTCAGGCTGAGTGACCTCTAGTGATGCAGCTTCGAAGTCACTTCTGTTTCATTATAGCTGCATCAGGTGACCAGGTTTGACCTCACAGCAAAGAGGGTCTGTTGGTAAAAGAATAACTGAACGGAGCTGGACGACTCGCCCGATGGGACTTCATTCAGGAAGTCGACAAAGGAGTCCGATGGAGGCGCTTTGCAGACCACGGAAACCTACAAGAAGTACACTCACCTTTAGAGGAAGGCACTATTACAGGCACTCTCTTCGTGTGAAGTTTGATTACATTTACAACACACACACACACACACGCACACCATGTATACATCACTTCAGGGGACATTACATTGACTTACATGCATTTCCTGGAGACTTATCCTAACCTTAACCATAACCAACACATGTCTAACCCTAACCAAGTCTTCACCCTAAAATTAATGATTCCAATGTGTCCCCATAAGGGAGGTGAGTCCCCACATGTGACTATGTAAACAGCTGTAGGTCCCCACAAGTATAGTAATGCCAGACCACACACACACACACACACACACACACACACACTTCTCTGTCCGCAGCCAAACAGAGAGTATTTCTGTGACCGAGCATATCTGTGTGTGTGTGTGTGCGTGCGTGCGTGTGTGTGTGTGTGTGTGTGTGTGTGGTCTACAGTATCCTGTTTGTCACTGCACTTCTTGCTGTTAGTGTCCAAGGTCACATCTCCCCCCCTTCGTTTCTACAATGGATGACTGCAGGTCCGGCGGAGGACGGTCATTTGGCTGCAGCCCAACTTCATTTCACACACACACACACACACACACACACACACACACACACACACCCTCTCACACACACTCACCCCAAACGCCACAGCTCATGTATTTTTTATCTTTCGACAGATGCAATTATTCTTTACACGCCACGCTCATTAATCTTAATGCAGTTATTACTATTCAGGGAGGCTTTTTTTCTTTCTATTATTTCATTAGAAAGGGCCTCTCAGTGTGTGTGTGTGTGTGTGTGTGTGTGTGTGTGTGTGTGTGTGCGTGCATGCGTGTGTGTGTGTGTGTGCACAGATACACTATTGAATACAAACACACTGAAAATGTAACCTAATCTGAGTATCTACATATTAAAGTAATTCCTGTGTAACACAAGCACTGCTATTGGCTAGCGCACCAACACATTGTATGTGATAGGCTAAGGGGTGGGACATCTCTAAGTGGTTGACCAATCACAAAAGAGCAAAATAAAGAGCCTTTTGAACATTAAAGCATCAAGACACTACATACTGATATACACCTGAGGACTCTTTAAAGTAGAGACACTAGATACTGATATACACCTGAACATCAGCAGGAGAGCACTCTTTAAAGTAGAGGCACTACATACTGATATACACCTGAACATCAGCAGGAGAGGACTCTTTAAAGTAGAGACACTAAATACTGATATACACCTGAACATCAGCAGGAGAGGACTCTTTAAAGTAGAGACACTACATACTGATATACACCTGAACATCAGCAGGAGAGGACTCTTTAAAGTAGAGACACTACATACTGATATACACCTGAACATCAGCAGGAGAGGACTCTTTAAAGTAGAGACACTACATACTGATATACACCTGAACATCAGCAGGAGAGGACTCTTTAAAATAGAGACACTACATACTGATATACACCTGAACATCAGCAGGAGAGGACTCTTTAAAGTAGAGACACTACATACTGATATACACCTGAACATCAGCAGGAGAGGACTCTTTAAAGTAGAGACACTACATACTGATATACACCTGAACATCAGCAGGAGAGGACTCTTTAAAGTAGAGACACTACATACTGATATACACCTGAACATCAGCAGGAGAGGACTCTTTAAAGTAGAGACACTACATACTGATATACACCTGAACATCAGCAGGAGAGGACTCTTTAAAGTAGAGACACTACATACTGATATACACCTGAACATCAGCAGGAGAGGACTCTTTAAAGTAGAGACACTACATACTGATATACACCTGAGCATCAGCAGGAGAGGACTATTTAAAGTAGAGACACTACATACTGATATACACCTGAACATCAGCAGGAGAGGACTCTTTAAAGTAGAGCCACTACATACTGATATACACCTGAACATCAACAGGAGAGGACTCTTTAAAGTAGAGACACTACATACTGATATACACCTGCACATCAGCAGGAGAAGACTCTTTAAAGTAGAGACACTACATACTGATATACACCTGAACATCAGCAGGAGAGGACTCTTTAAAGTAGAGACACTACATACTGATATACACCTGAACATCAGCAGGAGAGGACTCTTTAAAGTAGAGACACTACATACTGATATACACCTGAACATCAGCAGCAGAGGACTCTTTAAAGTAGAGACACTACATACTGATATACACCTGAACATCAGCTGGAGAGGACTCTTTACAGTAGAGACACTACATACTGATATACACCTGAGCATCAGCAGGAGAGGACTCTTTAAAGTAGAGACACTACATACTGATATACACCTGAACATCAGCAGGAGAGGACTCTTTAAAGTAGAGACACTACATACTGATATACACCTGAACATCAGCAGGAGTGGACTCTTTAAAGTAGAGACACTACATACTGATATACACCTGACCATCAGCAGGAGAGGACTCTTTAAAGTAGAGACACTACATACTGATATACACCTGAATATCAGCAGGAGAGGACTCTTTAAAGTAGAGACACTACATACTGATATACACCTGCACATCAGCAGGAGAGGACTCTTTAAAGTAGAGACACTACATACTGATATACACCTGAACATCAGCAGGAGAGGACTCTTTAAAGTAGAGACACTACATACTGATATGAGCTGAACACTCAGCAGGAGAGGACTCTTTAAAGTAGAGACACTACATACTGATATGAGGCTGAACATCAGCAGGAGAGGACTCTTTAAAGTAGAGACACTACATACTGATATGAGGCTGAACATCAGCAGGAGAGGACTCTTTAAAGTAGAGACACTACATACTGATATGAGGCTGAACATCAGCAGGAGAGGACTCTTTAAAGTAGAGACACTACATACTGATATGAGGCTGAACATCAGCAGGAGAGGACTCTTTAAAGTAGAGACACTACATACTGATATGAGGCTGAACATCAGCAGGAGAGGACTCTTTAAAGTAGAGACACTACATACTGATATGAGGCTGAACATCAGCAGGAGAGGACTCTTTAAAGTAGAGACACTACATACTGATATACACCTGAACATCAGCAGGAGAGGACTCTTTAAAGTAGAGACACTACATACTGATATACACCTGAACATCAGCAGGAGAGGACTCTTTAAAGTAGAGACACTACATACTGATATGAGGCTGAACATCAGCAGGAGAGGACTCTTTAAAGTAGAGACACTACATACTGATATACACCTGAACATCAGCAGGAGAGGACTCTTTAAAGTAGAGACACTACATACTGATATGAGGCTGTTCGGTGAACTGAGAGCAGGAATAACTTCCTGATGATTGAAGTGGTTTCTTTCATGCGGCCCCGCAGTGGAGATGTCAATCCAGTGGAGTGTTCATTAGAGCTCTGTGTTTTGATTTGCCGCTGACACCTCCCCATGCTGCGCGCCGTAACTCCCACCCAAGTCTTAAAAGAGGGCCCGTTAGTAGAGCTGCTCTAACAATGTTTATATCACCTCCGCTCAGTTGTTTGATCAGCGACACAAACACAACTCCATCACTGAGGAGCCTCTCCGGCCCAGAATGCACTGCTGTTTCCGCCCTCTCTCTCTCTCTCCCGCCCTCTCTCTCTCTCTCTCTCTCTCCCGCCCTCTCTCTCTGCAGGAGTGTGTGTTTGAACGTGTGATGCCATCTCTGTCGCCAGGGGCGTCGCCCTGAGTCTGACGCTCCAGGTGTTTGCTCTTCCTCACACACACTGTTCCTCACACACACTCTTCCCTCAGGATGCTCCCGCTCCCTCTCTCCTTCTGAGCGCTGCGCCTTTTATCTGAGTGTGTGAAGATCCACATCTGAATACACCCCTCTAAGTGTGTGGGTGGGTGTGTGTGTGTGCGTTCGTGTGTGTGTGTGTGTGTGTGTGTGTGTGTGTGTGTGTGTGTGTGTGTGTGTGTGCGGTAATGTTGTGGCAACAGTGCTTGCTAGTGGTGACCGGCGGTACTGCAGAGCACAAGCAGAGGTTGAAGAAGTATTCAGATATATGTAAAAGTTGCAGTACTCAAAAAACAAATACTCTATGTCTGTGTATATATGTCATATATGTTGTATATATATATATATATATATATATATCTATAAAAGCTCCAAAATAAATCGAAAGAAGTAAAAAGTAAAACTATCCTGGCTTGAATCAGGGTGGTAGAATAGCATGAATAGTAAACTGAGGTAAAAGTACTTTTTACATTTGATAAAAGTTTAGGACTCAAGCAGCTATACTCAGTTTCAATACATCAGTTCTTTACTAAATTAAAAATACAACTACATAGTAAAAAACACTGCAAGTAAAAGTCCTGCATTCAAACTCATGCTAGCAAAAGCACAACATCATATAAGTTACTGCGCTTTCATAATATTGGTGAGTGTTATACGGAGCTGGAGGTCGAGAGGAACCACTTCATGTTCTTTGGTTCGTTTATCTGCAGTCCATCACACTCTGTCATTACAGTTCATTTAAAAGCTCTTAACTTGGTGTTTTGAAGTGAAAAGGACAACGATGCTTTCCGAAATGTAGGGAAAAGATAAAGTAGCATGAAGTACTTAAGTACATTTAAAGGTCTTTCAAAATGGTATAAAAGTACCACCACTGCTGTCATCAGTTGTAGAATAAGTACTCAAAGTACTGCATTCAAAATGTACTGATAGGTGGGGGAGGTAATTTTGGAGAAACCGGCTCGAGTGTGCAAGAATTTGAAAATACACATCTGCCACTTCCTCACAGAGCCCCTCCTCCAACACACACGAACGCGCACATGACCAATGAGGGCACGAGATAAGTGTGTGCCCCGATGGAAGGCTGACAGGCAGGCAGGCCGTCCGGTTACTTTCGCCGGCTCAGGTGATTGGTCGAGCTTTTTACGGCGCCACGGCTTCCACAGATGACATTTTTTGTGAAAGCACTTCAGATATTCATAGCTATCAGGATGTTAAGAGCATTCTATGGAACATAACAACAAGTGTATCCCGAGCAGGGGCGGTTCTAGGGGGGCCTAAAACTGACCTCTGACCCCCCTGTGGCCCCCCTAACAATGAAAAAATTGTTATATTTTCTGGTACTCGGTTTGCCAAAAACCTCAAGATGTTGTTGCTGTAATGTGAGACACCCTTATGTAAAGTAGAGATGTAACTGTTCGTTGTCCTTATTTTTATATAAATATGGTGTGAGTGCAAACATTCCACTATAACTTAAGCTGAAGCTAACGGTAATAACTATAAGATCTATCTGAAATAAATAAGTGTACTGAAACAAATACCAATAACTGGATTGCATTGTTTTCATATGCGCAATTACTTCATACTGTCTAGTTCTCTTTTTCGTCCTGCATAAAATAACTGGCCCCCCAGTGCCCCCCCCCCAGTCAAATTGGTCTAGAACCGCCCCTGATCCCGAGCCGGTTTCTCAAACTTACCTACCCCACCTTTAAGAGGTGCTTTTGGGGGGGTTTCCCTTTCCTGTAGTGAGTCATATCGTTTCCTGTGCATGCAAGTGGTCTGCAAAGGCTACACTCCAGCACAGCGAACTTGAATATGAACCTGAACATGAGCATGTCCTGTTTGAATTGAATTTTCTGGCATAAAATAAACCTGAAGTTCCAAAAGTAGGATCAGCGGAGCTTTTGATTTCTGCTCTTTTAAACTGTAGTGTGTGCTCATGTGTTTCCTTCAAGGCGACTGCCTGAATGTGCTTATCGGAAGGCAGGTCTTCATATCAACGCCATCTCAGATCAGGACACATTTCTGATCCTTTTTAACTTGTAATTGCAACTGATCACATTTCTAAAGCATCGCTGCGTTCACTCGCGTGTCTCCACGGGATGTGAGAGTGCTTCACGTCTGCCCCCGGGCGACGAGACCGAACAGAGGCCCTGACCTTCCTCATTCAGAGTCTCTCAGAGTCTCTCGGAGTCTCTCACATCCCACAGAATAGTTATCCTTCCTCAACCTTTCACAAAAAGCAGAGGTCGCTGCGAGGCACGGGGAGACGGCGCTTTATTCCGATTCTTCCTCTGGTCGAGTAAACCTGCAGTCGGCTCAGAGAGGAGAGGCGGAGGGCGCTTTGACGGGGAGTCTGAGGACGTCTGAAAGCTGACGGGAAATGAAAGCTCTCTGGGCGGGAGCAGATTATGCACAAGTGATTAATAAGAGCAGTAATAAACAAAGGCCCAGGAGATGTTTGAGGTGCTTAATAATGCATTATGTTCATAAAAGAGCCGGGCCCCTCCAACTGATCCCAGAGGAGCAGAGCCCCCCAGGGAGGAGGGCAGAGTGCTCTTAAAACTGTGTGTGTGCGTGTGTGTGTGTGTGTGTGTGTGTGTGTGTGTGTGTGCGTGTGTGTGTGTGTGTGTGTGTGTGTGTGTGTGATGATGCTGATTCCTTGTGAGTTGTCCTCCATGTCTCATAACTAAGTCATAATACGAAACACAGGTGTCTTAATCCACAAAAATACATCATCATGTATTAGTTTATTTATATGTTGTGTTATTGAAATGAACCTTAAAGTAACTAAAGCTGTCACATACATGTCGAAGATTCAAAAAAATTATTAACTTCCAAATGTAGAAAGGTATTTAAAAGCACAAACTGACATTAACAGTTAAATACATGTACCTCAAAAGTGCACTATCTTGTATAGGAATGTGTGTGTGTGTGTGTGTGTGTGGACTAGTATTACCATACTTGTGGGGACCTACATCTGTTTACATAGTCACGTGTGGGGACTCGCCTCCCTTATGGGGACAAATTGGAGGTCCCCATAAGGGGGATCATTAATTTTAGGGTGTGTGTGTGTGTGTGTGTGTGTGTGTGTGTGTGTGATGATGTGTGAGATGTTTTCCTCCTTGAAACGCAGTTATCTGGATCCGTACAAATACAAACTATTCTACTAGTTTATAATATGTTTTATTATTAAAATACACTTTCTAAATGACTTTGAGTATTTCAGATAAGTTGTTCTATGTTTCTCTAAATACAATAGATCCTAGCGTCCACCATCACTGCTAATATTCGTACAATATTGGCTTCCAAATGTAGAAAATGAAAATAGTACCTCAACATTCTACTGAAGGACGGATACAGAAGTGGTACTTTAAGATCTGAGTACGGCACATCTCGCCTGTTCGACGCTTTTATCCAAAGATACATTCGGCACCGTGGGCATCCCCACAGGAGCCACGTGGCGTGAAGCGTCTTCCCCGAGAACACAACGACAGTGAGATGCATGTTCATACAACATACAGATAAACGTATAAATGATGATTAACCTCGAATAGATGAAGACACCTGACACCAGCAGCTGCATGTTCAAATGATGAACGCATCAGTGATTATAATCCAGTGATATCTATTATTCTGACAGCCATTTTCTTTTACTAGTACTTTTTTTGTACTTCAAGTATAATATTACTTTTCCCGACATGAGAGTATTTCTACTTGTACTTGAAGAATCTGAGCACTTCCTCCACCTCTGCCTGTACAAGCAGTGCAGGGCTCCGTGGCCTGCAGGGGGAGGGTGCACAGGTCCAGAGTGTGTGTGTGTGTGTGTGTGTGTGGTGTGTGTGTGTGTGTGGTGTGTGTGTGGTGTGTGTGTGCCCACAGTAGCAGGTGTGTCGGGGCGGTCCGTCTTGCCGCTGTCAGCGATACGCCATCATTAGCTGTGAGAGCAGCAGGGTGCAGCGTTATGTCTCCCTGGGCTCGGTGTAATTACGCTCTGACATAATTAACCCAGCAGCCCATTAGCCGAGCGTCGGCTGGCTGGAGAGGAAACCCTATAATTATTTGTTGTGCGCATGTTAATGAGGCCAGCTGTGTTCCCATCATACAACACGGACAAATTAATTTACAAGGCTGTGCTCCAAGGTTTCCTCGGCTCATTCAAAACATTTTTTTTCCCATTCTCGCTCTGAGTGGACTTCAAGGTCCTAAACACGCCGCTGCTGCTGCAACACGCAGTAACGCTGCTGTAATGCTGTTGTCAAGACGCGAAAGTCGGCTGAGACAAAGCCTCTGCTTTCAGACGGAGCGAAGCCGCTTTCATTCCACGTCAGGGTAGACAAATACATGCTCGCAGCAGATTCACAAACTCAACCGGCATCTGATATTCAAGAAGTTTCACCTTCATTCAGGAGGAGGAGGAGGAGGAGGAGGAGGAGGAGGAGGAGGAGGAGGAGGAGGAGGAGGAGGAGGAGGAGGAGGAGGAGGAGGAGGAGGAGAGGAGGAGGAGGGAGGAGGAGGAGGGGAGGAGGAGGAGGAGGAGGAGGAGGAGGAGGAGGAGGAGGAGGAGGAGGAGGAGGAGGAGGAGGAGGAGGGGAGAGGAGGAGGAGGAGGAGGGGGGAACATACTTAAGATAACATAAATGTAAAGCTTGTGTGAACAAACCGAAAGCTGAAAGAGAAACTTCTCGTTGTCCGACGCGCTGACGGACGGAGCAGCGAGGACGGAGCAGCGAGGACGGAGCAGCGAGGACGGAGCAGCGAGGACGTCAGAGCGAGGCGCACAACAAAGAGCGAGGCGCCGCTCAAAATGAACACGAGCGGCAGCGCGGAGAAAAATACTACATGCTAACGGAAAGAAACACACACACTGCTACTTATCAGACATGGAGGACAAAGCACAATGAATTAACGTCAGCACTACACACACACACACACACACACACACCTTCCTATCCTACACACATACACACACACACACACACACCATGTATACATCACTTCAGGGGACATTACATTGACTTACATGCATTTCCTGGAGACTTATCCTAACCCTAACCATAACCAACACATGCCTAACCTACCCTAACCAAGTCTTCACCCTAAAATGAATGACCCCCCTTATGGGGACCTCCATTTGTCCCCATAAGGGAGGTGAGTCCCCACACGTGACTATGTAAACAGGTATAGTATTGCTAGACCACACACACCCACCCACACACACACACCTTCCTACACACATACACACACACCCACCCACACCTTCCAATCCTATACACATACACACATACCTTCCTATCCCACACACACACACACACACACACACTAGCACACACACACATAGACACACACACACACACACAGATACACACACACACACATAGACACACACACATACACACACACACACACACACACACATACACACACACCTTCCAATCCTATACACATACACACATACCTTCCTATCCTATACACACACACACACACACACACACAACTACACACACACACATAGACACACACACACACACACCCACATAGACACACACACATACACACACACAGATACACGCACACACACACACACACAGATACACACACACAGATACACACACACACACATAGACACACACACACACACACACACACACACACAGATACACACACACACACACATAGACACACACACACACATACACACACACACACACACACACACACACACACACACACACCTTTCTATCCTAACTTTCTATTTGAGGTATTTTGCTTGTGTAGTATTTTCTGTATGGTACTTTACCGCTACCTGACTACATATTGTACTTTTTACTTGTACATTACTTTTGTACTTTAATACTACTTCACAATTTTACTCATAGTAATTTCCTTTTTCTGGTACTTTATACCTCGTCTTTACTACATTTTGGAAGTAAATATTGCACTTTTTGACTCCTTTACATTTAACATGGAAACATATGATATGTGTTTTTAACAATTAAGATAGCTAGAAGTACACAAAGTCAAATACATTGTGTTTAAAGAAGTAAACACACACAGTACATTCACTCAGACACAGGTACACAAATACAATTAGAAAGTATTTTTCTTTCGTTGTATGCTACTTTTAAAATCTGATGGTTATCTGCTCACACACACACACACACACACACACACACCCTCTGACATGTGCAATAGTGCAGCAACACAGTGACCACAGGAGGATCTGAGGGCGGCCTCATTACGGCTCAGACGAGGTGATGAAACTCAATATCAATGCAGCGAGAATCTGCGAAAACAATTAAAGAGCAAGGCTAAAATATTGCGTCTGCGTGTGTTTTCCTCTTCCCGTCTCATCTCTCGCTACCAAGCATTTCATTCCTAGCTTGGAGGATTTGTTACTTTCTCACTTTGGTTGCTGAGCTCTTGATGAACTTACTCTGAGAGGAGATAAGGGGGAAACCTTGAATACTTAACTTCACATGTTAAGGACATCTTAACAGCTGACTCTTTGTTTAAATTGTTCTAATTAAGAAGCATATCTACGGCAGTTACACACGTGTCTGTGAGCTGGATGCCGTGCTGCAATCAGATGTCTAACCATATGGCAGAACAGGAAAGAAACACCAACATGTACAAATAAATTAAAATTAAAATATATTAAAAAAAGAACGAGATCGCGGAGACAAGCGGCCGAGATGGGTTTCCTCCGCAGGGTGGCCGGCGTCTCCCTCAGGGATGAGGAGAGAGGTTCGGTCAGACGATGTGGATGGATGGGAAACAAGCGTTATAATATGTATATAAAACATATAATAGTAATACAAATGAAAAATACGATAATTAAAAAATTATTAAAAAATTATTTTAAAATAAATAAGTAGTGTTTCCGTGACTCCGTAACAATCTATAAAAGTCTTACATTTAATTTTTAAAATCACAATTAAAGCGTTTGCACTTTTAATGTAACCCTTATATATTTGTATTGCTGTAAAATATTATTTTTGTTTTGTTTAAAAATGTCACTAAATGCACGTAAACCAACATACAGTATACAAGCAAACTGAAAAATGTATTAAAATAAACATTTAAATACAAAATAAATACATAAATTGGGTTTCTGTGATTTCATAAAAGTCTTTCATTCAAATGTCGGAAATGAATGCTGAACATGTGAAATGTGAGGACATATCCTCAGGACAGGACTTTGGTCGATTCGCCCAACAGTAAGATTACCTTCAGGGTAAATCTTAAACTCAGATGCTTGATGTAACGTCCTGTTTCCGCGGTGACGTTCCTGCTTGTGTGTCTGCTCTCCTCGGGGCTGTAAACCCTGCAGAATGATTTATGAGCTTCAACGAGCTGCTGCAGCCGGTCAGTTATCACGACCCCGGAGCAGACATCCGTCATCTGCAATTAAGATAGGAGATGAATTAAAAATGTATCCGTCTGACTCGCCTGATGCACACAACGCCTCGTCAGCGGACGGATATTTCAGACTAACAGGAAGTTGAGTTCCTCTTCCAGGTTTATCCACTTGATTCAGAGCTGCTCTCAGAGAAGGTTCAGTGTTAGCTATACAACAATTAGCTGTAGCGTTTCAACACTGCCAGAGCCCTTACCGTTACTTCCTGTCCATCTTCTTCCTCTGTTTCCATTACTTCCTGTCTGTCTTCTGCTGTTCCCTTTAGTGTTTACTTCCTGTCTGTCTTCAGCTGTTCCCTTTAGTGTTTACTTCCTGTCTGTCTTCAGCTGTTCCCTTTAGTGTTTACTTCCTGTCTTCTTCTGCTGTTCCCTTTAGTGTTTACTTCCTGTCTGTCTTCTTCTTCTGTTTCCATGACTTCCTGTCTGTCTTCTGCTGTTCCCTTTAGTGTTTACTTCCTGTCCATCTTCTTCTGCTGTTCCCTTTAGTGTTGACTTCCTGTCTCTCTTCTTCTGCTGTTCCCTTTAGTGTTTACTTCCTGTCTGTCTTCTACTGCTGTTCCCTTTTGTGTTTACTTCCTGTCTGTCTTCTTCTTCTGTTTCCATTACTTCCTGTCTTCTTCTGCTCTTCCCGTTAGTGTTGACTTCCTGTCTCTCTTCTTCTGCTGTTCCCTTTAGTGTTTACTTCCTGTCTGTCTTCTTCAGCTGTTCCCTTTAGTGTTTACTTCCTGTCTGTCTTCTACTGCTGTTCCCTTTAGTGTTTACTTCCTGTCTGTCTTCTACTGCTGTTCCCTTTAGTGTTTACTTCCTGTCTGTCTTCTTCTGCTGTTCCCTTTAGTGTTTACTTCTTGTCTGTCTTCTTCTTCTGTTTACATTATTTCCTGTCTTCTTCTGCTGTTCCCTTTAGTGTTTACTTCCTGTCTATCTTCTTCTGCTGTTCCCTTTAGTGTTTACTTCCTGTCTGTCTTCTTCTTCTGTTTACATTATTTCCTGTCTTCTTCTGCTGTTCCCTTTAGTGTTTACTTCCTGTCTATCTTCTTCTGCTGTTCCCTTTAGTGTTTACTTCCTGTCTGTCTTCTTCTGCTGTTCCCTTTTGTGTTTACTTCCTATCTGTCTTCTTCTGCTGTTCCCTTTAGTGTTTACTTCCTGTATGTCTTCTTCTGCTGTTCCTTTTAGTGTTGACTTCCTGTCTGTCTACTGCTGTTCCCTTTAGTGTTTACTTCCTGTCTGTCTTCTTCTGCTGTTACCTTTAGTGTTTACTTCCTGTCTGTCTTCTTCTTCTGTTTCCATTACTTCCTGTCTGTCTTCTGCTGTTCCCTTTGGTGTTTACTTCCTGTCTGTCTTCTTCTGCTGTTCTCTTTAGTGTTGACTTCCTGCCTCTCTTCTTCTGCTGTTCCCTTTAGTGTTGACTTCCTGCCTCTCTTCTTCTGCTGTTCCCTTTAGTGTTGACTTCCTGTCTGTCTCCTTCTGCTGTTCCCTTTAGTGTTGACTTCCTGTCTGTCTCCTTCTGCTGTTCCCTTTAGTGTTTACTTCCTGCCTCTCTTCTTCTGCTGTTCCCTTTAGTGTTGACTTCCTGCCTCTCTTCTTCTGCTGTTCCCTCTAGTGTTGACTTCCTGCCTCTCTTCTTCTGCTGTTCCCTTTAGTGTTTACTTCCTGTCTGTCTTCTTCTCCTATTCCCTTTAGTGTTGACTTCCTGCCTCTCTTCTTCTGCTGTTCTCTTTAGTGTTGACTTCCTGTCTGTCTTCTTCTGCTGTTCCCTTTAGTGTTTACTTCCTGTCTGTCTTTTTCTCCTGTTCCCTTTAGTGTTGACTTCCTGTCTGTCTTCTTCTGCTGTTCCCTTTAGTGTTGACTTCCTGTCTGTCTTCGTATGGTTGTTATCCTTAGTGTTTACTTCATTAGAATGTTAGTAATGTTGCATCAAGTTGCATTTTACAGATTTTAGGAATGTCTTTAAGTCTTTATTCATATATTGGATGATCTCATCTTTGTGTGACTAAAACTGTTAGAGTTATGCCTAAAGATGAAGGAAAATACACTATTCCCCTCGAAACAGTCGTGTATTAGAGGCGTAGCATTAAATGAAATACGCGGTGTTATTCCCAGACTAACAGCAGGTTAATGTTGACTGTCTCTCCCCTCGCAGGGTGTATTGGCTGGGTTTGCCTTCAGAGCTGCTCTTAAAGAAGCTCCAGTATTAGCTGCATCAATTAGCTTCAGCTTTCCAAAGCTATCCGCAGTCTTTCCTGCAGTAGCAGTAGATCCTCGGCCCGCCGAGAGTCCCCCCGCTGCCCCACTTTGACGGGGGTTCATATTGCATCCAGTCTTAAGTTATATCCCCTCACTTTAAATTTGACTTTCCTTTACTCCCCTGCCACGGATTGATAATCCGGGCTTGTCCGTGTGTGAGAGATGCCTTACTCTAATCTCTGTCCTTTGATCATGAGGAGTTGAAAGGATATGGGAACGAGGCTGATAAAGTGATTTCTGTGACAGTGGGTCGATGCAGGAGCGCCGCTTTAAGTCATCTTGTTTGTCTTAGAAGCGCTCTGCTCTTAATGGCGATGTCCCTCGTGACTGATGCAACATCTCCACAGCTGCTGTAACAATGAGCGCACACTGTAAACGTTCCTGGGAGAAAGAAATCAATTAAACGGCTCCTCAAAATGTTTGTGTGATGAAAATGCAGATGTGTGGCGCTGCAACGCTCGGCCGGGATTTCAACAAATTGCAGAAGTTCTTTCGCCCCGTCTGACGGTTTGTATTTTGGAGTTTGCTTTCTCTCTGTGGCAAAGTTTAAACGTCTGCGGCTCCAACTTCTTATGAAAAGTCACTTCAGTCGGTGCCCGCACTGAGGAGAGGGGATCCAATCGGGTCCCCGCTCAGAAGTCTGAAGATGAGTCGATGAAAGCTGTGGGAGAAAAAGTTTATGCAGCAAAGCAGCGATTTCCCTCCCCTTTTAGAGTTTTGAAGGGCTGTGTGTGTGTGTGTGTGTGTGTGTGTGTGTGTGTGTGTGTGGTGTGTGTGTGTGTGTGTGGTGTGTGTGTGTGTGTGTGTGTGTGTGTGTGTGTGTGTGTGTGTGTGTGGCCCCTCGTCAAGGAGCTCCCCTGAGCTTCCCTCTCTGTGCTCCGGCACTAGAAGTCACCTCCTTTGGAGTGCAGCAGGCAGGTACACAACAGGAGCAGCTATCTCTCTCTGAGCTGTTGAACTTGTGGGGAGGGGAAGAAAGGGAAGGGGAGATTAAAAACAGCTCTGTGATGTGGCGTGCCGAGCCGCCTCCTGAGAATTCCTGGCATAATAATTTAAATGATCAAATGATACAGAGGAGACTTGTTAGCTGAGAAGCAGCCTCCTAGTTGGCCCCATGGGCCCGGTGCCGCCGCCGCGCACGCATTGCAAAACAGCTCCTCTGTTGTGCTAAAGAATCTGCCTCCCTTCCTTTTCAGGAGCACACTTGCTCTGCACTTTGCAAGGTGCATACTTGGGATTTAAGACAGCGACACGTATTTATGGCACTCTTTTTGTCCTCTCTTGCCACGTGAGCAGACTCATTAGAGGTGATTGTGAACATGTGAAGGCTCGTGCCATTAGGTCCAGCCCGTGAACACTTCAAAGGACTGAAGAAAGTCAGAAGCGGTGCCTCGGAGGAATAGAGTGTCTCAGCAGGAAGCTCTTTTACACACAGTGAAAACAGCCATTTTGCTTCTCTCTTTTGTTGAAAGTAGCATGCGGTTGTTAGGAGTTGTTTTACTAAGATGTGTGCGTGTGGTGTGTGTGTGTGTGTGTGTGTGTGTGTGTGTTCACAGATCCAGCTCCGGTGCTGGAGGCCTCACACACCCTGGAGGAAAGGCTGCAGCACCTGCACAGCGAGGCCCCCGACAGCGAGGCCCTGGTGAGGGAAATCAGCGGGCACTGGAAGAGACACCTGGAGTGCCTTCAACAGACAGGTGAGAGCCAATCATCTGCACCGTATCATCTCAGGTCATCGATGTGAGGACGAAGCCATCATCACATTCAAACTAAAGGAACCAGCCTTTTGGGAAATGGGAGAAGTAGAAAGTACAGGTATTTGAGTTCAACATGTGAGAAGTAGAAAGTACAGGTATTTGAGTTCAACATGTGAGAAGTAGAAAGTACAGGTATTTGAGTTCAACATGTGAGAAGTAGAAAGTACAGGTATTTGTGTTCAACATGTAAGAAGTAGAAAGTACAGGTATTTGAGTTCAACATGTGAGAAGTAGAAAGTACAGGTATTTGAGTTCAACATGTGAGAAGTAGAAAGTACAGGTATTTGAGTTCAACATGTGAGAAGTAGAAAGTACAGGTATTTGAGTTCAACATGTAAGAAGTAGAAAGTACAGGTATTTGTGTTCAACATGATAAGAAGTAGAAAGTACAGGTATTTGAGTTCAACATGTGAGAAGTAGAAAGTACAGGTATTTGTGTTCAACATGTGAGAAGTAGAAAGTACAGGTATTTGAGTTCAACATGTGAGAAGTAGAAAGTACAGGTATTTGAGTTCAACATGTAAGAAGTAGAAAGTACAGGTATTTGAGTTCAACATGTGAGAAGTAGAAAGTACAGGTATTTGTGTTCAACATGTAAGAAGTAGAAAGTACAGGTATTTGAGTTCAACATGTAAGAAGTAGAAAGTACAGGTATTTGGGTTCAACATGTAAGAAGTAGAAAGTACAGGTATTTGTGTTCAACATGTAAGAAGTAGAAAGTACAGGTATTTGTGTTCAACATGTAAGAAGTAGAAAGTACAGGTATTTGTGTTCAACATGTAAGAAGTAGAAAGTACAGGTATTTGAGTTCAACATGAGAGAAGTAGAAAGTACAGGTATTTGAGTTCAACATGTAAGAAGTAGAAAGTTCAGGTATTTGAGTTCAACATGTGAGAAGTAGAAAGTACAGGTATTTGGGTTCAACATGTAAGAAGTAGAAAGTACAGGTATTTGAGTTCAACGTGTAAGAAGTAGAAAGTACAGGTATTTGGGTTCAACATGTAAGAAGTAGAAAGTACAGGTATTTGAGTTCAACGTGTAAGAAGTAGAAAGTACAGGTATTTGGGTTCAACGTGTAAGAAGTAGAAAGTACAGGTATTTGTGTTCAACGTGTAAGAAGTAGAAAGTACAGGTATTTGTGTTCAACATGTAAGAAGTAGAAAGTACAGGTATTTGAGTTCAACATGTAAGAAGTAGAAAGTACAGGTATTTGTGTTCAACATGTAAGAAGTAGAAAGTACAGGTATTTGAGTTCAACATGAGAGAAGTAGAAAGTACAGGTATTTGAGTTCAACATGAGAGAAGTAGAAAGTACAGGTATTTGAGTTCAACATGTAGAGAAGTAGAAAGTACAGGTATTTGAGTTCAACATGTAAGAAGTAGAAAGTACAGGTATTTGTGTTCAACATGTAAGAAGTAGAAAGTACAGGTATTTGAGTTCAACATGTAAGAAGTAGAAAGTACAGGTATTTGAGTTCAACATGAGAGAAGTAGAAAGTACAGGTATTTGTGTTCCACATGTAAGAAGTAGAAAGTACAGGTATTTGAGTTCAACATGTAAGAAGTAGAAAGTACAGGTATTTGTGTTCAACATGAAAGAAGTAGAAAGTACAGGTATTTGAGTTCAACATGTAAGAAGTCGAAAGTACAGGTATTTGAGTTCAACATGTAAGAAGTAGAAAGTACAGGTATTTGTGTTCAACATGTAAGAAGTAGAAAGTACAGGTATTTGAGTTCAACATGTAAGAAGTCGAAAGTACAGGTATTTGAGTTCAACATGTGAGAAGTAGAAAGTACAGGTATTTGAGTTCAACATGTAAGAAGTAGAAAGTACAGGTATTTGAGTTCAACATGTAAGAAGTAGAAAGTACAGGTATTTGTGTTCAACATGTGAGAAGTAGAAAGTACAGGTATTTGAGTTCAACATGTAAGAAGTAGAAAGTACAGGTATTTGAGTTCAACATGTAAGAAGTAGAAAGTACAGGTATTTGAGTTCAACATGTAAGAAGTAGAAAGTACAGGTATTTGAGTTCAACATGTAAGAAGTAGAAAGTACAGGTATTTGAGTTCAACATGTAAGAAGTAGAAAGTACAGGTATTTGTGTTCAACATGTAAGAAGTAGAAAGTACAGGTATTTGAGTTCAACATGTGAGAAGTAGAAAGTACAGGTATTTGAGTTCAACATGTAAGAAGTAGAAAGTACAGGTATTTGGGTTCAACATGTAAGAAGTAGAAGTACAGGTATTTGAGTTCAACATGTAAGAAGTAGAAAGTACAGGTATTTGTGTTCAACATGTGAGAAGTAGAAAGTACAGGTATTTGAGTTCAACATGTGAGAAGTAGAAAGTACAGGTATTTGAGTTCAACATGTGAGAAGTAGAAAGTACAGGTATTTGAGTTCAACATGTAAGAAGTAGAAAGTACAGGTATTTGAGTTCAACATGAGAGAAGTAGAAAGTACAGGTATTTGAGTTCAACATGTAGAGAAGTAGAAAGTACAGGTATTTGTGTTCAACATGTAAGAAGTAGAAAGTACAGGTATTTGAGTTCAACATGTAAGAAGTAGAAAGTACAGGTATTTGTGTTCAACATGAAGAAGTAGAAAGTACAGGTATTTGAGTTCAACATGTAAGAAGTAGAAAGTACAGGTATTTGAGTTCAACATGTAAGAAGTAGAAAGTACAGGTATTTGTGTTCAACATGTGAGAAGTAGAAAGTACAGGTATTTGAGTTCAACATGTGAGAAGTAGAAAGTACAGGTATTTGAGTTCAACATGTGAGAAGTAGAAAGTACAGGTATTTGGGTTCAACATGTAAGAAGTAGAAAGTACAGGTATTTGAGTTCAACATGTAAGAAGTAGAAAGTACAGGTATTTGTGTTCAACATGTGAGAAGTAGAAAGTACAGGTATTTGAGTTCAACATGTAAGAAGTAGAAAGTACAGGTATTTGAGTTCAACATGTAAGAAGTAGAAAGTACAGGTATTTGGGTTCAACATGTAAGAAGTAGAAAGTACAGGTATTTGGGTTCAACATGTAAGAAGTAGAAAGTACAGGTATTTGAGTTCAACATGTAAGAAGTAGAAAGTACAGGTATTTGTGTTCAACATGTAAGAAGTAGAAAGTACAGGTATTTGAGTTCAACATGTAAGAAGTAGAAAGTACAGGTATTTGAGTTCAACATGTGAGAAGTAGAAAGTACAGGTATTTGTGTTCAACATGTAAGAAGTAGAAAGTACAGGTATTTGGGTTCAACATGTAAGAAGTAGAAAGTACAGGTATTTGGGTTCAACATGTAAGAAGTAGAAAGTACAGGTATTTGAGTTCAACATGTAAGAAGTAGAAAGTACAGGTATTTGAGTTCAACATGTAAGAAGTAGAAAGTACAGGTATTTGAGTTCAACATGTAAGAAGTAGAAAGTACAGGTATTTGGGTTCAACATGTAAGAAGTAGAAAGTACAGGTATTTGGGTTCAACATGTAAGAAGTAGAAAGTACAGGTATTTGAGTTCAACATGTAAGAAGTAGAAAGTACAGGTATTTGAGTTCAACATGTAAGAAGTAGAAAGTACAGGTATTTGTGTTCAACATGTAAGAAGTAGAAAGTACAGGTATTTGAGTTCAACATGTAAGAAGTAGAAAGTACAGGTATTTGAGTTCAACATGTGAGAAGTAGAAAGTACAGGTATTTGGGTTCAACATGTAAGAAGTAGAAAGTACAGGTATTTGAGTTCAACATGTAAGAAGTAGAAAGTACAGGTATTTGTGTTCAACATGTGAGAAGTAGAAAGTACAGGTATTTGAGTTCAACATGTAAGAAGTAGAAAGTACAGGTATTTGAGTTCAACATGTAAGAAGTAGAAAGTACAGGTATTTGGGTTCAACATGTAAGAAGTAGAAAGTACAGGTATTTGTGTTCAACATGTAAGAAGTAGAAAGTACAGGTATTTGAGTTCAACATGTGAGAAGTAGAAAGTACAGGTATTTGAGTTCAACATGTAAGAAGTAGAAAGTACAGGTATTTGGGTTCAACATGTAAGAAGTAGAAAGTACAGGTATTTGAGTTCAACATGTAAGAAGTAGAAAGTACAGGTATTTGTGTTCAACATGTGAGAAGTAGAAAGTACAGGTATTTGAGTTCAACATGTAAGAAGTAGAAAGTACAGGTATTTGAGTTCAACATGTAGAGAAGTAGAAAGTACAGGTATTTGAGTTCAACATGAGAGAAGTAGAAAGTACAGGTATTTGTGTTCAACATGTAAGAAGTAGAAAGTACAGGTATTTGAGTTCAACATGTAAGAAGTAGAAAGTACAGGTATTTGTGTTCAACATGTAAGAAGTAGAAAGTACAGGTATTTGAGTTCAACATGTAAGAAGTAGAAAGTACAGGTATTTGAGTTCAACATGTAAGAAGTAGAAAGTACAGGTATTTGTGTTCAACATGTGAGAAGTAGAAAGTACAGGTATTTGAGTTCAACATGTGAGAAGTAGAAAGTACAGGTATTTGAGTTCAACATGTGAGAAGTAGAAAGTACAGGTATTTGAGTTCAACATGTAAGAAGTAGAAAGTACAGGTATTTGAGTTCAACATGTAAGAAGTAGAAAGTACAGGTATTTGAGTTCAACATGTGAGAAGTAGAAAGTACAGGTATTTGTGTTCAACATGTAAGAAGTAGAAAGTACAGGTATTTGAGTTCAACATGTAAGAAGTAGAAAGTACAGGTATTTGAGTTCAACATGTGAGAAGTAGAAAGTACAGGTATTTGTGTTCAACATGTAAGAAGTAGAAAGTACAGGTATTTGGGTTCAACGTGTAAGAAGTAGAAAGTACAGGTATTTGGGTTCAACGTGTAAGAAGTAGAAAGTACAGGTATTTGGGTTCAACATGTAAGAAGTAGAAAGTACAGGTATTTGTGTTCAACATGTAAAAAGTAGAAAGTACAGGTATTTGAGTTCAACATGTAAGAAGTAGAAAGTACAGGTATTTGGGTTCAACATGTAAGAAGTAGAAAGTACAGGTATTTGGGTTCAACATGTAAGAAGTAGAAAGTACAGGTATTTGAGTTCAACATGTAAGAAGTAGAAAGTACAGGTATTTGAGTTCAACATGTAAGAAGTAGAAAGTACAGGTATTTGAGTTCAACATGTGAGAAGTAGAAAGTACAGGTATTTGAGTTCAACATGTAAGAAGTAGAAAGTACAGGTATTTGAGTTCAACATGAGAGAAGTAGAAAGTACAGGTATTTGAGTTCAACATGAGAGAAGTAGAAAGTACAGGTATTTGGGTTCAACATGTAAGAAGTACAAAGTTGTCAGTAAAATAAGTATTGGAGTAAAGTACTGATACCAGAAACATGTACTTAAGAACAGTAACAAAGTTTGTACTCCACTCCTTCCCTCCTCTGATGACGTGTGTTCCTCCTCTCAGAGTCCTCAGAGTCATCAGGGACCCTCGAGGCCCCAGGATCCTCTCCTACCTCCCTGATGACGCCCAACAGCACGCCGGGCCCCGGGGCCTCCGAGTCCCCACAGCAGAACCACCAGGACCGAGGGTGAGAACCACAGAAACCCTGCTGAAATATGAGAGATGAAGTGAAGTGACAGAAAGTAATCAGGATACTCAGATTAGGTTACTGATTACATTTTTCACAGGTAACCCCATTTTTCACAGGTAACCCCTCCCCACCCTGCATGTAATCCATTACTCCCCAAAGCTGAGAGTAACTGAGTGTTTCCTCTCAGGGACGAAGAGCAGAGCGCTAACGTTGGATTGTCTGACCGACTATCAGAGGCCAAGGAGAAGATCAAAGTCCTGCATTCATGTGAGCGAAGTTACATTTAAAACGAGATCTCAATTGAACCTGAGCCGTGGTGCGTTTGAGTACGGCTTTGAAGTCGTGACTTTCAACTCACATCAACGCTGTTTTACCTGGGTCAGAACCAGAGGAGGGAGAAGCACTCAGGTCCTGTACTTTAGTAAAAGTAGAAGTACTCAGATCCTGTACTTGAGTAAACGTAGAAGGACTCAGGTCCTGTACTTGAGTAAAAGTAGAAGTACTCAGATCTTGTACTTGAGTAAACGTAGAAGGACTCAGGTCCTGTACTTGAGTAAAAGTAGAAGTACTCAGATATTGTACTTGAGTAAAAGTAGAAGTACTCAGATCCTGTACTTGAGTAAAAGTAGAAGTACTCAGATCCTGTACTTGAGTAAAAGTAGAAGTACTCAGATCCTGTACTTGAGTAAAAGTAGAAGTATTCAGATCATGTACTTTAGTAAAATTAGAAGTACTCAGATCTTGTACTTGAGTAAAAGTAGAAGTACTCAGATCTTGTACTTGAGTAAAAGTAGAAGCACTCAGATCCTGTACTTGAGTAAAAGTAGAAGTACCAGAGTGTAGGAATACTCTGTTACAGTGAAAGTCCTGCATTCAAAATGTTCCTCAAGTGAAAGTAGAAAGTATTCTCATCTAAATATAGTGAAAGACAGTGAAAGTAGTCGTTGTGCAGATTGGTCCATTTCAGAATAATATATATGATATGTTTTATAATGATGATCATGAAAGTGGAACTAAAGTCTGATTTAACACTTGGTTAGATTTCACATCAGATTCTACAAATGTGAATTGTAATCCGTGCAGGTGTCATAAGCGTCTTGCATCTGGCAGATAGCTCAGAGCGGATTATTAAAAGTATTTAGTGTTTTAATTGTATTCGTCTCCTCTCTCTCTCAGCTCTGACCGCTGCACAGACAGAGCTGCTGGACCTGCGGTGTAAATACAACCAGGAGAGGACCAACAAGTGAGTACACTCAGAGTACACACTCTATGGTTACTATCCCACACAGTCATCAAAACATTTCTACTGCAAACTACACATCTTAAGTACATTTACTCAAGTATTCGGAGGCGTGTGGCGTAGTGGATAGAGCCTTGGTGTTCGGGTCAGGGGATCACAGGTTCAAACCCCATTGCAGTCAGCATGTCGTTGTTTCACTGGGCTCGACACGTCACCTCAAAGTGCTCTAAAGTTGACTAAAGCTATTGTATATGTGTAAAGGCCTCCTGTGGAGGATGTCACAAGGCATTGAGGCACACAATATGTATGATTGATGAAAGTAGTAAATCAGTCAGACTTGACCCGAATAAGACAGAATCAGAATCGTACAGGTATATTTACACATACAAGAACACAGAAAGAAGAATACGTGGCAACAAAATAATATTAAAGACAATATTTATATTATTACATATTCGTCAACACAGCGTATTTCCATTTAATGCTACTAAGACTTCTAATTTACTACCTTTTAGAGCAGGGGTGTCAAACTCAAGGCCCGGGGGCCACATTCGGCCCGCGAATTCATTTTATGTGGCCCCACAAGAGCTTGCACAGAATATAATATGTTTATTATACGGTTACATGCTACAGAAGCACGTTGCCCATAAACTACATGTCCCACAATGCATCTCAAATGTGACTTTTTTTCTCAGAAATTTGCCTTTTTTTCTTCAAAATATGCCTTTTTTCATAGAATTCCTTTTTCTCAGAATTAGATTTTTATTTCAAAATGTCACTTCTATTTCTTTTTTCTCCAGAATTTGGCTTTTCTCTTTAAATCATTTTGGGACATACGCAATGAAGAGACTGCAATTTTTGCCCTAGACTTCTGCTTTCAGACGTAGTTAATTATGAAGTTATTCCCCTATCCGATGATAATCCAATGCAGAGGCAATCATGTAATATAATACATTATTTTATATATATGATATATTTATATATGTATTTTTATATAGTCTTAAAGTTACAACCGGCCCTTTGAGTGCAACCATAATGCTGATGTGGCCCGCGATGAAATTGAGTTTGACACCCCTGTTTCAGAGGGAAGTGTGTATTTGACTGTAACTGTATGCATGAATAAAACAGTTTTAGTTCCAAAAAGGTGAAAACATCCAAAATATTAACAAAGAGTTAAGAAATCAATTCCTAAAAAATCTGTAAAATGCAACTTTAGTACAGTAAAATATAATGAAATATGACAAATACTATATTTAAAGTGGATACTTGTGCAGGTTGTGAGGGAGGTGGTGTGGAGCAGCATGTCGTGCAGGATTTATGATATTCATTTGGGTAACTTGTGTACTTCTATTCTATTGTATTCTATGTTTGTATTGTGTTTGTAGCACTTCTCAACACGTGGCTCGTGCGGTCATTTAATCTTTTATTATGTTGTAATGCTTTGTCAAGTACTTTGCGACTATGTCTGGGAAACGCATGACTTGCTTTCTTACTTAATGTAACTGTGGGGGAATGCAGTCCTTTGTGTCCTGATGATCCCATTACTCCCTGAGCCTGTGCACGTCACCGTTTCCGTCCTCTCCGCGGTTCGTCGTCACGTTTCAAGAACCACTTAATTTCCTCCGCCTTCATCGCCTCACGTTCACATCCAGCAGAGGAATTCGGTTTGTAGAAAGAGTGACTCAGGCGCTGACGTCCGGTCGATTTCAGAGGTCTGTGTTTGCCGTGACAGCCCTCCGGAAGAATTGCTCCATTTAAAGATTGCCTCAGAAAACACTCTACCTCGTTCGGGTCTTTGAGCGCCGTGTATCCAGCGCGCGGCTGAAATGAATCTGAGGCTGTATGAAGGATGTCGATAGGCATTCAAAGTAAACACTCCTTTGTTTGGGTTTGTGCTCCGGAGCACCGGCAGCCGCTGCTAATGGATTTTCTCCCAGGCTTAATCCATGGCACAATTGAACTGATGTTTGCAGACCGACCGCCATCCATTCTGCTGGATTGGACACATTTTTCAGTTACAGTGTGAGAGAGAGAGAGTATCTCTGTGTGTGTGTGTGTGTGTGTGGTGTGTGTGTGTGCGTGCGTGCGTGCGTGCGTGTGTGTGTGTGTGTGTGGTGACCCCGGAGCTGCAGTTATCCCCCCCCTGACCCCCCCAGCCTCTATTACTCTCACTGACTGTTTCCTCACCGTTGATAAGAAAGACCATTTGTCTGCTGGGGCTTGAGAAGCAGAGCAGGTAATCAATACAAAACATTTTCCGTAGCGCACAAGTTCATTAGACGAAGAGCTGACAACTGTTAGGTGTCTGCTGACGGCGTGGGGTGGGAGGGGGGGCACCAGTCCTCAATCCTCATTGATGGAGGAGGGGCTCGACCGGGAATCTCGAAAAACAAGGGGCTCCAACACTGATCATCAGAAACATCAACAATGAGATCGGGACTGGATTCAAACATCACTGAGGGTTTTCTGGGGATACATGTTGGATGATAATAGAGAGCTATCGTGGGTCGAGAGCAGTGGTAGAGTTTCATACAGTCGGTAGTGGCAGGCGGAGAATACAAGAAGAAGGAGGAGGAGGAGCAAGAGAGGGGAGAAGAATAGGAAGAGAAAGGGCAAGAAGAACCAGAATAAGAAGAACCAGAACAAGAAGAACCAGAACAAGGGGAACAAGAACAAGAAGAACCAGAACAAGGGGAACGAGAACAAGAAGAACCAGAACAAGAGGGAACCAGAACAGGAAGATCCAGAACAAGGGGAACCAGAACAAGGGGAACCAGAACAAGAAGAACCAGAACAAGAAGAACCAGAACAAGGGGAACCAGTAAAATAACCAGAACCAGAAGAAGAACTATAAGAAGAACAAGAAGCAGAACCAGAGCAAGAAGAACCAGAACCAGACAACCAGAAGAAGGAGGACCAGTAGAAGAAGAACCATAAAATAAAAATTACCAGAACCAGACGAAGAACCAGAAGAAGACCCAGAACAAGAAGAACCAGAACAAAGGGAACCAGAACAAGAAGAACCAGAACAAGAAGAACCAGAACAAGAAGAACCAGAACAAGGGGAACCACAACAAGAAGAACCAGAACAAGAAGAACCAGAACAAGAAGAACCAGAACAAGGGGAACCAGAACAAGAAGAACCACAACAAGAAGAACCAGAACAAGGGGAACCAGAACAAGAAGAACCAGAACAAGGGGAACCAGAACAAGGGGAACCAGTAGAAGAAGAACCAGAAAAAGAAAAATAACCAGAACCAGGCCAAGAACCAGAAGAAGACCCAGAACAAGAATAACCAGAACAAAGGGAACCAGAACAAGAAGAACCAGAACAAGAAGAACCAGAACAAGAAGAACCAGAACAAGGGGAACCAGAACAAGAAGAACCACAACAAGAAGAACCAGAACAAGGGGAACCAGAACAAGAAGAACCAGAACAAGAACTATAAGAGGAACAAGAAGCAGAACCAGAGCAAGAGGAACCAGAACCAGACAACCAGAAGAAGGAGGACCAGTAGAAGAAGAACCAGAAAAAGAAAAATAACCAGAACCAGACCAAGAACCAGAAGAAGACCCAGAACAAGAAGTACCAGAAAACGAGAAGAAGAAGAACCAGTAGAATAACCAGAACCAGAAGAAGAACTAGAAGAGGAACCAGAACAAGAAGAAGAACCAGAAGAAAGACAAGGAAGAAGGGAAACCAGAACTAGAAGAACAGACCAGAAAACCAGGGGAGGAACAAGAAGCAGAACCACAACAAGAAGAACCAGAACCAGAAGAACCAGAACCAGAACCATAAGAACCAGAACAAGAAGTCAGAAGAAGGGGAATATCCGAGCAGCGGGTGAAGGCCCCGTTGGCCTTGACATACGTAACAACACTGCGACAACGTGCATTCGGCAGAACAATGTAATCATGTCCAGCCCGTGGTACCTTCGGTCGTGCAGAACGATCTGGGGATAGGCTACTTCCTGAAACATGATTTAGACGGTACCAGCCATGAGATGCGTGTAATTACAGAGCCTGATGTGAGACAATGAGTTCAAACATGAAAGAGAAAAGAGTTCCAGCTGCATGTCGTCCCTCTAATGTGGATTAAAACAAGTCTAATATGTTCTTTGAAGACATTTCTCTTTTGGTTAAAAAGGACTTGCGTGTCCCAGGAAGACGATGAAACCTATGTGCATATTTAAATCAATCACAGCTTCCTCGTTAATTCATCCCCATCTACCTTTTGAAAATCAGGTCCCACGCGTGCAAAATGAAACTGTTGAACTTCAAACAAACCTCATGAATAATCCCGCTGAGCGGCTGTTTAAATTAGATCTCTGATTGTTAGATGTATGGAGGCGAGTTCTGAGGATAGGAATCGTAGACGTATCAGCAGTATCTAGAGAAACACATATATTACTCATGACGATACGAATGTATGTTATACTCATATATCAATTATACGTTATCAATTATATTATAGTTTAAATTCCATTTTTGCTATGAACATTTTAAAAAGTCCTCTCCTGCTGATGTTCAGGTGTATATCAGTATGTAGTGTCTCTACTTTAAAGAGTCCTCTGCTGCTGATGTTCAGGTGTATATCAGTATGTAGTGTCTCTACTTTAAAGAGTCCTCTCCTGCTGATGTTCAGGTGTATATCAGTATGTAGTGCCTCTACTTTAAAGAGTCCTCTCCTGCTGATGTTCAGGTGTATATCAGTATGTAGTGTCTCTACTTTAAAGAGTCCTCTCCTGCTGATGTGCAGGTGTATATCAGTATGTAATGTCTCTACTTTAAAGAGTCCTCTCCTGCTGATGTTCAGGTGTGTATCAGTATGTAGTGTCTCTACTTTAAAGAGTCCTCTCCTGCTGATGTTCAGGTGTATATCAGTATGTAGCGTCTCTACTTTAAAGAGTCCTCTCCAGCTGATGTTCAGGTGTATATCAGTATGTAGTGTCTCTACTTTAAAGAGTCCTCTCCTGCTGATGTTCAGGTGTATATCAGTATGTAGCGTCTCTACTTTAAAGAGTCCTCTCCTGCTGATGTTCAGGTGTGTATCAGTATGTAGTGTCTCTACTTTAAAGAGTCCTCTCCTGCTGATGTTCAGGTGTATATCAGTATGTAGCGTCTCTACTTTAAAGAGTCCTCTCCTGCTGATGTTCAGGTGTATATCAGTATGTAGCGTCTCTACTTTAAAGAGTCCTCTCCTGCTGATGTTCAGGTGTATATCAGTATGTAGTGTCTCTACTTTAAAGAGTCCTCTCCTGCTGATGTTCAGGTGTGTATCAGTATGTAGCGTCTCTACTTTAAAGAGTCCTCTCCTGCTGATGTTCAGGTGTATATCAGTATGTAGTGTCTCTACTTTAAAGAGTCCTCTCCTGCTGATGTTCAGGTGTGTATCAGTATGTAGCGTCTCTACTTTAAAGAGTCCTCTCCTGCTGATGTTCAGGTGTGTATCAGTATGTAGTGTCTCTACTTTAAAGAGTCCTCTCCTGCTGATGTTCAGGTGTGTATCAGTATGTAGCGTCTCTACTTTAAAGAGTCTATTTATCGATGTATTTTCTTTGATGCAGGTTCATCAACCCTTCTTAAGCTGTAAACGTGTCCTTAGGTTTACTGAGAAACTAAATAATCATGTCGGGAATTCGTCCCGCTGATCTTCATTTCGTCGCTTACTCATAAGTCTGATATTAGAAAGATATGAGAGCAAAATATCCCAAAATAAAGCCCTTAAAAACCGGCCATGATAGCACTTATTTATATATGTCTTATTTACCTGCATATGACAAGTTATGTTGTCGGGGACATGCACTTGCTTTGTAGCATGCAACGGTCTGCAGCCAAACCCTAAAGAAAGGTACACACATATTGACTGCAGATCTAAATATGACGCTTCGGTGTTGACGTGCGACTCCCCCGTGCAAGTTCATCAGTTCTTATTAAGCTCTAACTGGGGAAGCCAGAACGTATTAAGAACTCAACCGAATATACTTTTCTGAAAGATGAAATGGAAGTAAAAGTAACGGTAACACTTTATATCAAGGTACACATATTCACCATCAACTAGTTGCTAATTAGCATATTAGCAGTTTATTGTCTCTTCATTAGTCATTATAAAACCCTTATTAATGCCTTATTCTACACGACCGTATTCTACACGTAATAAGCCGTTAGTTGAGAGCTTTTCCCCAATAACCCTCTAATTAGTGCTTATAGATTGCACGTAGGGAAGCTGTTGTACATGAGCTTTGGTCTTAATATGCTCAATATGGGCCTAATGAGGCAGCGGCACCGCAAGAACAGTAATTCTGCCACAATAACACTCAACACATCTAGTTTATTCTTATGTAACAAGACGTGAAGTTAAAGTGTTAATAAAATAACTCAAAATGTGGTTTTTCTAACTCAGAACACGTTCCCTATTTCAACGTGAAGTCGTGTTCATCACAAATAAGCGAGTAGTTTGCCTCTAACGTGTTAATGGACAACTATTTGATGGTGAATATATAGCTTCATATAAAGTGTTACCAGAAAGACACTATTGCATGAGATGAATAATGTATGTTTTGACACACGTGAAAGACGGGAGTGTCTCCTCGGTAACGGCGATGTGGTGTGTGTTCAGGGCGGAGGAGGTGGACGCCATCGTGCTGAACCTGGAGAAAGCCAACCAGGTGAGTGCAGCTGATTGGGTCGCTGCTTCGTTAAGATAATCACTGCTGTAATCAAGCCTTTCATTAGAGCCCAACCCCCCACTTCCTGCCTCCCCTCCCCCCGGCGAGTGATTAGAGAGTAAACCTGAGCCCAGATTCCTCGCCGCCTTGATTGCTTCCTTTCCTCCAGTGATGGATTCAAGATGCGAGGCTTTTATGGGCATGTGTACAGGGCGACAGTCAACGGACAAGTAAATACAATAAAATAGTTATTGGAATATTGATATATATACGTTGCAAACAGGTGGATGTTCTGGATAGTAACAAAGTACATTCACTCAAGAACACTTCAGTACAATTTGAGGTATTTGTACTTAAGTATTCTCACTTTACACGACTTAATACTCTTACATACAACATACATACATGCAACATACACCGGCATACGTCCTGAATGTGTGCGGAATAGTTACTGCGCATTTCACAAACAATCTCACCGTAAACTTGTAGAATATATCCATGCATATTTCAGCTTACGCCAACGACTTCAATAAAAGCTCAGAGAGAATAATAAGGATAATAACTTATGATCAAAATGGCCTGAGGTGTGGCGTCTGTGCCATGAGAGGCATCGGATAGGAGGGAAAATATATATCGTAATAATGATAGTAACTAATAGAAAGGGGGGGGGTTCCTATACATTGCTGTCTCTTGTTTTTTTCTCTTTCCGTCTCCTTTCCTCCCTGGCGCGCTCTCCGCCGGCAGCTCCTAGATAAATGCTCTGAAAATGAATCATTAATTAGCGGGTGTGGGTGTGTGTGTGTATGTGTGTGTGTGTGTGTGTGTGTGACAGAGCAGGTAAACAGTGGGGGGAATACAGAGGGGCAGAATAAACCCCACTCAGGGTCTGAAAATCTCAGAGCAAGGGCGTCTCCTTTTGATTTATGCTTTCACCTTGATCATCTCATTAGCCAATTGATGCTGTACGAGACGCTGTGATCCAACGTGTGTGTGTGTGTGTGTGTGTGTGGTGTGTGTGTGTGTGTGTAGAGAGCAGAGAAGGCCCAGAGGGAGGTGGAGAGGCTAAAGGAGCAGATATCCTCGGCGGGCAGGGGCCGTCCAGCAGGGGGCAGCAGCAGCAGCGGCGGCGGCGGCAGCGGCAGCAGGGTGAGAGTCATGTGACCTGTGAGCAGGAAATGCTTTTACTCAAGAACTGCACTTCAGTATTTCAGATTAAATAATCCTTCAGTCTTCGAGTTACATTGAGTAGAACATTGAAGCAGCAAGAGGCACTGAGAAGCCGTGATATAATATATTGCTTTTCTTCGCAGACATTCCTCCGGCGAGGTCAGGGCCACGTTTTGTTTGAATATTGTCTTATTCTGTGATTAATCCCTCCTTTTCCTCCTCCCCCTCCCTCCTCCCTTCCTCCTCCCCCTCCCTCCTCCCTTCCTCCTCCCCCTGTCTCCTCCCTCCTTTCCTCCTCCCTCCTCTCCTCCTCCCTCTCTCCCTCCTGTCCTCGCCTTGCTCCTCCCTCCTCTCCTCCCCCCTCTCCCTCCTGTCCTCCCTCTCCTCTCTCTCCCTCCCCCCCTCTCCCTCCTGTCCTCCCTTCCTCCTCCCTCCTCTCCTCCCCTCTCTCCCCCCCTGTCTCCTCCCTTCCTCCTCCCTCCTCTCCTCTCTCCCCCCTCTCTCAGGGTGATCAGGGTGACTCTCCCTCCCAGCTGGAGGCCTCTCTGCTGGTCAAAGACCGAGAGATGCTGCGTCTGCTGGAGAACATCCAGCGGCTGCAGTTCACTCTGCAGGAGGTGCAGGAGAGCTCGGCCAATCAGATGCTCGAGCTGGAGCGCCAGCTGGCCTATAAGACGGAAGCTATCGAGGTGAGCGGGGACCAATGGGGAAGAAGGGTTTGAAGTTAAAGTAGAAATACTAAATAGGAAAGATTGTCTGGAATTCAGACTTTCATTTCAGAGAAGAAGAAGTATGTATTTGATGTTTTACAAATCAAAAACATACTTTAAATATGTAAGTAAAAGTACAAAAGTATTGGCATATAAATACACTCAAAGTACCAAAAGTACTTGTTATGCATTGCATGTGTGATGTATTGAAGTACATTTAGGCTGCGGCCACACGAGGACGAAAACGGCTAAACGCATAGGATTAACGCAAACGCAATCACAAAAAAGCTTCCGTCCACACGCAATAGTCATCCGGATAGTGTCTGCCCACACAGACCGCTCCGTTTAGCTCCAACCGCCGGAGAAGCTGCAGTACATGCAGGAGCCTGTAGGTGGCGCTGTAACTTCCTCCACAAAAGCAGCGAAGAAGCATGGTTGTCATGGTTGCCCTTCTGTTTATTCTCCGTGGTGGGGGCCGAGGGAACCGGGCAGAGTGTTTCGCCAGTCAACGTGTATTAAAGTTTAAATCTTCCGGACACAATGATAGAAGTGCCGGTCAAAGGTCTTCTTTGTTATTTATTGAGCTTTAAAACAAATGGATAACGACTCTATATAATATAATAATAAAATACACGGAGCCTCTCTTTTCCCTCCCTCTCTTCGGACAGCATCAGTGTCTGTCTCATGCAGCAGCTGATCCAGTAATGAGTGGCCCGGCCGACAGTAAAAATAAACATATTTATAACTAGTTTAGGGAGTTTGAGAGGTAATTAAAATAGCTAAGGGTGATGATCTGACTTGAAGTGTGTGTTTTGCTGCAGCGGGAGGAGCTGCAGGTGAGCAGAGCTGCGTGTCTCCGTCCTGTCAGATTAGACTTCACTCGCGTTTAGGTCCATATCGAGAGAAAGATAAATAATCTGAATTCAGGGTGCAGTTTACTTTGACGCGGGGTGAGCAGCAGAGGTGGGGAGAGGCGGGGCTATTGCCTCATCATTATCAGAACATGATCGTATAGGGCGTACACACGGAGCCGTTGGACCTCCAGAGCGTTGCGTATGCCGTTCTATCCACCTGGGGACCTGTTATCGTTTCCTCAGTCGTTTAGTGCCGTATTCGGTCGTCCTCGTGCGGCCGAACGGTCTATATGACACTAAACAGTAACGCTAACGACAGTTTTCGTCCTCGTGTGGCCGCAGCCTAACTCAAGTACTACTTATGTACACTGTCTTGCTACTGTATTCTGCTAATCCTACATGTATCTGACAGCTTTAGTTATTAGCTAATATCAAATGTAAATCAACCGACACGTAAACGTTGGCTCATGATCAGGTTCTCCAGCAGCAGAATGTAAAGTGCTTACGATGAGATGAACGCCTTCACGCATCAATGATACCGGAGTAATCCTTTACTATATAATATATATAATGCAGGACTTTGACTTGTAACAGAATATCACTTAAGTCAAATATCCTCCATCGCAGTTAATTCAATTAAATATATACATAGTAGAAGTTACTCAGATAAAGTTTAATTACTATTTTTCATTTAAACTTTCTTTTCCGTTTCAGAGATTAGAAGCTAAACTGCAATCCCAGGTGGATTATGAAGAGATTAAAACTGAACTCAGGTGAGTGTTTCAGTCGGAAAGGTTCGACACTAATTAAATATATGTTCATTATTCAACCATGCGGTTTATTATTATTATTATTATTCACAGCACTTGCTTTATTAATTAGTGTATTTATGAATCATTATTACACATCACTTCACACAATGAACTGCTTTTAAGCATTAGCATTATTATTAAACTACGGTATATATTGTAATAAACATGTATTATTGTTACAGTATATATTGAAGTAACTTTATTTAAATATTTGTATTTAATTGTTTTCACTTATTCATCAATTTGTTTTTAAATAGTTTCTGATGTGTTCTGATCTCCGTCCGCAGTATCCTCAAGGTGATGACGCTGGCTTCGGCGAACGGCAGCTCGTCCCAGGTACTGAACATTATAACATCGTTAGTGTTAGTGTAACACTAACGTATGTTTTCCCGATGTCTTTGAATGCATCACCAGTTGCTTTCAGTCAGAAGCAAATCAACAGCCATCAAATAATAACATCTTAACACCTGTGTGTGTGTGTGTGTGTGTGTGTGTGTGTGTGTGTGTGTGTGTGTGTGTGCGTGTGCGTGCGTGTGTGTGTGTGTGCAGGAGTCTACGAAGGCTGCAGAGGCCACTCTTCTGGATAAAGAGGCCTTTCTCCCGTCCCACAAGTACCTGGTGGAAAAAGCCCGCATTTTGCACAACGTTGGTGAGAAGCGTTGCTCTCACGTTTGATCTATGAAACCTACAGATTACATTTGAACGTTCTACCGAGAGAATGAAAGGCCGTTTTCCAACCAGCCAGTACGACAAGTGTTCCATTAGGCACCATTCTCGATACAGCATTCTGATGTTGAATGGAGTATTTTTACTGTGACGTATACGTACTTAACACTTTGATGTCCAAGGTAATATACGTCAGCTATCAGAATATGTTTGCAGAGACGTCTCATTCATCGATAAATATTTGTTAGACCACGAACACATACATGTATTCAGGTTACACAGAGAACAATACGTTACTAGCCGTCAGTCGAATGGTTTTCTAATCCAACACGTTGTTGTAAAATCATTCAGTTCCATCAACAAAGACAAATTAAACATTAAACAAGGTGACGGACATTTTCCATAATAAAATAAATACTGAAATTAGTAAAAAACCAGTCGTGGATGGAAACATATTAGATTGACTCAAGTATAGTATTTAAGTACTGTTCTGACGTACTTCCCAGCGAGAAATGGTTGGTTCTAAAAACATTCAAGAATGTAACGGCCCGTCCACACGGCGGCGTGCGTTGACGCTTCACCGTTCACTTTGAATGAGGTGACGTCACATTTCGCCCAACTGCATTGTGGGAAGCGACGGGGAGCGTAGCTGGCGTGGCTCGCTGCAAAAGTTGAGCAATGTTCAACTTTTGATGCCTCGGCAGAAGCGTCAGCCAATCGAATTGTATGCCAGTACGAGCTCGAGCCAATCAAACCGCTGCTTGTGTGTCAGGGGCGGGAGATTCACGTGATTGGTTGTTGGTCGAGTGTCAGACACGCCCGCCGGCAAGCGTCAACGCACGCCGCCGTGTGGACGGGCCGTGACGGGAAGTTTTATTTTGGTTTCCAGAATGTTCTCATCAGATTTAAACGTTTCTTTAAAACCTTATTCGAACCAATAGGTAACGTTAGCCAAAGTTGTGAGACCGTTCCCCGCTAGCCGGGTTGAACTTGACGTTAGGATTCATGTACGTGTTTTAGTATCTTTGTTTTTAAATCAATGGAAATGGACACGTGCCTGACGTTGTGTTTCCTGTCTCCAGGCGACGAGCGGTCTGAGGACACAGGTAGGGAGTCAGCCAGACCCCCCCCCTCTCTCTCCTCCTCCTCCTCCCACCAGGACGTCCGTACCTCCCCCCCTCTGAACGGATCCTCCTCCAATCACGACCTCCCCCTCCGCCCCTTCTCCGTCTCCCCCCTATCCTCCGGGGACAGGCTGTCTGGAGACCACGTCCTCCACAAGACGCTGCTCTCCTCTCCTCTCCACTTTAAGAAGGAGGGTCTCATGGCCTTCCCCAGCGCTCTCTATGCAGCTAAAGTGTCCCTGATGTCGGGGTCCAGCAGCGGAGACGCAGGCCTGCCCAGCGACCAATCAGAAAGCGGCAGCTCCACGGCGGGCGATGACGACCAGCTGGACACGTCCGACATCGCAGTACAGGTTTGTTGGAAAAATATCACTCGTCAACGGCTTGAGCTTCGATACTGAGCTCTTTCTCAAAATGGTGGCTTTTTTCTGAAAATCTCAAAATTCTGACTTTTTCTCAAAATTCTATTTTTTTCTCAAAATACTAATTTATTATCAAAATTAAAAGTAAAGAAGTATGAGCTTTGAAATGACTACCCATAACTACCAGCTGTTTTAAAGAGTAATGGCGCTTTTCCACTGCAGCACGTAGTGCCCCCCTGAGAGAGGGGGGGAGGAGGGAGGAAAGGAGGGAGGAGCCAAACCAGGCCCGCTTTTTTTTAGCTTTTCCTCTAGGGGTAGTTCCGGCTCAGGGCTACTTTTTCACCTTTTCTGGCCCTCCAAAATCGAGGTTCTTACCGGGACGACAACCGGGCTGAATATGCTAAACTAGTGACGTAAACACTCTCGACTGCTAAATGGTGAGAGAGAATCGCTGGCAAGGGGGCTACAACTACAACAAGATGAACATATTTGACCGTGATTTAATTGTAATACACGTTTCTAAATGATGCCGAAGTAACAACACACTGATACCGGTTAGTAAGAAACCATGAATTAATGCTTTGACAAGTCCGCAGACAGACGGCAGGCGAAAAAACCCTTTAAAATGCGTGTTTTCTGAATGGAGATCGGCTAAGCTAACGTTGTATATGCTCCGTCCGTCCACACTCACACCAACGGCCTATACAGACATAAATAAACCAGCGACTGTATCCTCCATGACACAGGCAGTCTGTGGTTTGTACTTGTTTAACTTCTGTCTAGTTTCTGAACAGATATGAGGAGCTGTGAGCTCTGAGGGCTAACAGCTAACGGCTGATGTTTTGGTTTTGTGGTTCGCATTGAAGATGACATCAAGGTAGTTTTACGCAGCGTCTCTCCGCCCGCCGATCAGCCGATCGCCCCGCCTACACTGCGTTACTATAGTTACTACCCCAGTTGGTAAACTGTAATGGAAACACAGCATAAAGTGAGCCTGGCCTACCAAGGCCTAACCATACCGTACTAAGCCGTGCTGGGTCCTGAATGTTTCCATGCTGAACAACGGCAACATGACAACGTTTCCATTGGTCCCTCTTCTTTAGAGAAGACCAGGAAGTGATGGATACACGGATCGTGTTCAAACCAATAGGCACGCAATGACTCTAAAGAATAATGACCACGCACCAACACACATTCAGACTAAAGGAACCAGCTGTTTGGGAAATGAGAGAAGTAGAAAGTACAGGTATTTGAGTTCAACATGTGAGAAGTAGAAAGTACAGGTATTTGAGTTCAACATGTGAGAAGTAGAAAGTACAGGTATTTGACTTCAACATGTAAGAAGTAGAAAGTACAGGTATTTGGGTTCAACATGTAAGAAGTAGAAAGTACAGGTATTTGACTTCAACATGTAAGAAGTAGAAAGTACAGGTATTTGGGTTCAACATGTAAGAAGTAGAAAGTACAGGTATTTGTGTTCAACATGAGAGAAGTAGAAAGTACAGGTATTTGAGTTCAACATGTGAGAAGTAGAAAGTACAGGTATTTGAGTTCAACATGTAAGAAGTAGAAAGTACAGGTATTTGGGTTCAACATGTAAGAAGTAGAAAGTACAGGTATTTGGGTTCAACATGTAAGAAGTAGAAAGTACAGGTATTTGAGTTCAACATGTAAGAAGTAGAAAGTACAGGTATTTGGGTTCAACATGTAAGAAGTAGAAAGTACAGGTATTTGTGTTCAACATGAGAGAAGTAGAAAGTACAGGTATTTGAGTTCAACATGTAAGAAGTAGAAAGTACAGGTATTTGAGTTCTACATGTAAGAAGTAGAAAGTACAGGTATTTGGGTTCAACATGTAAGAAGTAGAAAGTACAGGTATTTGAGTTATACATGTAAGAAGTAGAAAGTACAGGTATTTGAGTTCTACATGTAAGAAGTAGAAAGTACAGGTATTTGGGTTCAACATGTAAGAAGTAGAAAGTACAGGTATTTGAGTTCAACATGTAAGAAGTAGAAAGTACAGGTATTTGAGTTCAACATGTAAGAAGTAGAAAGTACAGGTATTTGAGTTCAACATGTAAGAAGTAGAAAATACAGGTATTTGAGTTCAACATGTGAGAAGTAGAAAGTACAGGTATTTGCGTTCAACATGTGAGAAGTAGAAAGTACAGGTATTTGTGTTTAACATGAGAGAAGTAGAAAGTACAGGTATTTGAGTTCAACATGTAAGAAGTAGAAAGTACAGGTATTTGTGTTCAACATGTAAGAAGTAGAAAGTACAGGTACTTGTGTTTAACATGAGAGAAGTAGAAAGTACAGGTATTTGAGTTCAACATGTAAGAAGTAGAAAGTACAGGTATTTGAGTTCAACATGTAAGAAGTAGAAAGTACAGATATTTGGGTTCAAAATGTAAGAAGTAGAAAGTTCAGGTATTTGAGTTCAACATGTAAGAAGTAGAAAGTACAGGTATTCGAGTTCAACATGTAGGAAGTAGAAAGTACAGGTATTTGAGTTCAACATGTGAGAAGTAGAAAGTACAGGTATTTGGGTTCAACATGTAAGAAGTAGAAAGTACAGGTATTTGAGTTCAACATGTAGGAAGTAGAAAGTACAGGTATTCGAGTTCAACATGTAGGAAGTAGAAAGTACAGGTATTTGAGTTCAACATGTAAGAAGTAGAAAGTACAGGTATTTGGGTTCAACATGTAAGAAGTACAAAGTACAGGTGTTTGTGTTCAACATGTAAAAAGTACAAAGTAAAAAGTCGTCAGAAAAATAAGTAGTGGAGTAAAGTACTGGTACCAGAAAAATGTACCTAAGTACAGTAACGAAGTATTTGTACTCCACTACTTCCCCCCCTTTGATATTGAAGAGCGTTTTCCCCGCAGGTGAAAGAGCAGCTGCTGAAGCACAACATCGGGCAGCGGGTGTTCGGGCACTACGTCCTGGGTCTGTCTCAGGGCTCCGTCAGCGAGATCCTGGCCCGGCCCAAACCCTGGAGGAAGCTCACGGTGAAGGGGAAGGAGCCGTTCATCAAGATGAAGCAGTTCATCTCCGACGAGCAGAACATCCTGGCTCTGAGGACCATCCAGGTCCGTCAGAGAGGTGAGGGGAGGAGATCATGCGCATTCTTCACAGAGGGCCACATAGAGACGAACATACGAAGGGCCGGGCCGCTCACTAGAGGTATATCGTCTCTGAAGTTCAGTTATAAGTTCAAATCAATCAGAAGCAGGTACATGATGCTCGTGAGTGTTACCAGCTCAAGGCTGTATTTCAAGCTTTTTATGGAAATAAGTACTGGGCTTTTTTCTTATCAACTAAGATATGAGTAAATGTTTCCAACTTGAATTGAAAAGGGATCTTATTACCACATGAATACTACCGTGCGATATATGTTTACATTTCTATTTAAGAAGTACAATATAAGACAAGCGCAAGTTTCATTCGTGGGCCGTACTCCATTATACTTTTTGAATTTGCTGAGGGCCCCCGGGCCGTAGCTTGGACTCCCCTGATTTAGTTCTGAGAGAAGAATCAACATGCTGCATGACAAGATAAAACACAATGACCTCTATCGGCTGACGCCAGCAGGCCGGACCAGGGAGACACAACACGGCTCAAGGTCGTGCTCGGTGAGGAGGACAAACTGATAAACTGGGTCAAAGTTATGAGCTCAGGAAAACATTTCCCCGACAGTACTCAGGTCCTTAAAGAGGCGCTATTCAGATGGTTTCCCTTTCCTGTATTTAGGTTTGAAAGCCCTGTGTTCCATCCAGAGGGACTTTCTCTCCGCCTGAAACGCCTCCATTGGACTCCTTTGGTTACGTCTGGAACATAGTGACATCATTATCCAATCCAACTTTATTTAAACTAATGTAAAATCACGAGACAATAAAACCATCCTTATAGCCACAGACTGAAAGAACCGTCAAACAACGATGTAAACACATTTTAAAACACAACAAAATAGAAAACCCCAATTTAGAAAAGACTGATACGTGTTATACGTGGTCTGCAAAAGCACGGGAGAACAAGTAGGCCTTTGAACGAGATTTAAAAACAGGGAAGTCTGATCATTATGGTCATTGTGTAACACTCGCTACGTGATAGGCTAAGGGGCGGGACATCTCTCAGGAGTTGACCTATCACAACAGCGTCTTTGGGTACTATAAAAGCGCTATATAAATCCAATATATTATTATTATTATTAACAAAGAGCCGGCCAGCTAACCAATCAGAGCAGACTGGGCTCTGGTTTCAGACAGAGGGTGAACAGAGGTGCTGCAGCACAGGCTGTACGAGAAGAATAAAGCATGTTTACTGAAGAAATAATAATAGTAATAGTTTTGTTATTATTTAAAAGTCCTACTTGGCGTCACTTTCTCATGGACTTCTGTACAATCAGAAACACAGTTGAGTTTCTCCTCATCTCCTCATAGGACCATGATTACAAAATGAACAGTATGCTGTATGGAAGAAGATGAATCAAGATAGAATTAGCATACTTTTCTCATAGACTTCTATACAATCAGTATACTGAAGAAAAAAATACTGCATTACATTACTCTTGTTCCTTTTTTATCTGGAGCCCTTCAGAAAAAGATTATAGTCTCAGGGACACAACGACATGCTGACTGCAGTGGGGTTTGAACCTGATCCGAACACCAGCACACAACCAACTGCACCACACGCCTCCATAATACAATGATATGTTTAGAGCTTCAACTTTCAGGACCTGTGCATATAATCCTTGCCTTTGATTGAGACCATAGCGTCATTTTTTCATAGACTTCTATACAATCTGTCAAAAAGTGGAGTCTCCCTTTAAGCATAGTGGGAGGCTGTGGCGCATTGCGTTGGTGTTCGGATCGGGAGAGCACAGGTTCAAACCCCACTGCAGTCAGCATGCCGTTGTGTCCCTGAGACCCTTCACCCCAAATTGCTCCTGTGGGGATTGCCCACAGTATTGAGTATGTAAGTCGCTTTATCATTGAATGCAGTGGTTCCCAACCTGGGGGGCGCGACCCCCTTGGGGGGGCGCCAAAGATCGCAGGGGGGCGCCAGGCCTCAGATGATTTGAGGCCAAATATCATATTTAGACTTTTATTTTTTACATATAATTGTAACGCAATACATGATTGTCACTCAAAGCCTCGTCTCTACGTTACAATAAAATATAAAAAAATATTGATCAATTAATTTGAATATGAATTCAAGTTAGTATTAAAGGCATAAAAAGACAGAAATGTATAATTCTTTCTATAGAAATGTTTCTTCTGCCCGTAAAGTGTCCAAACCGGGCTTGTCTGGATAAGCGCATTTTTAAAACATAGTCGTTGTCCATGCCGGTTTCAGTTGGATTATTCGTCAGTTGCTCCGATCAGATCGGTCTCCTCCATTTTGTAGATTTACGACTTTTGAATCCACACAAACACATCGGCAAAATCCGGCTTACTTTGAGCACGTGTTTTAAACAGTTTAATCCCTTTGTGAATTGTTTCCACTTCCTCCGTCCTTTAGTTTCTTCATACAGCGGGAATCCAAATGAATTAATCCCGAGTCCAACAGCCATCAAAGTCGCTCCGATAGCACTCCTTAATTACGCTTTCGTCCGCCTTTAACAACACACTTCACAGTCATCCAGTTTGTGACAGTAGCTGCAGCATTTTGAGACTTTTAAACTTTAATTACTTAATTAATAATTGCGCCCCCCCCCTCCCCCCCTTGTGTGTGTGTGCGCGCAACTTCCAACAGGAGTCATTTGGGGGGGCTCTTGGGAAAAAAGGTTGGGAAGCCCTGATCTGATTGACTCTTAATGAGACCATCTCTTGAGCTCGATCCTGAACCGGAGAAGACTTCAAACTAGAGATTGAAACCATGACCTCATCATCAGGTAAATGATGATTGAGCGAATGAATCAGGGGAGAAGTAGATTGTCTTATAGACTTCTATGAAACGTGTTCATAAGTTAAAGGCACTTCTGCAATGGCTTCTGAGCCGTCTTGATGTTATCCTTTCTCTGGTTTCTTTTTCATCTGGAGCACTAGTTAGTGTTTCAGCGAGAGTATACACATACTGTATAGTCCATAGCAGATGTCGTCATGCAATCGGTATTCGGTGGCTTTAGTTCTGGACCTGTGCGTCCAATCGGTGCCTTTGTTCGACACAGTAGGACATTTGTTATGACTGAGGCAAAACAGACTAAACAATCTGACCTCGATGTAATCCTGTCTCTCGTTCATTTCTTATCTTTTTCGTTAGCGTTTCAGCGACAACATACCAATATCTTTAAGAGCACATATCATCATGCAACCTTTATGTAGCGGCTTGGTTTCTGGACCTGTGCATCTGAACCCCGCCTTCTCCTTCTCGTCTCCCTCCTCCGTGTTTGTAGTGTTACTTTTAAACTTTGTTTTCTCCCCAGATTCTCAGCGTTTGAAAGTTGAGCTTCCCGTACACGGCACCCTCAGACAGCACGCGCTCAAAGGCAGCCATTGATCTAGCAGTCAAAAGCAAAGCCTTGGAAGTGCTCTCTGATCAGCCAGCCCACTCACCCTCTCTCCCCCCTCCTCTCTCTCTTACCCTCTGTGGCAGGGAGCATCACTCCTCGCATCCGAACTCCTGAAACTGGGTCAGACGACGCCATCAGGAACATCCTGGAGCAAGCCAAGAAGGAGATCCAGTCCCAGAGGGGAGGTGAGGGGGAGGCAGAGAGAGATTGATTTGACTTTAATTGATGTTTACCGTCTTTATCATGCGTTTGGATTACTTTATTGCAACTTGATATGAAAGGGCGATGTCTATAATGCATTTTTTAAAGAAGCGCTACACAGTAAACTGCTTATGTCGCTGTTTAATAATAATAATATATTTAATTTATATAGCGCTTCTCATCTGCCAAGACAAATCTCGAAGTGCTTCACAACAAGGGATACTGATACGCTTTGAGATAATAAAAGACAAATAATTGTAATAATAATAAGAAATCAAAACATAAAATATAAAATAGAGTACACAAATAAAAGTCGGAGATAGCGATAAAAATGGCATGTGTACCAGGTGTGTTTAATTGTCATTGTAGGAACGCGTACATATTTATCATGCTGTAAAACTGTAATTATGGAACATTATGACGCATGTTGTACCTTCTTATAAAGTCAAGTATCGTAATACTAAAATTGCATTCGATTAATTTTTGCAAGAACCAAAGTGTAGTAAAATATTCCCACAATGTAATGCATTTTTTAAAGAACTGTTATACAGCTTATATCGCTGTTTAATTATCAGTGGAGAAACACGTACATATTCACAATGATTTATAGCAATAATTATGGCACACTATGAAGCATGTTATAACTTATCATAATACTAACATTCAGTGCATAAATACTGCTCATGCATTCAATTTATTTTTAGAAGAACCAAAGAGTAGTAGTTGAAGTAACTTATTCCCACAATATAATGCATTTTCTTACTTGTAAAGCGTTATACAGTAAACTGCTTAAATCGCTGTTTAATAATCATTGTAGGAACACGTACATATGTATCATGCTGTATAACAAAGATAATATAACATTATGAAGCGTTTTATAATTACTTATAAAGTTGAATACCATAATACTCAATAAATACTGCTTATGCAATGAATTTATTTATCCAATATGTATCGTATTTTCTCAACGTTGTGATGTATTATAATCGCCGTTATAATAAAGAAAAGGTTACATAATTAAATAACTCTTATTAAAGTAAACAAGCCCACTGGTAAACTTTAAACCGCATTATTATACATCTTAAAGGGGACCTATCATGCAACATGCACTTTTTTGATGTCTTTTATACAACTGGCACGTTTCCACTGCAGCGGGTAGCTCGCTTTAAGCGTGCCGAGCCGTGCGGGGCCGTTTTTGGTTGCGTTTCCACTTGGCCTGGCCTTGGGCTACTTTTTCACCTTTTTTCTGGCCCGACTAAATCGTGGTTCTAGGGCCAGGAACAACCAGGCTGAGTCGGGCTGAGTATGCTAAACTAGAGAGAGAATCGCTGGCAAGGGGGCTACAACTACAACAGATGAACATATTTGACCGTGATTTAATTGTAATACACGTTTCTAAATGATGCCGAAGTAACAACACACTGATACCGGTTAGTAAAAACCATGAAGTAATGCTTTGACAAGTCCGCAGACAGACGGCAGGCGAAAAACCCTTTTAAAATGCGTGTTTTCTGAATGGAGATCGGCTAAGCTAACGTTATATATGCTCCGACCGTCCACACTCACAACAACGGCCTACAGACATAAATAAAGCAGCGACTGTATTCTCCATGACACAGACAGTCTGTGGTTTGTACTTGTTTAACTTCTGTCTAGTTTCTGAACAGATATGAGGAGCTGTGAGCTCTGAGGGCTAACAGCTAACGGCTGTGTTGTTTTTCTGGGGCGCTCATTGAAGATGACGTCACGGCTCCGCCTACACTGCGTTACTATAGTAACTGCCCCAGCTCCTAAACTGTAATGGAAGCGCAGCATTAAAGTGAGCCGGGCCTAATGAGGCCTAACCAAACCGAGCGAGGCCTGCAGTGGAAACGCGTGTCCACGGTGTGTCAGAGAACTCACGCAGCGTCAGAAAATAAAACCCTCTCTCTTTTCCTCCGTACCCAAATCTCTAAAAACGGGGAACAACGGAGCTGATCCAGATTTGCGTCCGATATGACGTAACATCTGAAATGTGGACCCACGGCCCAATCAGAAACGTTGCTATCAGAAACAATGTCCGACTGTTTTGGACGTGATATGGTCGGTGTTTACGTTAGCATCGCTAACACTCAGAGCTAACCTGTGCTGGAGAGCATGTGTGTGAAGAAGCAGGAAGTAAAGAGGAACTCCCCTTGTGGTGTAACCGGCAAGAGAGAAAGCCTTTGAGCTCCAGACTGTTTCAGATCCTTGATAATCCATGATATGGAGTTTCATCACGGCAGCATTTAGTTTAGACGGTAGCTGCCGGGTCCCGCATGAGCTCAGACCCCTCCTCTTTAAAGCTTTATACTCAAATCAGCACTTTAGAAACAGGAAGTGAAATAGAGGGATGTGAGGCGTGGCTAGAATGATCTGTTTGGTGTTTGGAGCAAAACACTTCAAAGATATGTTTTTAATATATTTGTATTTATCTGAGACCTCTGCTATTGCCTACAAATAGCAGAGGTGACCTTTAACTGTGACGATTGCAAAACAATTATACATATATTTGTATTATGAACTTGGAGAAAGAAATGTAATTGAGTGAGCAGCAAATATGAACCGTAGACATCGGTTGCTAAGAGTTACGCAAAGTTTCAAGAATGCACACGGCATAGCTTCAATCAAAAACTGTGTATGAGCAACTTGTTGGTCCTCACCTTCACCTGGGGAAACACACGTTTGAATCGAAAGCTGTTTTTAAAGTCTGTCCCGGGCGACGGGAAGCTTTACACAAATGATCATACATTATAACACATTTCAGCTGTTAATGATGCATTATAGACATGGGTTGTATCGAAAGTGTTACCTTAGGGTTGAAAATCAACTCCTACACTCAGTGCAACTTCCCAAATAAGACATTATAATAAAAGAGTTACACAAAGTCGCTTGAAACCAAATGTTTCGACCTTCCAAAAAGTGATTTGAGAAATCTTTCTTACGGTTCAAAAACAAATCAACGGTGTTTTCATCGTATGCACACGGGGTAGAAATGGCAATGCAATTATTCTGACCCGAGCTCCTCCAACAACGTATATCATAAAATACAGAGTAGTGCGAAAAGTCTATAACAAGAACAGAAGACGAAATTAAATAATGTAAATTAAGACACGGTTAAATACGGTCTTATAGCCGCTGGGATGACATGTGAATACTTATGAGTAAGCATGCTATCTTTATGAGTAAGCATGCTATCTTTAATGCATTACAGACATTGGTTGCATTGAAAAAGTTACACAGTAAGTAGCAAGTATGCACACTTATCTCATCGGGCAAAACAAGTCTTATCGAAAGTGTGTTGTTAAAGCCAGAGTGTGTTGTTAAAGCCAGAGTGTGTTGTTAAAGTCAGAGTGTGTTGTTAAAGCCAGAGTGTGTTGTTAAAGTCAGTGTGTGTTGTTAAAGCCAGAGTGTGTTGTTAAAGCCAGTGTGTGTTGTGTTGTGTTGTGCTCGTGTCCCAGGCGAGGGGCGGTCTCTCCTCAGCTCGTCGTCGGGCCGCAGCAGCATCGGGCCGGGCAGCAGCTCCGATGACACCATAAAGAACATCCTGGTGCAGGCGAGGAGGGAGATGGAGGCGCAGCAACACGCCATCATGGAGATGGAGGTCTGTGGGAGGAGCCCCTCTGCCGGATCCGGCCCCCAGGTGGAGCGCCTGGGCCCCCCCGAGCGCTCCAGAGCCACCCCGAGACCCCTGTCCATCAAACAAGAAGAGGGAGGAGTCACCCTCTGCATGGCTAACCCAATCAGCAGCCCGCAGACCCCCCTCAGCGTCCTCTCCCCCGCCGCTTTCGTGCAGAACATCATCCGCAAAGTGAAGTCTGAAATCGGGGAGGTGGGGAGCTACTTCGACCAGCACTGGAGCCACGAGCGGGGGTCCATGGTGCTCAGTGGAGGGGGGAGTTCTCTACCTTTTAATTCAGTCTCCCCCTCCCTGTCTTCCACCTCCTCCTCCGGACCCCCAGTTCTCCCCCGACCGTGGCCCCGCCTGGAAAATGGAGAGTTTCAAACAAACAGCGAGGAGGCATCGGGGGCCGAGGAGGAGCTGGTGAAGGTGAATATATATATATATATATTGTTGTTTTGTTTCAACCATTTTACCCTTTAGTAGTGATGTTACTGTTACTCCCTGGTCCCCGGCTTGAGCTTCAGCCTCAGGATCCATGTGTCTGTGATCGTCTCCAGAGCATCCACTAGTTCCTGAGCAGTGTCCTTCACATGCTGATATCCAAGAGAGGGAGTCACACAGTCACAAGATGGAGGAATAGAAAGCAGTATTCAATGTTTACTTCAGATTAGCTCCACGTCAGAAATGAGCATGCTTGATGTCTCTCTCCATAGAGGCTGAACCATCATGTTAACCACATAGCTATCACATGCCTCAAGCAGTCCTGATGCTCTTCTAGGTCACATCCTGTCATGTTCACAGCTACAGTCGATACCTTTGTTAGCATGCTGCTCTCATGTTGGAGGAGGACACTCAGTATTTTCCCAACACTTATGAAGGTGGTGGAGGTGAAGGTGGAGTCGGACACCTCAATGAGCGGGGAGTCTCCGGGTCCAGGGCCACGAGGAGGCCTCTCCTACTATCCGGCTTACATCCCGCGCGCCCTGAAGCCCACCGTGCCCCCGCTGACCCCAGAGCAGTACGAGATGTACATGTACCGCGAGGTGGACACGCTGGAGCTCACGCGCCAGGTGAAGGAGAAGCTGGCCAAGAACGGCATCTGCCAGAGGATCTTCGGAGAGAAGGTTTGAAAGAGTCTTATGCATCCGCTTTCTGTGTGTGTTATATAGGTTTTTATGTGTGTGTGTGTGTGTGTCTGTGTGAACGCCTCCATTGGACTCCTTTGTTGACTTCCTGAACATAGTGACATCATGATGTAACATGCGCTTCTATTGGCTAGAGCTTGTGATCGGTTGACCAATCACAACAGAGCCGGCCAGCTAACCAATCAGAGCAGACTGGGCTCTGGTTTCAGACACAGGGTGAAAAGACACTACATACTGATATACACCTGGACATCAGCAGGAGAGGACTCTTTAAAGTAGAGACACTACATACTGATATACACCTGAACATCAGCAGGAGAGGACTCTTTAAAGTAGAGACACTACATACTGATATACACCTGAACATCAGCAGGAGAGGACTCTTTAAAGTAGAGACACTACATACTGATATACACCTGAACATCAGCAGGAGAGGACTCTTTAAAGTAGAGACACTACATACTGATATACACCTGGACATCAGCAGGAGAGGACTCTTTAAAGTAGAGACACTACATACTGATATACACCTGAACATCAGCAGGAGAGGACTCTTTAAAGTAGAGACACTACATACTGATATACACCTGAACATCAGCAGGAGAGGACTCTTTAAAGTAGAGACACTACATACTGATATGCACCTGAATATCAGCAGGAGAGGACTCTTTAAAGTAGAGACACTACATACTGATATACACCTGCACATCAGCAGGAGAGGACTCTTTAAAGTAGAGACACTACATACTGATATACACCTGAACATCAGCAGGAGAGGACTCTTTAAAGTAGAGACACTACATACTGATATACACCTGAACATCAGCAGGAGAGGACTCTTTAAAGTAAAGACACTACATACTGATATACACCTGAACATCAGCAGGAGAGGACTCTTTAAAGTAGAGACACTACATACTGATATACACCTGGACATCAGCAGGAGAGGACTCTTTAAAGTAGAGACGCTACATACTGATATACACCTGAACATCAGCAGGAGAGGACTCTTTAAAGTAGAGACACTACATACTGATATACACCTGAACATCAGCAGGAGAGGACTCTTTAAAGTAGAGACACTACATACTGATATACACCTGAACATCAGCAGGAGAGGACTCTTTAAAGTAGAGACACTACATACTGATATACACCTGAACATCAGCAGGAGAGGACTCTTTAAAGTAGAGACACTACATACTGATATACACCTGAACATCAGCAGGAGAGGACTCTTTAAAGTAGAGACACTACATACTGATATACACCTGGACATCAGCAGGAGAGGACTCTTTAAAGTAGAGACGCTACATACTGATATACACCTGAACATCAGCAGGAGAGGACTCTTTAAAGTAGAGACGCTACATACTGATATACACCTGAACATCAGCAGGAGAGGACTCTTTAAAGTAGAGACACTACATACTGATATACACCTGAACATCAGCAGAGAGGACTCTTTAAAGTAGAGACACTACATACTGATATACACCTGAACATCAGCAGAAGAGGACTCTTTAAAGTAGAGACACTACATACTGATATACACCTGAACATCAGCAGGAGAGGACTCTTTAAAGTAAAGACACTACATACTGATATACACCTGAACATCAGCAGGAGAGGACTCTTTAAAGTAGAGACACTACATACTGATATACACCTGAACATCAGCAGGAGAGGACTCTTTAAAGTAGAGACGCTACATACTGATATACACCTGAACATCAGCAGGAGAGGACTCTTTAAAGTAGAGACACTACATACTGATATACACCTGAACATCAGCAGGAGAGGACTCTTTAAAGTAGAGACACTACATACTGATATACACCTGAACATCAGCAGGAGAGGACTCTTTAAAGTAGAGACACTACATACTGCTAATGTAGAATCTGTTCTCACTGCAACAAAATGTGAAAATACGAGAACCATTACCCTCCTGAACTGAGGACTTCTCATACACTAGAAGAGATAGCATAAGCATTTTACACCGAGTAGACATATTTAATAAAGTCCAATAATATAACTTGTGACTTTTGATATGGTAATCATATTGCAGTTGCATCGCATACAGCCAGCTTGCAAAATAATATGTTCACTCTTCAAACCAAATGGCTTTTGGATGTTCAAAATATAAGCAGCTAATTTGCATATATGTTTCTAGCCGGTAAATGGTGCTCATTACGTCCTTGGTGTCAGGTCTGCATGGGCATCCTAGTCCTAGATGTAATCATTATTAGCAAACCAAATTAACTGAGGCAAGACCAGGTCCAGTGTGTAGACTTAAAGAAATAAGATTTGAGTTTGATTGAAAGCAGGTGAACTAGAAGCTGTCTGAAAGTCTTTCGGGGCGATATCCTAGAAGTTGTCTGAGTGAATAAACTCATGACCATGCATGTTCTTTATCTCCATGAAAGTGCTTAAACTAAGAGTAAAAAGAAGGACTTATAAACATTTGTAATGTAATGTCGCCCCCTAGTGGCGGTTTGCTCAAAGTGCATCCCTGAGGCTTTACAGAAAGAGCTTCTGTTCTGTGTCATCATCATTTCTTTAATACATTTCTTGTTCGTATCGTCACAAAAAGCATGTGCAGGTTACATGCATCAACCTGTATTACGTACACAACGTATAATTAGCTGTATTTCATATATAAAACGTATTTAAATGTTTCATGGTGCAGTTGCAGGTACAATGAAACAACCTGTATTATATATACACTGTAAACAAACAAAAACCCTTAACTTAAATACATTAACTGAAATAAAGTGCAAAAGCAATTAGTATACAGAAATTGTCCTTAAAGATTTTAGAGGAAATCTTTCTCTCTTTTCAAAATCCATCATCTTAAAATGTTACATTAAAATACCTTAAATAAAGTTCTGATGAGAAAAACAGTTTAGATTTGTATGATCAAACACTCAAATAAATACAGAACCTAAAGTTCTAACGGGAGAATACTGTTATCTCACAGCTAACATTTTCCAATCAAACAGGTTCAACAAAATGACATCACAAAATGTTCTGAAGGAAACAATTATAATACAACTAATGAATACAGCATTTAATATTTAAACATCATACTTATAAACGGTAGAAACAAAAAGTAAGTTGAATTTTTTAAGATTACTTTGAAACGTTCTCAACTGAAAATAACAGAAATTGCAAAATGGCGACATATGTTCACATTGTCAATGTGAAGGAGCAGTGTGCAGGATTTAGTACGTCTAACAATGGGGATGTAGGCTCCAACCAATGGATAGCTTGTTCACTCACCCTCCTATCCCAAGTTTGTAGGATAATGAATATTGGCTGCAAAACACTTGAGGCCCAATCCTGTTTCCTCTGTCCATTCTGCGCTGCTGTAGACGTGGCAGTGCAACCGAGAGGACAAACAGATCATTAACGGGTTTATTGCCAGGTAGGTTCACACGTACGAGGAATTTCACTAGGTGTCGAGGTGCATACAAATAAACAAAAATAAAATAGTACATAGATAGCGAACTATATTAAGAACACTGTAATAAAATTATAGTCAGATAGAAATAAAATAAAGCAGTAATGGAAATAGAATGCAATAAATTATAGAATGCAATAAATTATAGAATATAAAATATGTGCAGTCAGCAATATTTAAACATTGCATTATTTACCATCCTGTGATCTCCATTATGTAATGCATAGAGTCTGCGTTGTGGCTGAGGTAAAGTATAGTCCTCGCTGTCCACTCTGTCAAAAGAGTGAACATCACAGCCGTCATGGTAACCCTTTGTGCCACAACATACAACCAACATGTGTCAAAAGTGACCCGAATTAGTTTTAATTGTAAATATCTTTGCAATGAATTACGTGAACAATTCAGGATTCCAGGTATTCCTCAATTAACATGTTTTGGATCAACACCAATTCTAATTTTTCCCTTTCTTACTTTTTGAAAAAAAATCATGTTTGTGTCACTACACTTCTAAGGCACAACATGGGTCAAACATTATTCGTCTTCTTTTGCTATGTTATTTCATGCAAGGCTGAGTGTTTCTTTACTATACATTTTCAAAAATAATTAATGTTAGCAGTGATTTGGACCTAGCGTGTATGATGTAGTAATACACAAAGTATTTTAGTTCACAGTGTGACATTAGCTAGTCATGTTAGCTTGTAATATATCGAGCAGAGCTAACTAGCAAGTTAGCCGAACGTTAGCGGTTAGCTGTTTATGCTATGCTAGCTGTTGGCTACTGAACATTAACAAACTAGATTCCACTGTAAGAAAGCTGTGAAACTTTACATTAAACTTGGCGACAACACTGCGATACCCCACTGCATGTATATGTGTAATTCTCCCGTGTTGGAGACGAGAGGGTGGCGTGGCAGCACTGCAATAAGCTGTAAGCTAACGTTAGCTGCCACCTGTTAAACCGGGTTTCCCGGGCACAACATCTTGCAAGAAACAGCATCTCAGGGCTTCTTAACATTTAACAACCTATTAATGATGCATACCAACTTAACGGGAAGAAACTCAGCTCACTAGAAGAAGAAAAGTAACCTTAAATAAAAAATAAAACATTCACAAACTAAGGATTCTCTAAATACATGTTTAACTCCATTACAGTTGCAGGACTCACCAGATCTCAAGTCTTCTGTTCTTTGTTGACGTACACGTCACGCTCATATAACGTGTAGATGTAAAACGATCCCGATATTAATCCATAAACTCCTGCAGCAGACATACAGACACCCGCTAAAACTGACTTGGATGTTTCAAATGTGAACGACAGGCGCGGACAGTACTCATTGGCAGGTTTCTTCGATGACGTTAATATTAACCAATCAGGAGTGTTGTGGACTCATTCCAAACATGCCTGACTTGTCTGCCGTGTTGTGGCTGAATTCTATTTCAAGTGCCGTAGCTCTGGCTGTCGGCCAGAATCCGAAAACTATACGTTATACTGTAAAACTAAGGTTTATTACTGTATACTGACCAATGGAAAAAAACACAGCAACATGAATAAAACAAGGATAACTGTGACTTGTTGTTGAGTAAATAACAGTGTGTTTTAAACCTGGGTCCTCCCTGCAGAGATGTTGTGTAATGATATTGTCAACTGTAGATGTTTACAATATAGTAAGTTAGGAATTTCATGAAAACATATTTATTTACTTTTGTTTCAACATTGGATATTTTGTGTTTGCGGTGGATTCAATCGGATATTGAGAACATGATTTATGTAAAAAGGTTTTACTTACATTTTGTTTATTTTTACAGTTTTATGTTTACCTTAAAATTACAAAGAACATCTTAAAGTCTTATAATAGTGATACACTTTTATATTACGAGTTACATATTTAATTACAGATACAAACATTTTATTTTACATACATCTGCATGTATTTTCTGAAAGTGCAAAAATACTGTAAATATTATATAGAAATAAACGTTATTTGTTGTTATTGTCAAAATACTTAAAATAATGTTTTGGGTTGTTAATTTATAGTTAATATCTGTCATTTTACAGAAGTTATTTAAAAAAACATGATAATTACTATAACAATGTACAGTTATTCCCTGTAAAATTACGATCTTTTTTTATATATATATAACAACTATATAAAGCTGCAATTGATAGTGCCGATAAAATGCACCTGCACCATATGTAAACTAAGATAGGATGAACCTTTATTAATCCCCGTGGGGAAATTCAGTTGTCCAAAGCAGCAACAGGGTAAGCGTGAACAAACAGGACAGCAAAGATTCACACAGATTCATAAAATCAAAAATAAATAAAATCAAGAATTTTTTTTAAAATAATAATGATAATAATAATAAGACTATGAAATAGGAGATGAGTAAAAATAAGAGTAAATAACTGTCAGTATATATACATATTTGGTCATCTAAGTTATATGCAGTACCTGTGTTATGTATTAAGTTACACTTCCCTGTGTGCTCTGCAGATCCTGGGTCTGTCTCAGGGCTCCGTGTCCGACATGCTGTCCCGACCCAAACCCTGGAGCAAACTCACTCAGAAAGGTCGCGAGCCGTTCATCCGCATGCAGCTGTGGCTCCTGGACCAACTGGGCCAGAGCCTCAACCCGCCCCTCCACCACGGACACACTCTGGGTGAGACACACACACACACACACACACACACAAAGAGAAGTTTTTTAGCACAGTCTTTGTAGCCATTTTGGCTGTCAAGGCACATGAAGCACTCTTTGTATCTTTGGGTATTTCTGTATCAATAGTCGCTGTGTAGTGCATTTCTTTGTAGTATTTTGCTCACTTCCATAGTCGCTGAAGTCTTCCTGGTCAGTATGGGTCTCTTTACATTATATTTTGCCGATGAAGTCGCGTTGGGGCACTTTATAGGTATCTTGGGCTAATGCCCGTTTGGCCTGTTCAATTTCAAATGTGGGAAATAAAGACACAAACAAGTAAGTTTAGTCCTTTGAAGGCGTCCAAAAGAAAGACAAATTGTTGCATACGTTTAAAAAGTACAATCTTTCTCTTTCGTTGTCGTGAAAGTTGTTTTTTAAATCTCCTTTTTTCCTTAAGATGCCGATCAGAGCCCGGTGACGGCCCAGTCGTCCCCCTCGCCGCCCCCCTCCCCCCGCTGAGAGCCCCCTGGAGCCCGGCAGCCTGTCTCTGGAGAGCAGCAAGGAGAACCAGCAGCCAGAGGGCCTGCCCCCGCACCCCGACGGAGGGAAGCCCCCCCCCGGCCTCATGGCCCCCCAGCAGCCGCCCCAGCCGCTGGGCATCCAGGAGCTGGTGGCCGTCGCCTCGGAGCTCGACACCTACACCATCACCAAGAAGGTGAAGGAGGTGCTGACGGACAACAACCTGGGTGGGTCTGAGTGCAAGATTCAAGGCTTTTCTATGTTTCGCTCGGTCAGTTTGAGTCTCTTCCTGGTCCGTAAGGGTCTCGAAAGTTACATATCGCAGGTGAAGGCAGGGGGGGGGGCTGATTCGTTGGGTATCGTGGGTTTATGTGTGTTAGACTTGTTCATTTAGAGTTCTTGCTAACTGAAGGTGTGTGTGGTGTGGTGTGTGTGTGTGTCTCCCCAGGCCAGCGTCTGTTCGGGGAGACGGTCCTGGGCCTGACGCAGGGCTCCGTGTCCGACCTGCTCTCCAGACCGAAGCCCTGGCACAAGCTGAGCCTGAAGGGCCGCGAGCCGTTCGTCCGCATGCAGCTGTGGCTCAACGACCCGCACAACGTGGACAAGCTGCGGGCCATGAAGAAGATGGAGAAGAAAGGTGTGTGTGTGTGTGTGTGTGTGTGTGTGTGTGTGCACGATGTGTCTCTGTAGGAGCCATGAATATGTATATTTGATGTGACACATGGAGCTGCTGTGATGCAAGTCCCGTTTCAGACTTGATCTGACATTAAAGTGTGATCGTATCTCCTCAGCGTACCTGAAGAGGCGCTACGGGCTGCTGAGCACGGGTTCGGACAGCGACTCCCCGAGCGTCCGGTCGGAGTGTGTGAGCCCGGCGCTGGCCTCTCTGGACCTCTGCCCCTACAGCCAGGCCAAGAAAATCCGGGTGGTGCTGGGCGCCGAGGAGAAGGAGGAGCTGAGGAAGGCCTACCTCCTGGAGCCGTACCCGTCTCAGAACACCATCGAGGTCCTGGCCTCGCAGCTCCACCTGAAGACCAACACCGTCATCAACTGGTTCCACAACTACAGGCGCGTACAACCAGCTCTGTTCAAAGCCAACTTTATTGACAACCTTTCAGTTTGTGTGTACAGACAGAGATCGAAATACCATGTCCCACAATCCTGAAAACAAAAAGTATATATATAAAAATATGTATGCAAATATGTAGATACCTATATACTGTACACACATGTATGCACACATTAAGACCTAAATAAAACACACAATTGTTTTACTGTAAACTGAATGACATTTACTCAGGAATGTACTTTAGTTGAAGTTTATTACTTCTACTCCACTACATTTCTGAGGCAAGTATCATACTCTTTAGGTATACATGGTATGCTTATACTATGTGATAAATGTACGCAAGTATCCACAACCACAGACACGTACAACCGTTTCCTGCTGTCTCACTGTAAACTGCAACCAGGAGTGTACATTTACTCAAGTACTGTACTTAAGTACTATTTTGACGGACTTGTCGTACTTTTTACATATACTGCACAAACACATTGCACTGCTGTACTACTACTGACCCAGTATTTTACACAAGTTGTGGGCAGTAAATGTACTTAAGTATTGTCCTTTTGCCACATAGACATGACATGTAACACTCAGGGCTCCTATTGGCTAGCGCTCCAACACATTGTTTGTGATAGGCTAAGGGGCGGGACATCTCTCAGCGGTTGACCAATCACAGTCTAACAGCAGTTTTGTGTGCGCAGGTCCAGGATGCGACGGGAGGTTTTGATGGAGGGTCTGCAAGACAACGACATGGATGCTGAGCCTCACAGCTACTCTCCCTCAGCGACACGGAGCCCCCCCTCAGAAGGAGAGGACCGGAGACCCCCGTCAGGACACATCCACACCTCCCTGCCTCACGTCAAACAGGAAGAAGAGGGAGGGGAGCTGATGAAGTCCTCCAGGGTCCAGTGTTTCTCCACCGCCGTGCAGTTCCCACCGCTGAAAAGCGAGCACGAGGATGCAATGTCTGGATGTCGGGAGCCTCACCTGGAAGGGGATGAGCAGCCCGGGCCAGGGTCTGTACGCCGACGGCCCCCAGAGGAACATCCAGTCCAGGCACGAAGGAGGGGGGGAGGAGTCTGGGAAGTCCCCCGTGGATCCGGTGAGCTTCAAGGCTTCGTCGGAGCCGTGCCGCAGCAGTTTGGAAGTTTCCCTGAACTCCCCGTCCGCAGCGTCCTCCCCCGGACTCATGATGTCCGTCTCCCCCGTCCCCTCCTCCTCCGCCCCCATCTCGCCCAACCCCCCCTCCACGAGCACCAATCACAGCCTGGACCCCGGCCAGCTGCAAAGCCCCAAAGTCAACAGAAGCAGTCAGAGACGCAACGAGAAAATGGCCAACCTCAATAACATCATCCACAGGTTAGAGCGGGCGGCCAATCGGGAAGAAACGCTGGAGTGGGAGTTTTAACGAAACCCCCCCCAACCCACGTCTTTTTGCGTGTATGTAGTGCAGATGACCCTCGCGGCACACAGGGGGGTCATCCTCGCAGTGGAGCCTGGCTCCCGAGAAGACGGGAAGCTCCCCGGGAGAAACCGAATTCCCTGCAAGAACTAGAAGAGTTGAGAAAAAAAAAGTTTCTAATTGTGTATTTGTTGTTTTTCTTTTGATAATGCATACTACTTTGAGATATACGTGACAGCACTAGCTGTTGTTTTACCTATTGGACTTGACATGAAGACTTTTGCAGCTATGGTGTCATCAAATGTACACTGAAGTTCTGTAGATTGCCACTGGGTGAGATTAAAAAAAGACCCCCGTCTTAAGCCATTTAAAAGCACTATAACTATTTGAAAAAGAGACATTGACCAAATTTGCTACTTTTTGAATAGCAATTTTTCAGATTGCGTCTGTAAGACTGGACAGTTGAAGTCATGTAACGTGACATCCTACTGACTGAGGGATAGTCCTTTAAGACTCTAAATACTCAACATCTTGTATGTAACTTAGTTTCTTGGTGATATGTTTTGAACTATTTGTAACTCACACGTATAAAATGTGGTTGTACATGTTGTAGGATTGTCTGCTGCAATAGCCTTCTCTGACCCGATGTAGCATGGTACTCACCTGACCCACCTGTTCTCCTCCTCCTTAGTCACCTGTGATTATACTTGAGCGAAAACAAGAGAAAAAAAAAGTTGAAAACCTGCAAAAAAGAAGAAAAAGGAGAATCTAATGAGTAGAGTACTTCAGTGTTTTAGTTTCTTTGTATACTCCTTGAGGTTTACAGTGTAGGGCCCTCGTGCTTCACTCCACGAGCACAGTTTACACGCTTCCTTTCAGACGTACCTCTCTGACCCTCCTGGCGCTGGTTCTCAGACTGTAACACCTGGTTTACCTCAGATTATGTTGATGCGCATCATGCAATGACCATGTGTTTCATCCTTATACACAAACATGACACACACGTATCGAGCGGTGCAGGGATGACGTCTGTTAGCGTCGCAAAGAGCTTCCTCGACAAAATGTGATTATTGCAGATAATGTTCGACACACTTTTATGATACTTACACGTTTTATTCAGCAGGATCATCTCCACATATTAACACCACTTTTATAATAGCTAACGAGTGAATGCAATGTCCAGAAGTAGAAAGCTAACGTTTGGATATAAACAAACTAGAGAATGGTCACATGACAGGATACACGGATGCAAATTCCAAAAGCTAATGTTGGGCTGTAAAGGAACGGTCACATGACTTCACGTCACCACCGCTAAGCTAAAGGAGGCTAATGTTAGGCTATAAAGGGACTACAGCACGGTCACATGACTTCACGTCACCACCGCTAAGCTAAAGGTGGCTAATGTTGGGCTGTAAAGGAGCTACAGCACGGTCACATGACTTCACGTCACCACCGCTAAGCTAAAGGCGGCTAATGTTGGGCTGTAAAGCAACTACAGCACGGTCACATGACTTCACGTCTCTACTGCTAAGCTAAAGGTGGCTAATGTTGGGCTATAAAGGAACGACAGCACGGTCACATGACCTCACGTCTCTACTGCTAAGCTAAAGGCGGCTAATGTTGGGCTATAAAGGAACTACAGCACGGTCACATGACTTCACGTCACCACCGCTAAGCTAAAGGCGGCTAATGTTGGGCTATAAAGGAACTACAGCACGGTCACATGACCTCACGTCACCACCGCTAAGCTAAAGGAGGCTAATGTTGGGCTATAAAGGAACGGTCACATGACTTCACGTCACCACCGCTAAGCTAAAGGCGGCTAATGTTGGGCTATAAAGGAACTACAGCACGGCCACATGACTTCACGTCACCACCGCTAAGCTAAAGGTGGCTAATGTTGGGCTATAAAGGAACTACAGCACGGTCACATGACTTCACGTCACCACCGCTAAGCTAAAGGTGGCTAATGTTGGGCTATAAAGCAACTACAGCACGGTCACATGACTTCACGTCACCACCGCTAAGCTAAAGGAGGCTAATGTTGGGCTATAAAGGGACTACAGCACGGTCACATGACTTCACGTCACCACCGCTAAGCTAAAGGAGGCTAATGTTGGGCTATAAAGGGACTACAGCACGGTCACATGACTTCACGTCACCACCGCTAAGCTAAAGGCGGCTAATGTTGGCGGTGATGACGGTTAGTCGTCTCATTTGGACACTTGTTAGCAACCGCTGTTTTATAAATTCATATTCAGTGGGTATGACTGAAATCTTGCGTTAACCACAGACCTTCATTTTAGGTAGCTAGCCAAACACAAACTAAAACAAGACGAGGGACTGAGAAGTGGTAACATGCTAATGCTAAGCTGGGCTCAAGCACTCATTCCTGCACCGCTCTATAGAACCAATGGAGGGGTCAGATCTGTATCATGCCTCGGACGTGATCGAAAACATGAGTTTTAACGAACACAATCTGTCTTTTACAAAGAACATGCTGCTCTGAGCTAATATTATGTGTATAACATGATCCTCCTCGACCCTGATTGAGTGCACTTTTTAAAAATGTGGGTCATTTATTGTAGCTAGAATACTGCGATGTGGGGGCGGTTTGAAATGCAAACCTGCCGTGAGAAACACTGCAGTGCTGTGAATTGATCTGAGGGCATGATACAGATGACCTCTAATCAACATAATCTAATCTGTAAGTACACTATATTCAAGGACACACAAGGTTACAGGTACCCCTCATCTTTGACCACTTGTGTATTGTGTCTGTGGAAGTTTTTTTGTCATGCTTGCGAGATGTTCTTTATGTGTTTTGCCTCTATTTTATACTCAGTTAACTCGATATTCAATACCTCGTGTATGAACTACTTACAGCACTTAGATTTTGATAATTGTGAGGACTTGAGAGAAAAATTTGAAATATCAACATTAACCTAACTTTAGTGTCCACAAGTCTTCGCCTTTACTGTATCGTTGAAGTTGGTAGTGAACACTTGCACATGTCTACATAGTTCAGAGGACTTGGATTGTATTATGTAGAGATATATATTACACGATTACTAAAAAAAGAAGAATAATATCTTACATTCTTGGAACAAAATGTGCTGATTATATTGAAATAGAGTGTACAGATTTAATAAACCAAACCCAGTCAAGCCAGTTCTGGTCTGGCAAGCTTGCCCACGTTTTAGACCTTCTCTCAGGGTAGTCTTGCTTTTTAAAGCTTTACTGAAAAACAGTTGCTCATCAGGGGCGGTGACTACGATAAAACACGATGTGGTGTAGAGAAAGACTCCGTTAAATATTAAATGGATCCGTGGAAAGTTGCGTGTATACGGGAAATGCAACTTTCTCGGTAGGTGGTGGTTGGAGAGCTGTTTCGTAATCCATTACTCAGACGTGTCAAAGTGCAGCGTTGATTGGAAATAGCAGGACGAGGCCGGTGGGGTTTCAGATCAGTAGACTTTGCTCTCTAAAATACTTTCTGTTTTCTCTTTGGAGCCACAGAAGATTTTTCTCTGGTTTTCGTACCACCATTTTTTTGTGCATAATATACTGTATGATTAGAAGTGGCATTTCTGATGTGGAAATAACATTGTCTTTCGTGGTAACATGGACATATGACTGAAACAGAAATGTATTGACATGCATTCTCTCTCCATGTAAAGCTCATCTCATCGTTTTGCATGCAAATCCATTCTGGTCTCATGACAGGGGATAGGGCTGTGTTTTTGTGTTGTTGTTCTTGCACAGGGACATTGAGTCAGTCGTTCTACATTAGTGAAGTCCATGCATGGTGCAGCTGATAAATCTGGCTCTCACAAAGTCATCATCAAACAATAACCTCCAGGTAAATATTGAAATCAACATTATTTTGTGCCATATCATACTCCTCATGCATTATCCTAACGGGAGTACAGTGGTGAAGTGTGATTTCAGACGGGTGTGGGGCTTTTTTGTAAGTTAAGAAACAGAGCAAAGCTTTTTTCATAACGGCAGCCCTACACATGAGATGGTTTCATTTTGACACGAGTCACTAAATAAAGAGGCAATTGGTCGGATTCAAAATTTGAATGATTGTTATCAGAGTTGTTCATATAAAGGCAATATTTACAACTCTGAGGGTTTGTCACAAGGGGAACACATATTGGGGAAGTCCGCTGTGCGAGCCGATAACGAGAGGCGTCCTGCAGGCTTTCGTCACACGTGTCAGGCTCGTCATGTTAAAGAATGGACAAAGGTATGCCAAGCGTCTTGGAAATTGAATTTGCATATGTAAGCCATCATTCAATACATACTTGTTTAAGATCCTGCTGTGTTGTGTTTTTATTTCTTCACGGTGAAGTGCACACACCCGCAACACAGACACAGACACACACATGAATGCTAACATTACAACTTAAACTTCAGGAATCTAAAACTACAATGTTTTACTGCTTTGTATACCGCAGTACATTTTAAGTAGTAGAATGTAGTAAAAGACATAAACGTAACAGACCCTGTACAGAAAAAAAAATATATATAAAGATGGATTTTTATAAATGCCAATCATTCTTTATCCGTAAAGAAACAGTATAACAATGTGCCATCTTAATTTGTAAGTAAACTATGTCGTGAAATAAAAAGTTACATATTTCCCTCTAAATGTAAGTTTAGTAGAAATATAAAGTTGCAGTAAAGAAAATACTCAAGTTAAGTATAAGTACCTAAACAATTGCACTTAAGTACAACTACATAACAACCCTGCATTCATTTTATTTCAAGTGGTGTAAAGTAAGATTTACTCAAGTACTGTACTTCAGTAAAATGTTGAGGTATGTATACTTTATTTGAGTATTCAAATGTTGTACGTGTACCCCACTACAATTCAGAGGTATATTGCTTACTTTCACTCTACTACATGCATTGAATATCTTTACTTACTTTTGGATTATTGATACGAAGTTAACACTTAAACAGGAATTGAGTTACACCTGGAGTAACTTTCACAGGCTACCCTGCAGTTTACAACATCTGATCATTCTTCAATCAATCAATAATTAAAGTCAGAAATATATATATATATATTATATATATATATATATATATATCATTCTGAAATGGACCAATCTGCACAATGACTACTTTAACTATATTTTGATGATAATACTTTTCTACTTTTACTTGAGGAACATTTTGAATGCTTTACTTTTACTGAAACTGAGTATTCCTACACTCTGGTACTTCTACTTTTACTCTCAAGTACAAGATCTGAGTACTTCTACTTTTACTCAAGTACAGATCTGAGTACTTCTACTTTTACTCAAGTACAAGATCTGAGTACTTCTACGTTACTCAAGTACAAGATCTGAGTACTTCTACTTTTACTCAACTACAAGATCTGAGTACTTCTACTTTTACTCAAGAACAAGATCTGAGTACTTCTACTTTTACTCGAGTACAAGATCAGAGTACTTCTACTTTTACTCAAGTACAAGATCTGAGTGCTTCTACTTTTACTCAAGTACAAGATCTGAGTACTTCTACTTTTACTCAAGTACAAGATCAGAGTACTTCTGCTTTTACTCGAGTACAAGATCAGAGTACTTCTACTTTTACTCAAGTACAAGATCAGAGTACTTCTGCTTTTACTCGAGTACAAGATCAGAGTACTTCTACTTTTACTCAAGAACAAGATCTGAGTACTTCTACTTTTACTCGAGTCAAGATCAGAGTACTTCTACTTTTACTCAAGTACAAGATCAGAGTACTTCTGCTTTTACTCGAGTACAAGATCAGAGTACTTCTACTTTTACTCAAGAACAAGATCTGAGTACTTCTACTTTTACTCGAGTACAAGATCAGAGTACTTCTACTTTTACTCAAGTACAAGATCTGAGTTCTTCTACTTTTACTCAAGTACCAGATCTGAGTATTTCTACTTTTACTCAAGTACAAGATCAGAGTACTTCTGCTTTTACTCAAGTACAGATCTGAGTACTTCTACTTTTACTCAAGTACAAGATCAGAGTACTTCTGCTTTTACTCGAGTACAAGATCAGAGTACTTCTACTTTTACTCAAGTACAAGATCAGAGTACTTCTGCTTTTACTCGAGTACAAGATCAGAGTACTTCTACTTTTACTCAAGAACAAGATCTGAGTACTTCTACTTTTACTCGAGTACAAGATCAGAGTACTTCTACTTTTACTCAAGTACAGATCTGAGTTCTTCTACTTTTACTCAAGTACCAGATCTGAGTACTTCTACGTACTTTTACTCAAGAACAAGATCTGAGTACTTCTACCTTTACTCAAGTACAATAGCAGAGTACTTCTACTTTAACTCAAGTACAATATCTGAGTACTTCTACTTTTACTCAAGTACAAGATCTGAGTACTTCTACTTTTACTCAAGTACAAGATCTGAGTACTTCTACTTTTACTCAAGTACAATATCTGAGTACTTCTACATTTACTCAAGTACAAGATCTGAGTACTTCTACTTTTACTCAAGATCTGAGTACTTCTACTTTTACTCAAGTACAAGATCTGAGTACTTCTACTTTTACTCAAGTACAAGATCTGAGTACTTCTACTTTTACTCAAGTACAATATCTGAGTACTTCTACATTTACTCAAGTACAAGATCTGAGTACTTCTACTTTTACTCAAGTACAATATCTGAGTACTTCTACATTTACTCAAGTACAAGATCTGAGTACTTCTACTTTTACTCAAGATCTGAGTACTTCTACTTTTACTCAAGTACAAGATCTGAGTACTTCTACTTTTACTCAAGTACAAGATCTGAGTACTTCTACTTTTACTCAAGTACAAGATCTGAGTACTTCTACTTTTACTCAAGTACAAGATCTGAGTACTTCTACTTTTACTCAAGTACCAGATCTGAGTACTTCTACTTTTACTCAAGTACAAGATCTGAGTACTTCTACTTTTACTCAAGTACAATATCTGAGTACTTCTACATTTACTCAAGTACAAGATCTGAGTACTTCTACTTTTACTCAAGATCTGAGTACTTCTACTTTTACTCAAGTACAAGATCTGAGTACTTCTACTTTTACTCAAGTACAATATCTGAGTACTTCTACATTTACTCAAGTACAAGATCTGAGTACTTCTACTTTTACTCAAGATCTGAGTACTTCTACTTTTACTCAAGTACAAGATCTGAGTACTTCTACTTTTACTCAAGTACAAGATCTGAGTACTTCTACTTTTACTCAAGTACAAGATCTGAGTACTTCTAGTTTTACTCAAGTACAAGATCTGAGTACTTCTACTTTTACTCAAGTACCAGATCTGGTAATTCAATTAAACTCAAATAGCTTTATTAGCGTGACCATAAAGACATACAGTATCAGCCAAAGCTTTGTACAATTGTGTCATCTAAATACACATTTGAAATATAATATTAAATTCATCAACATTTGTGAACAAATGCAAGAAAAACACGTTTTCTTCGTAACCAAAGGAAGAATGAATTAAATAAAACTATGAATTAGTTTAAAAAGAGTTATGTGAGTTGTTGATTGTTGTGCATGCTGATAGTCAATTCATATAATACATAATAATTTACATTAATAGGAAAATAATAATAAATACCTGAGACGTGGGACCTGTCTGATTCTCTCATGTTGTGGCAGGCAGAGACAAACTGTCCTTCAATAATGCCGTTTTTTTCATTTCCCCCAGTAATACTTTTAGTTTCCCACTCCCTCATCAGTCCCAGTGTTTACATGATGGCACCGCATGGCGTGTGTTTAAGCCTAAGCCCCGCCCCTCTTGGCCTGAGACGTGGTTCTGACGCGATGACGTCACCACGTAAGTTGTTGGGTTGGAGACTTTGATGGCGTCGAAGGCTCGGAGCTGGAGAGGGACGCAGTAGAGATGGCTTCGGCTCGGATATTATGACTAATGCCTATTTGATCGACGTTTATGTGCTGCTTACTACCTGCACGGGTTTCGGGTGAACCGTTGGCTTCTCATCGGTCCTGCAGCTGGTGAGTTATCCGCCGGTTGTTCTCTTTCCTCGGTTTGTTTTGACAGA
>CM070487.1:40569592-40604592 GCA_036324585.1 Champsocephalus esox | reverse complement strand
CGCTTTAGGATCCAGATGGCTTTCTTTCCATCCCACAGCCGAGTGTAAGTGGTATCTCTTCCCTCACATGCACGCCACTCTGACCACCAGCTGTATTTACGAGGCGAAAGAGCTTCTGTGGCTTGACTTTTCTTTGCTGGAAAAGTCTGCTGTTTGCAACTTTGTTTGTTAGGGAAATAATTAGTTTGTCTCCACAGATTTCCATGTCTGACGTGTAAGAGTTTCCAAACAGGATCATCAGGCCTGCTCACTGTCCGATAGCCATTGTCTGGTAAGTCGACAAATATATTTTATTTGCTGCTTCTTTAAAAGTGCTTTACTACATTTTATTTGTGTGTAGAATTTAGGGCTGCTCGATTATGGCAAACATCAGAATCTCGATTAATTGGGTCAATAATTAATATCACGATTATTAAAAACGATTATCCATTTACTTTGAAAACACCCATTTATTGAATGGAAAAATGTGAACGGTATGTTTTTAACAGTTGATCACCCTGAACTTTAAGAATAACCCAACTGAAAAAAGTCGTTTTATTTCGATTACCGTACTTTCCGGACTACAAAGCGCACCAGCATATGAGCCGCAGCAGCTGAACTGTCCGTCTGTCTCGCTCTCGTTCTGTCTCTCGGTTCCACTTTTACTTTGGCGCGCTACCTGCCTCACTCTTTTCCGGGCTCCAGCTTTTCCCTGCTGGAGCCCGCCGCTTAAAGGTGGCGGGCGCGGACCGGTCCTAGAGCCCGTAGTGTTAAGGTGGTTAATTTTACCTGTAAAATCCATAGATTCAGGAGGTTCCCTAGTGGCCGTTAGCGGTACAAACAAAATGGGGGGAAAAGTCGCGGCTTATAGTCCGAAAAGTACGGTATGTTGTTTTCATAATCCTTGCAAGCCAAAATCGTAATTGCGATTTAAAATACGATGAATTGAGCAGCCCTAGTATAATTGTATCTTTACTGGAGGAGTAGGGGGTTTAATTACATCACGTTCAAGATTTCAATATGACACCGAAAAGGCACTTTCTCCAAAAACAAATACCAACTACTGATCATCCATAAAACCAACGATGAGGGAAAGAAAAGAGAAACACATTGGAGTTCATGCCGAGCTGGTTGTCATTCAGTTATATTTCATGCTTCCAAAACTCAAAACAAACTAAAACTTCACTACATTTTAAACAACTTATCATATGACTTACATCCTGTCCAACATCCTGCCCCTGCTAGCCAAGCCCCGCCCCCTTTGAGTGCCATTTCATACCAATGGATTTTCCATTGAGCGTTTTGAACTTCCTCGCCACCTCCTGCCGACCATGGGCTCTGATCACTTCTTTGCCCAGACCCCTGAGGAAGTATTTCCACAGGCCTGTGAACAACATCCCAAATGGACCAGGTCAGCAGCTTGACCTGCAGACCCCTGCATCGCAAGGCCTTTCTTCTGAGCCATTTGAACATCTGCCGTCTCAGCCAGCGAGTTAAAGGACAGGTGGTTGTTTGGTTCCTCGCGTCAGGGTAGGGAGTCCATTCAGAGTAGAAACATCGATCTGTGTTATATTAACGTTTTTATTCTATATATACATTTGTTTTACTGGGTCGTGTGCTTTTCCTTATTTACATATCTTTAATTAATATTGTTTTACCTTTTTATTTTATTGTTTATCTTTTATTACTTTAATCTAATATGGACTAACCGTCTGAAAGCCCAGGATGAGTCGTGTAATCTGAGCCTCAACGTGTGCCTCTTTGGGGCGCCTGCTGAAGCATGGAAAACAACACATAGTCTATCAGATATACGTGTAGTGCCTTTACATAAGAGTGACATGAGAGAAACTACAGGAGATGAGAGGAGAGAGAGAGAGGAGGGAATACTTTGAAGCAGGGACATTGCATTCTGTGGTCACTGCCTCAAGCGCAGGTAAACTAAATGGCTTTAACATTCTCCTTAAACAGTGATATAAACATTCCAAGCTTCATATTTATGCTGTTTAATAAAAAGATGCACGTATATCTGTCTTTCTATGCTTTTCTTTGTGGCTATGTGTCGGATGTCGCATTAGAAAGTCAGTGCTCGGGTCCCGCCTGATGGTGCTTTCCTCACAGAACGCACCGTGTGCACAGCATCCTGTATTATTGCATGTGTGCTGTCAGAATAACCTCTCTGTGTTGCTCTCGTGCAGACTGGTCCCGGCCGTTCCTCGTTGGTTGACCCGCTCCTTCCTCGGCGCCATGGTAACGCACCTTCCCTCATGCCTGCTTCTGAAACAGTGACTGCTGTGTGTCCGGGGGTCTGAAAAATACGTTTTTCCCACTTGACGGTTAACGGAAAGAAACAAAACGACAACAACACATCACATGTATAAGGAAAAGAAAAGTGCAGCACCCTCACCTGAGTCCGATGAGAAAGTCCCCATTGATTTCCCCTTTTTAAATCAGCGCTGTGTACCAGGAAGCAGACGGTCTAATCAGCTGCATCGGGGTCAAAGGTCGTCCCGGCTGGTGTGTGTGTGTGTGTGTGTGTGTGTGTGTGTGTGTGTGTGTGTGTGTGTGTGTGTGTGTGTGTGTGTGTGTGTGTGTGTGTGTGTGTGTGTGTGTGTGTGTGTGTGTGTGTGTGTGTGTGTGTGTGTGTGTGTGTGTGTGGACCCTTGTGCTGAACAGAACTTCTCAGATCCCTTTTCGAAGTGAAAGTACTAATTATACACTGTAAAATACTCAAAACAAGTCAAAGTACTGCATTGAGAACGGTACTATGTGCTTAGAAAGTAAAAGTACTTTATAATATAATTAAAATGAAAACCAGCGAATCTTCACATTTGAAAGCTTGAACTGTGAGATGTTGAACACACACAGGGGAGTGTGTGCTCTATAGGTACAGCACTCTGCTGAGCCAGCATCCTGCATGCTGTACGTTATCTCCCATCCCTTTAATCTTTCTCCGCATGATGTTGGGACTAAACTCAGCTCAGACTCTTGTCGATTCTGTCGGCACAAGGCCAGACGGTTTCTCTTTTCTTCCACCCGGTCTCCTCTGAAGAGAAACCCCTGACTCGGCTTGTATATCCGTGCCTCACATTCCCCGCTGATAGACATCCCCAGTGTTGCATAAGAACACGGCGACCTCAAGCCAGCATGAAAGCCCGCTGACGAGCACCGCCTGAATAAAAACCGTAATTTCTCCGAGCTTAGATCGGACGCCTTGCTTCACAGACTTGTGTGAATGAATGTCTGTGTGGCTCAGGAGGGTTCTTGGCGTGTGTTGTGCCAGGGGTGATTACAGTCAATTAGCCTGCGTTGCACATTGCAGCGTGGGTGGGCAGGAGAGGACAGCCGCACAAAGCAGCATCGTCAACATGCTTTTAATCAACGCTCTGTCACGACAATGTTTGCCATTTCTAGATTAATTTGAAAGCCACTCGATCGGAGTCGGGACTCTTTAGGAAGAGTTACGGCCCCTACACACGGCGCCGTGTGTAGGGGCCGTAACACCTGATTTACGCCCAAACGTTCCACACAAAGACGACTGTTAAGATGTTGTGCGGTGAGGGTTATTCACATGAGGACGAGATGGAGGCAGGGTGAGGAATGAGGAAATGCCACAGTGAAAGTAAAGAAAGGAGACGAGGGAACGAAGGTTGTTAAAGCTGAGTCAGTATCTTTACGGTCTGTCCCCTTGCAGGAGGAGGAGGGCCAGCAGAGCTTGGAGTGCATCCAGGCCAATCACATCTTCCCCAAGAAGGCCCCCGTCCTGGAGGAGGAGAACATGCAGGTGAGGAGGCGGCTGCTTATCCCGTGCTCTGCCCAGTTAACCTGTGTGTCTGTTCCCTGTGATCAGCTGCATTCTCACCGACACACACCTGTGACTTCAGACCGCGTTCAGTTCCACCGGGCCAACGGGCGAGTGGTATGTGGTGCCGTATCATCCACAAACACACGGTTATTTTATTGCATTTGTGGAAAAACAAGTGTTGTTCAGGACTGAGCATGCTCATCTTGTCGTGAGGCATGATCTTTGCAAAACAGATGCTGAAAAGTCCTTATTGGAAAAGTAGTTGCTGGTTTCTATAAAAAGTTCACGAGCTGGAAACAGTTCCTGCTGTGAAACAGAGGTTTACATTTTGTACTTTATCGAGGCAATACTCCTGAGGATTTATTGTGCTTATTTGTTCAGGTGTATATCAGTATGTAGTGTCTCTACTTTAAAGAGTCCTCTCCTGCTGATGTTCAGGTGTATATCAGTATGTAGTGTCTCTACTTTAAAGAGTCCTCTCCTGCTGATGTTCAGGTGCATATCAGTATGTAGTGTCTCTACTTTAAAGAGTCCTCTCCTGCTGATGTTCAGGTGTATATCAGTATGTAGTGTCTCTACTTTAAAGAGTCCTCTCCTGCTGATGTTCAGGTGTATATCAGTATGTAGTGTCTCTACTTTAAAGAGTCCTCTCCTGCTGATGTTCAGGTGTATATCAGTATGTAGTGTCTCTACTTTAAAGAGTCCTCTCCTGCTGATGTTCAGGTGCATATCAGTATGTAGTGTCTCTACTTTAAAGAGTCCTCTCCTGCTGATGTTCAGGTGTATATCAGTATGTAGCGTCTCTACTTTAAAGAGTCCTCTCCTGCTGATATTCAGGTGTATATCAGTATGTAGTGTCTCTACTTTAAAGAGTCCTCTCCTGCTGATGTTCAGGTGTATATCAGTATGTAGTGTCTCTACTTTAAAGAGTCCTCTCCTGCTGATGTTCAGGTGTATATCAGTATGTAGTGTCTCTACTTTAAAGAGTCCTCTCCTGCTGATGTTCAGGTGTATATCAGTATGTAGTGTCTCTACTTTAAAGAGTCCTCTCCTGCTGATGTTCAGGTGCATATCAGTATGTAGTGTCTCTACTTTAAAGAGTCCTCTCCTGCTGATGTTCAGGTGTATATCAGTATGTAGTGTCTCTACTTTAAAGAGTCCTCTCCTGCTGATGTTCAGGTGTATATCAGTATGTAGTGTCTCTACTTTAAAGAGTCCTCTCCTGCTGATGTTCAGGTGTATATCAGTATGTAGTGTCTCTACTTTAAAGAGTCCTCTCCTGCTGATGTTCAGGTGTATATCAGTATGTAGTGTCTCTACTTTAAAGAGTCCTCTCCTGCTGATGTTCAGGTGTATATCAGTATGTAGTGTCTCTACTTTAAAGAGTCCTCTCCTGCTGATGTTCAGGTGTATATCAGTATGTAGCGTCTCTACTTTAAAGAGTCCTCTCCTGCTGATGTTCAGGTGTATATCAGTATGTAGTGTCTCTACTTTAAAGAGTCCTCTCCTGCTGATGTTCAGGTGTATATCAGTATGTAGTGTCTCTACTTTAAAGAGTCCTCTCCTGCTGATGTTCAGGTGTATATCAGTATGTAGCGTCTCTACTTTAAAGAGTCCTCTCCTGCTGATGTTCAGGTGTATATCAGTATGTAGCGTCTCTACTTTAAAGAGTCCTCTCCTGCTGATGTTCAGGTGTATATCAGTATGTAGTGTCTCTACTTTAAAGAGTCCTCTCCTGCTGATGTTCAGGTGTATATCAGTATGTAGTGTCTCTACTTTAAAGAGTCCTCTCCTGCTGATGTTCAGGTGTATATCAGTATGTAGTGTCTCTACTTTAAAGAGTCCTCTCCTGCTGATGTTCAGGTGTATATCAGTATGTAGTGTCTCTACTTTAAAGAGTCCTCTCCCGCTGATGTTCAGGTGTATATCAGTATGTAGTATCTCTACTTTAAAGAGTCCTCTCCTGCTGATGTTCAGGTGTATATCAGTGTGTAGTGTCTCTACTTTAAAGAGTCCTCTCCTGCTGATGTTCAGGTGTGTATCAGTGTGTAGTGTCTCTACATGTCTCCATGCTTTAATGTTCAAAAAGCTCTTGATTGTTCTCATACTGCAGCACCTCTTTTCACCCTCCGTCTGAAACCAGAGCCCAGTCTGCTCTGATTGGCCGGCTGGCCGGCTAGGTTCCGATTGGCGTCTATTTTCATCTTTGAGTGACTTTACTTGTCATCGCGGCGTGCGTTCGTCCTGTGTGAACGGACCGTACGTGTCGTCACGATGTCCGTGTGTTTCCTGCAGCAGTTATCATGACGGCTGATCTGAGTGTCTGAATGCTTTATCTCCCGCTGTTGCTAGGTGCCGTTTCCTGAGCTTCACGGGGAGTTCGCGGAGTACGTGGGGCGGGCGGAGGACGCCATCATCGCCATGTCCAACTACCGCCTGCACATCAAATTCAAAGAGTCCGTCGTCAACGTGAGTGTCTCTCAAAACCTCAGGGGAAGCTTCTGGTAATGTTTTGTAACTGGAGTCAGAGCCGGTGATCTGTCCTCAGGGCAGCAGGGCCTCCCTCCTCTTCATCACTTCTGCTCTTCCTCTCCCCCTCTCATCACTTCTGCTCTTCCTCTCCCTCCTCTTCATCACTTCTGCTCTTCCTCTCCCTCCTCTTCATCACTTCTGCTCTTCTTCTCCCTCTCTCCCTCCTCTCCCTCCTCTCTCGCTGTTGCCTTGGTTGCATTTGTTCCACAGGGGAAGCGTCACATCTCTCTCTCTCCCTCTTTTCTCCACGTTGAGAAAGAGAGAGCTTCGTCACCCCAGGGTGGCTTCTCTCTCTCTCTCTCTACAAATAATAAAAACATCCCCATGTTTGCCACCTCAAATGTGTTCTCCGAGTTATCTTTTTCTCTTTAAACTGTTCTTATACTCCTCACATCAGACTCATGATTTATTACAACCTAGTGCCACGCCACATTTATGCAGACATTGAGAAACCCTGTATCTCATGCTTCAGTTCCAGGCAGCTCCAACTCGAGTGTTTCTACTATTGCACTAAGAAACATTTGAATACCTTTTGATATAGGATATGTTGAGACGACCAAACGTCTCAACATATCCTATAACGTCTGTAAACAGGAAAGTTGTGCAATGACAAATCTTGCGCAACAGAAAAAGCTTTGACGGTTTCATTTCCTTCCCTTTTAAAGATTGGGGAACTTATTTCACCAACAGAGGCGGTGATATCCTCCATTTTGTTATTTTCAATACATCTCAGTAGATATTAAACACGGTGCTGCAGCTCGGGCTGCTCGATTAGGGCAACAATCATAATCTCGATTATTTGGGTCAATAATTGTAATTGCGATTATTAATTGACTTTGAAAACATCCATTTATTGTACTTTAAAACAAATACAAATAATAATTTGAACTTTTTAACTGTTGAATTATACGCTCAGGGTAATCAACTGAAAAACCTAAACAAAATAAATGATACATTCATGTCTACATTTAAATAAATAATATCAAAAATAATAAATACCAATAAACAAGATCAACAAACATGTTTCAGTGTCACAACCTGAACACTCCTTAAAGGTCACATGTCATGCTTTTCCGGTTGCTACCCGTCCCCTTGTTGTTATAAAGGTTTCTCTGCATGTGAACGGTCTGCAGAGTCAAAACCCTCAAAGTGCACCCTGTAGCGAGTAAAACTCTAACTCAGAGAAGACCCCCCCCCAAAATGCCTCGTTGGAGATACGTCACTGTCCATTTGATTCTTCCGGGTACATCATGATGTCATGTCGTCCCCGGAACGAAATGGACCAATCCGTGGAGCCGTTACATTACGTCCGCGCAGCCGTTACGTTAAGCCCCCGCTGATTGGTCCAAACTGACCAATCCACGGACTTCCTCACACTCAGTGCAGGCAGCTCAGCTGATCTCTCCTCCCTGGCTGCAGGCTGATAACAGACAGTTGAAATCCTCTCTGCAGACCCATTCTCACAGCGTTCATCAACCTTTGTCTCACTCAATATCAAGCCACACTTATTGCTTTTACTTCGGCTGTGACTTTGTGTGTGCTCAGGGTGAGTTTCGCTGTGTTTCGCTAAACAAGGAAACCACACCTCCACGGAGCTCAGCGCGATTCACAACGTCCCGACTGGTCCCGACCAATCAGAGCACACTGGGCTCACAGGGAGGGGGGGCAAGAGCTGCAACGAGCCGTTTAGTGCAGAGAGTGAATACACACACTTACAGAGATGCTGTGAGAAACCAATGTGAGTTTGGAAAATTGCACAGTATAAATCTATTCTAATAGACCTTAACGATGGAATTATGATCAGTGGAAATGGCCGTGACATGGGACCTTTAACATATACACTCACTCCACTGGGTCAATAATTGATATCATGATTATTAAAAACGATTTACTTTGAAAACATCAATTTATTGCAGAAAAAACATTTGAACAGTATGTGTGTAACATCCTGTAAAGATAGCAGTACATGAAGTTAATAAGATAACTGGGTCGGTAGCAGGGCCACATCTCAACCACACCGACAGTCACCTGCCACCAGTTGCTTACCCTGAACGTTAAGTATAATTCAACTGCATAAAAAAAAATACGATTTTCATAATCGTTGCAAGCCATAATCATAATCGCGATTAAAATACGATGAATTGAGCAGCCCTAACTGCAGCTGTAAATACTCAAATACATATACTGTGCAAAATATATATATCAGATTTCGTCCTGTTTTGGAAAATGGGTGCTTGTGTTAATTACACTGCTTACTTTAGGCATCTTGAAATAGTATTTTATGATGAAAATAAACGTATGGTTTAAGAACTCATTCCTGAGTACAGAGCTCGGAGCATAACATAAATACCTTTTTTTCTGATTACATCCTGATTTTAAATAGAATTTCAACATTTTTAGAATATCTAATTCAAGCAAATAGACAGTTGTGAGTCTTCTGTTTCAGTTGAGGTGTCAAAACGATTTTTGTTTCTGTATTGGATTCAAAACCCACGTATAATATCAGCTCGAGAGCCCTTCATTTTAAGTCGATCTCAATTATTGGGGTGATTTTATTTCAGTTACTTTGTATATTTGGAAAACTGGAACAGGTACCGGATCCAACGTGATGGTATTGGCTCAAAACATGCCTTCTGTACAATCACATTGTCTGGTTCACAAACCCTCACATATATAGGACACATTCAGCGGGCCTGACGGGGGCATCCCTTCGCTTGCTTCCTGCTGACATTGATTGGACTTTAACGAGCCTCTGGCTTTTGGCTCGCATCGCACAGCCATCGTTCTCCTCACACATATTTGGACGGGTTTATATAGGAGTGGTCAGCGTTCACAGTGTGGGTGGCGATGCAGAAAGCGAGTTCGTTCACTGTCAGGAATTTTGACAGTGGCCAGATTAGGATGTAGATTAAATTGTGGCTGCTCAAACATCCGGCTGGGCTGCAATGACACACACACACACACACACACACACACACACACACACACACACACACACACTGAGAATAGTTACGTACAGGCCGGCATCACTTTCATTATTGTTCTCTGTGTTTTGTTTTGAATAGAGTTGTTGTTGTGAGATCTCAGTAAGTAACCCCGCAGAGCTGCACGGAGTGGAGTGTGTGTCTTCAGTGTGTGATGTGTGTGTGTGTGTGTGTGTGTGTGTGTGTGTCTGGAGGAGTTGCTCGTTCAGCCTGTTTAACACCAGCTGCTGATTACAGTATGTTGCACAGAAGTGAGTGTGAAGAAATATCCACTAAAATCATTCGATAGAGAGGTGCCGTGATGATGTGTTTTTGTAGACTAATGCTGAAGGTAGCCACGCAAAGGCTCCCTCAGCAAAAAGACTAACATGTTTCCATTAGACTTTTTGCTTATTGTAGGAAATAAAACAAGGATGCAAACTCCTGAAGTAAAACTCGAATGTTGGGCTATAAAGGAACTACAGCACGGTCACATGACTTCACGTCACCACCGCTAAGCTAAAGGAGGCTAATGTTGGGCTATAAAGGAACTACAGCACGGTCACATGACTTCACGTCACCACCGCTAAGCTAAAGGAGGCTAATGTTGGGCTATAAAGGAACTACAGCACAGTCACATGACTTCACGTCACCACCGCTAAGCTAAAGGAGGCTAATGTTGGGCTATAGAGGAACTACAGCACGGTCACATGACTTCACGTCACCACCGCTAAGCTAAAGGTGGCTAATGTTGGGCTATAAAGGAACTGCAGCACGGTCACATGACTTCACGTCACCACCGCTAAGCTAAAGGAGGCTAATGTTGGGCTATAGAGGAACTACAGCACGGTCACATGACTTCACGTCACCACCGCTAAGCTAAAGGCGGCTAATGTTGGGCTATAAAGGAACTGCAGCACGGTCACATGACTTCACGTCACCACCGCTAAGCTAAAGGAGGCTAATGTTGGGCTATAGAGGAACTACAGCACGGTCACATGACTTCACGTCACCACCGCTAAGCTAAAGGTGGCTAATGTTGGGCTATAAAGGAACTACAGCACGGTCACATGACTTCACGTCACCACCGCTAAGCTAAAGGAGGCTAATGTTGGGCTATAAAGGGACTACAGCACGGTCACATGACTTCACGTCACCACCGCTAAGCTAAAGGTGGCTAATGTTGGGCTATAAAGGAACTACAGCACGGTCACATGACTTCACGTCACCACCGCTAAGCTAAAGGAGGCTAATGTTGGGCTATAAAGGAACTAGCAGCACAGTCACATGACTTCACGTCACCACCGCTAAGCTAAAGGAGGCTAATGTTGGGCTATAAAGGAACTACAGCACGGTCACATGACTTCACGACACCACCGCTAAGCTAAAGGAGGCTAATGTTGGGCTATAAAGGAACTACAGCACGGTCACATGACTTCACGTCACCACCGCTAAGCTAAAGGCGGCTAATGTTGGGCTATAAAGGAACTACAGCACGGTCACATGACTTCACGTCACCACCGCTAAGCTAAAGGAGGCTAATGTTGGGCTATAGAGGAACTACAGCACGGTCACATGACTTCACGTCACCACCGCTAAGCTAAAGGAGGCTAATGTTGGGCTATAAAGGAACTACAGCACGGTCACATGACTTCACGTCACCACCGCTAAGCTAAAGGAGGCTAATGTTGGGCTATAAAGGAACTACAGCACGGTCACATGACTTCACGTCACCACCGCTAAGCTAAAGGAGGCTAATGTTGGGCTATAAAGGAACTACAGCACGGTCACATGACTTCACGTCACCACCGCTAAGCTAAAGGGGCTAATGTTGGGCTATAAAGGAACTACAGCACGGTCACATGACTTCACGCAGGGCCGGCCCTTGGCATAGGCAGTATAGGCGAATGCTAAGGGCGCATCAATCAATCGCCGAAAATGTAAAAAAAGTTAGAAATAATAATAATGTTAATTTCATAACAACACAATTTCCCGATTTTGGATCAACAAAGTACATCTCATTATCTATACTAACAGAACTACACCTATATTCCGTATAGCGTCCATAAACTATGGCGCACCCCTCAATATCAAGTTGAACCGCCCCAGCCCAGTAAAAACCAGAGGTTTATGTGAAATAGTTATTTTTTTGAAATAATGGTTTTGGGGTGCAATTATAGGTTTTCATTTTGCATTTGTGTTTATTTAAAATAAATCAAACTCCCAAAAAACGTATACAGCTTTTATTAACATTGGAATTTACTGTAAGCGGCCGCGGGGGGGGGAGCTTTAGAGAGCTCTCTCCTGAAAGACTGATACCTCATTCACACCAACGGTGTTTCGGGGCCGGTTCGGAGCTGGAGCTTGAAAAGCACCAGGTTTTCCTGTTCACACCGCAGCGGAGCAGCCTCTTAGCTTCGGAATCCGGTTCGTTTCAAGCACCAAAAAATTGTCCGGCCAGAGCAAAAGCACCGCATACGTCACGCTTACGTGGAGGCGGGGGCAGGGGCGGGATCAACTCCTGAACAACAACAACAAGCCCGCGTGTTATCCAGTTTGTACACAACGATGGAGAAACTTAACAAGCAGCAGTGGTCCACTGAGGAGACCAGCTACCTTCTGGGAATCTGGTCTTCCGAAGAGGTGCAGAGGAAGCTGGAGCACAATCGGCCATTGTTGTTGTTGTTGTTGTCGGTGTGAGCTGTGAGGGGTTTCCGCGCGGTTTGGCTTTATGAAGCAGGCACGCAAACGGTTACGTCATGACGCAAACGATGACGCAATGATGCAGTACCAGTCGGACTCTGGGCGGTGTGAAAAGAGCCGGAGCTAAACCGAAGAACCGGTTCTGAACCTGAAAAGCTCTAGCACGGAGCTTCAACCGGAGTTGCGTTGGTGTGAATGAGGTATGAGAGGCTCTGATAACCTCAGCTCAGTGAGGTAAAGGCACACCTTTATATGATCATTATAGTCATACAAAATTGGTCAGGGCCGGCCCTGACTTCACATCACCACCGCTAAGCTAATGGTGGCTAATGTTGGGCTATAAAGGAACTACAGCACGGTCACAGGACTTCACGTCACCACCGCTAAGCTAAAGGTGGCTAATGTTGGGCTATAAAGGAACTACAGCACGGTCACAGGACTTCACGTCACCACCGCTAAGCTAAAGGTGGCTAATGTTGGGCTATAAAGGAACTACAGCACGGTCACATGACTTCACGTCACCACCGCTAAGCTAAAGGAGGCTAATGTTGGGCTATAAAGGAACTACAGCACGGTCACATGACTTCACGTCACCACCGCTAAGCTAAAGGTGGCTAATGTTGGGCTATAAAGGAATTACAGCACGGTCACATGACTTCACGTCACCACCGCTAAGCTAAAGGAGGCTAATGTTGGGCTATAAAGGAACTACAGCACGGTCACATGACTTCACGTCACCACCGCTAAGCTAAAGGGGGCTAATGTTGGGCTATAAAGGAACTACAGCACGGTCACATGACTTCACGTCACCACCGCTAAGCTAAAGGAGGCTAATGTTGGGCTATAAAGGAACTACAGCACGGTCACATGACTTCACGTCACCACCGCTAAGCTAAAGGAGGCTAATGTTGGGCTATAAAGGAAGTACAGCACGGTCACATGACTTCACGTCACCACCGCTAAGCTAAAGGCGGCTAATGTTGGGCTATAAAGGAACTACAGCACGGTCACATGACTTCACGTCACCACCGCTAAGCTAAAGGTGGCTAATGTTGGGCTATAAAGGAACTACAGCACGGTCACATGACTTCACGTCACCACCGCTAAGCTAAAGGAGGCTAATGTTGGGCTATAAAGGAACTACAGCACGGTCACATGACTTCACGTCACCACCGCTAAGCTAAAGGCGGCTAATGTTGGGCTATAAAGGAACTACAGCACGGTCACAGGACTTCACGTCACCACCGCTAAGCTAAAGGCGGCTAATGTTGGGCGTGATGGCGTTTAGTCGTCTCATTTAGACACTTGTTATCAAATGCCGTTTTTAAATCCACCAGTGGGTTATTTACTGACTGCAGAAAAGCACGTTAAAATCTCTTCAGCTTGTGTTAACCACAGACAGGCTAACATTCAGAAAACTATGACCTCCAGACCAGGGGATGGGAAGTGCTAAAATGCTGACTAGTTGTGTTTCAGGCCTCATTCCTGCACCAATCCATAGGCCATAAAAAGGCATCTAACATTATAGAGTTGCATTTTAAAATGTCCAATAAAGTGACTAAAGGAATCTCTGGGTGCAATAAAGCAGTTTTTTCTCGAGGTGTTTATATTATGCAACTTGCTGTTAAACAAACACTATATTGTGCAGCCCTCATAATAAAGCTGCCAATCAACTTTTACAAAAGCTCCCACCAGGCAGCTCTCTCCCGGCAGTATTCAAAGTATGCTCTGAAGCACATAGCACCTCTCTGTGTAGGGACGCTACTTGCCTTTGAACGGATAACACTGCAGCTCTATGGGCTCAGAAGGGAAATGCAGCACAGATACACTCTCACGCTCAAAACATCTTGCACTATGTCATCTTATTTGTTCTATGTCCTATATATATATTCATGCTGCTCTGTTGGAGGAGCCTGTGCTAGCTACTGGCTACTAGCTACTGTGCTAACGACAATATCGCCTTGAAAGTGAAGAAGATGATGAGTACTAACAGAGTTCAGGGAGATGTGAAGACTTAATGCAAAGACACCTGGACACGTCGTCTGTGGGACTGTTTGCACAACGCGGCTGAAATCAAATGTTTTGTAGCATGAAGGCATCACTAATCTGCAGTCGGGCACTACTTTTACTGACTGCATGTGTGTGGTTGGTACATCTCCCATATACTAGATATAAAACATCTGTCTGAGTCCTCTCTCTCTCTCTCCTCTCTCTCTCACAGGTTCCTCTTCAGCTCATCGAGCATGTGGAGTGTCGGGATATGTTCCAGCTTCACGTCACCTGTAAGGACTGTAAAGTCGTCAGGTATGGTCAACCATACTCTCCTGCAGCGTAAAGGCATTCCTGCTTTCACTTCCTCTTCGTCGCAGGTGTAGGACACTTGCTTTAGAGTCACCTTCATGTAAAGCAAGCATGTGGTAATTCATTCCTCTGTTAAAAAGACAACGATAATGCTCGATAACGCTTCACTGCAAAGAGATGATATCTATGTTACTTCACAATTAATACGAAAAACCTCTACCTCTGCATCTACGAGCCACTTTTGTTCAGTGTACTGCTGAACGTCTTGCTGTAAACACAAATACTTCTTCTCTGTCGTCTCGTAGACTTTCTCTTTCATTGTGATTTCAGGTTATCCTTAAAGTGCTTCACTCGTCCTCAAACACTTCATTGTCTGTCAACACTCGGTGCAGCCGTGCCATTACTGTCAATCGTAAATACAGGTGCATCTCAGATGAGAGCTGTTGGACACCGACGGACTGCTTTGAAACCCAGGAGATATCTGAAACAGGATATAAACACAGTACAATGTATATAAATAAACTACAGATCAGCGACAATAAATCACATTTTAAAAGCCCACGTTCATAACTACGACCTATTTAGCGATAACATCCACAATGTTGAGTCTCCGTACCTTTCAGAGGCACGTCTGGTGCGTTAAGCATTCGTTATGTGATCGTAAATACCAGACATTATTACAGCTACCATTTAAAGAGTTCTTCACGTGTACCGATTTACTTGGAGAGGAATGGATGCATAACAGTTTGAGTTGTATGCAGCTGAACCGGCATCCGTCTGTTGGTGCAGCTCACCTGCGCCATGAGGCCTTTTGCACGGTTAGCTTTTGTCTTCTAACCCTCAGACGCATACGTGGGTCTTTTTGGACCCGGCGAGGTGGTTTTCTTAGAAAATTACATTTTTGTATCATTTCATATTCCCGCTATTCCTCAAAAAACATGTTTTGGATATCACGCCATTCACATTTTAAATTTACATTTTAAGAAATTGTAGTTTTTTGTATTTCTACCCCAAGCTTCCATAAGTGGGTCAAAATGACCCGCGTGCATTTCCTCTGGTATTTCGTTTTTCTTTCAAAATGTAAAAGAAATGTCTGAAATTATAAATAGTGAAAAATTAAATCTAAAATATTTGTGATTTGTCTTTACCAAAATGACATCAATGGCATAAAAACACATATTCTAATACGGGTCCTTTTAAAGTGACTGGACCCCGAGTGCAGGGTCCAGTCCCTCGGGCATCTAATGGCGCATTTCCACTGCAGCGGGGTAGCCCCGTTAAAGCGTCCCCAAGCGTCCTCGCTCAGGCCTCGGGCTGCCTCGCTGGCCGTCGAGGCCGTGGCGCATTCCCATTACAGTTTAGGACCTGGGGGTAGCAACGCAGTGTCGGCGGGGCGCGACCGGCTTTTTGGCGGGCTTTTTGGCGGGCTTTTTGGGCGGAGCGACGCTGGGTAAAACTGCAGTGGCGTCATCTTCATCTTCATTTTCGTAGCTTCTCCGTTTACAAAAATGCTGCAAGCTTGCTTCTAGATATGCGACGCTAGGGATGATCTTGTGACGATTCTCTCTGACCAATCAGCAGTCGAGAGTGCTGACATCACTAGTTCAGCCCTGGTCTGATAGAACCATGATTTTATGGGGCCGGAAAAAGAGGGGAAAATTACCCGCTAGCCGGGGCTACGCTATATGGAAAGGCCACCAAAAACTGGCCTGGCCGCTTGAGGACGGTTAAGGACGCTTAAACGGGGCGACCCGCCGCAGCGCCATAAGGGTTATATGTTATTGTTGACCTGTTGGAGGAACATGACACTGCAGATTTTCATTATCTGAATGGAGGAAATAAACTACTACGGTATTATAACGATTCGGCGATTAAATCATTTCTCAGATTGTTTCGTTTAATTTTTGGTTCATTTTATCCCGTCGTCTACAAGTTAAAAGACAAAGAAACATGCCGTAAAATATTATTTAGAAATTGAAAAGTGTTATTTTACATGAGGAATGAGCAATGGAGAAAAACTATAACACATGTATTAATAAATAAATCTAAAAAGTACACAAAAAAATCATAAAATAAAATCATAATTCCTGGTCTCGTAGCCTCGTGCCTTCTCAAATATTGTAAGCGTTACTACGGTGCAATGCTCTGACCTTTGCCCCCAAAGACAAAAAACATGCCGTCAAATATTATTTATTAATTGAAGTGTTATTTTTACATGAGCAATGGTGAAAAACAATTAAAAAAAACACAAAATATGAATAAATTAATATAATAGGTACACGGTAATATAATACAAATAAATATAACATTTGGATTGAAGTTTCTCGTATCCTTGTGCCTTCTCAAATATTTGAAGCATGATTTCGTTCTAACGTTTGCTCTGACCCCAGGTGTCAGTTCTCCACCATCGAGCAGTGTCAGGAGTGGCTGAAGCGCCTGAACGTGGTGGTGCGCCCCCCCCCTCGCCTGGAGGAACTCTTCTCCTTCGCCTTCCACGCCTGGTGCATGGAGGTCTACGCCGGGGAGAAGGAGCAGCACGGGGAGCTCTGCAGACCAGGTCAGAAGAAGAAGAATAATAATAGATTACATTTGTATAGCGCCTCTCAAGGGACCCGAGGCCACTTTACACGGGGAGCAAACAAGATCAGACTTCAAGATTTTACGATTAGCCTTTAAAATCTTGCATGAACTAGCACTTCCATATCTATCATCATTAATTACCCCGCACATATCTACCAGGCTCCCACGATCACATAATGCCTCCTAATGTCTCCTTTCCATCCCCAGAATTCACAAATGATCCGTAGGTGTCAGAGCCTTTTCATTTCGAGCACCTCTCCTTGGGAATCGTCTTAAAGGACGCATAGCTGTTTCCGTTGACTCCTTTAAAAGCACACTCAAAACCCATCTCTTCGCATCTGTCTTCCTTGTAAACTAATTTCCATCACCTAGTTTCCATCTACACTGCCATCACTTCTGTCACATGCCTTTATCACATGGCAATACTTATGTTGATGTTTAACAGGGGTGGGGAACCTCCAGCCCTCCGGAGACAATTTGGTACGGCCCTCGAGGTAATTTATAAACACACGCAAAAAAGAAAAAAAATTAAGAAATCTAGCCCGCAAACAAATTAAACAAGCGAGTGCCTGTTTTTCCTGGCCAAGGTCAGGGTCCTTGAACACAACACGAGCCTAACGTGTCATCATGTGGTGTATGTCTAGACTGAGAGGGGCAGTTCTGACGGAGAGCACCAGAACGCCGCTCCAGCACTTCAGAAATGTCAGTTCTGATAAGGAACCGTACACATGCTGCAGTTTCTGCGTGGCTGTGTCTTTAGTTGAAAGCCCAGTGGCGATCTGCTCATCTGTCACACTGATCAGACAGTCAATACCTTTGTTGTTATTAGCATCTGGTTAGCTAGCTGTGCTAATGAATATATGAAGCTTTTTCTCCAACCAGTGAGGTAAAGGCACATCTTTACATGATCATTATAGTTATACAAAAAATAAGAGAATAAAGTAAACAGGTATAAAATACTATAAGACAGTACAGGTTGAAAGGGGAGTGATTTGTAAAATATACATAAAGAAAAAGTAAATCTGCTTCCAGTTCTGTTTCATCTGGTGTTGAGAGATGTGTCCATAGATCTCTTAATGTTGCTCTCAGAGTGCACCAGATTGATGCTTTCAACTTCAATATTTAAAAAACAATCTTCCCGGGGGGAGCATGCCCCCGGACCCCCTAGAGGAGGTTAGGGCCCCCCCCCACACTTAAATCATATCCACATGGATAGGAAACTAAATACATTTGCACACATCTTGTGTCCATATCTTTCTGTGTTGGTGGTCATGCCACACCGTGCACTGGATGCGCGAGTCATGGTGAGATATCTGGGTTAAGAGGTTGCTTTTTCTTTGCACAGCATGAAATGAATGGGCTGTGATTTTAGTTCTTTTAAGCAGAGGTCAATAATTGGTACGGCCCTCTGAGGATATTGTAAAAATTGAAATGGCCCTTGAGAGGAAAAAGCTTCCCCACCCCTGATGCATAATGTTTTTATAATTGTTATGCTATTTTTGTTTTTGTATTTTGCTTTGTACAGCCCTTTGAGGCATTTCTTGACATTTGGGGCTATAATAAATAAATGTTGATTTGGACAAACAAACAAGAGGGGCAAATAATAAAGTAACAGTGAGCAGGTGAGTTAGGTAACCCTGTCTCCTGATGACCTCGTGTGACCCCTCAGGGTTCGAGCCCGTGTTCACCGAGTGTCTGTTTGAAGTGTTCCACTGAGGATAGGGTGCATGCAGTCGACTAAAAGCTCTGACCTGCTCCAGCTGTTCTTCTGACAGCCCCTCTGAAGCGCCCCTACTTTGTGTGTTGTTGCACCTAACTTGTTTTCCTGAGCACTTGCTGCCGCTCCAACGGCTTCCAGTTATAACATTGTAGCTTTTCAGTGAAACCCCGGAGACGTCACAGCAGGCATGAAGGACACACTGTTTTGACAGATAACAGTGATCCAAACAAAAAACGAAAAGCTTTTAATAAATATCATCCGGACCCCGCGTGTGGCTGCCACTCAGCGTTGCACTTCGATATGTGCAACATGTACGAGTGCGTGACCTTTGATCTCCACACTCCGATTGTCCTCCTCGCTCTGTGGCAGTCAGACTGAGCGGCGACCAGCTGTTCAATACAGAGTGAGAGAGAAAGCAGCATCCATGTAGTTTGAGTAGTAAACAAACGGAGGTACAGTAGCTCCAACAGATGATGAGACTCGAGGGAGTGATGCTGGTTCATCACGTTGTCGAGAACTCGTTGTCTTTGTTACGAGAAAAAGCAGAGGGAGAGTTTTCCTGATGAACTGTGGGAGGAAACGGCCCAGCGCCTTTCCACTCAACAACAAAGGCTCTTATGTTGACTCAGGGTCTTATCGGCAGAGAGGGCAAGAGTACACACATCCTGTACTCAAGGAGAAGTACAGATACTCGTGTTTAAAAATACTCTGGTAGAAGTAGAAGTACTGACTAAACTTCTTTACTCAAGTCAAAGTAAAGAGGCTTTGAAGTGTCCTTCAGTAGAAAGTACCCATAGCTAGCAGCTGCTTTAAAGAGTACCTGACCTCCCTTTTATATTAATAGAACAATAATGTCGTTGTTAGCTAATGAATGTTTCCATGCCGACCAACGGCAACATGACAACGTTTCCATTGGTCCCTCTTCTTTAGAGAAGACCAGGAAGTGATGGATATTGTGTTACAACCAATAGGCACGCAATGACTCTAAAGAATAATGATCACGCCCCAAACACACATTCAGACTAAAGGAACCAGCTGTTTGGGAAATGAGAGAAGTAGAAAGTACAGGTATTTGAGTTCAACATGTGAGAAGTAGAAAGTACAGGTATTTGGGTTCAACATGAGAGAAGTAGAAAGTACAGGTATTTGGGTTCAACATGTAAGAAGTAGAAAGTACAGGTATTTGAGTTCAACATGTAAGAAGTAGAAAGTACAGGTATTTGAGTTCAACATGAGAGAAGTAGAAAGTACAGGTATTTGAGTTCAACATGAGAGAAGTAGAAAGTACAGGTATTTGGGTTCAACATGTAAGAAGTAGAAAGTACAGGTATTTGAGTTCAACATGTAAGAAGTAGAAAGTACAGGTATTTGAGTTCAACATGAGAGAAGTAGAAAGTACAGGTATTTGAGTTCAACATGTGAGAAGTAGAAAGTACAGGTATTTGGGTTCAACATGAGAGAAGTAGAAAGTACAGGTATTTGGGTTCAACATGTAAGAAGTAGAAAGTACAGGTATTTGAGTTCAACATGTAAGAAGTAGAAAGTACAGGTATTTGAGTTCAACATGAGAGAAGTAGAAAGTACAGGTATTTGAGTTCAACATGAGAGAAGTAGAAAGTACAGGTATTTGGGTTCAACATGTAAGAAGTAGAAAGTACAGGTATTTGAGTTCAACATGTAAGAAGTAGAAAGTACAGGTATTTGAGTTCAACATGAGAGAAGTAGAAAGTACAGGTATTTGAGTTCAACATGTAGAAGTAGAAAGTACAGGTATTTGAGTTCAACATGTAAGAAGTAGAAAGTACAGGTATTTGAGTTCAACATGTAAGAAGTAGAAAGTACAGGTATTTGAGTTCAACATGAGAGAAGTAGAAAGTACAGGTATTTGAGTTCAACATGTAAGAAGTAGAAAGTACAGGTATTTGGGTTCAACATGTAAGAAGTAGAAAGTACAGGTATTTGAGTTCAACATGTAAGAAGTAGAAAGTACAGGTATTTGGGTTCAACATGTAAGAAGTAGAAAGTACAGGTATTTGGGTTCAACATGTAGAAGTAGAAAGTACAGGTATTTGTGTTCAACATGTAAGAAGTAGAAAGTACAGGTATTTGAGTTCAACATGTAAGAAGTAGAAAGTACAGGTATTTGAGTTCAACATGTAAGAAGTAGAAAGTACAGGTATTTGAGTTCAACATGTAAGAAGTAGAAAGTACAGGTATTTGAGTTCAACATGAGAGAAGTAGAAAGTACAGGTATTTGAGTTCAACATGTAAGAAGTAGAAAGTACAGGTATTTGAGTTCAACATGAGAGAAGTAGAAAGTACAGGTATTTGTGTTCAACATGTAAGAAGTAGAAAGTACAGGTATTTGGGTTCAACATGTGAGAAGTAGAAAGTACAGGTATTTGAGTTCAACATGTAAGAAGTAGAAAGTACAGGTATTTGAGTTCAACATGTAAGAAGTAGAAAGTACAGGTATTTGAGTTCAACATGTAAGAAGTAGAAAGTACAGGTATTTGAGTTCAACATGTGAGAAGTAGAAAGTACAGGTATTTGAGTTCAACATGTAAGAAGTAGAAAGTACAGGTATTTGAGTTCAACATGTAAGAAGTAGAAAGTTCAGGTATTTGAGTTCAACATGAGAGAAGTAGAAAGTACAGGTATTTGGGTTCAACATGTGAGAAGTAGAAAGTACAGGTATTTGGGTTCAACATGTAAGAAGTAGAAAGTACAGGTATTTGGGTTCAACATGTAATAAGTAGAAAGTACAGGTATTTGAGTTCAACATGTAAGAAGTAGAAAGTACAGGTATTTGAGTTCAACATGAGAGAAGTAGAAAGTACAGGTATTTGAGTTCAACATGTAAGAAGTAGAAAGTACAGGTATTTGAGTTCAACATGTAAGAAGTAGAAAGTACAGGTATTTGAGTTCAACATGTAAGAAGTAGAAAGTACAGGTATTTGAGTTCAACATGTGAGAAGTAGAAAGTACAGGTATTTGAGTTCAACATGTGAGAAGTAGAAAGTACAGGTATTTGAGTTCAACATGTAGAAGTAGAAAGTACAGGTATTTGAGTTCAACACGAGAGAAGTAGAAAGTACAGGTATTTGAGTTCAACATGTAAGAAGTAGAAAGTACAGGTATTTGAGTTCAACATGTGAGAAGTAGAAAGTACAGGTATTTGAGTTCAACATGTAAGAAGTAGAAAGTACAGGTATTTGAGTTCAACATGAGAGAAGTAGAAAGTACAGGTATTTGGGTTCAACATGTGAGAAGTAGAAAGTACAGGTATTTGGGTTCAACATGTAAGAAGTAGAAAGTACAGGTATTTGGGTTCAACATGTAAGAAGTAGAAAGTACAGGTATTTGTGTTCAACATGTAAGAAGTAGAAAGTACAGGTATTTGAGTTCAACATGAGAGAAGTAGAAAGTACAGGTATTTGAGTTCAACATGTAAGAAGTAGAAAGTACAGGTATTTGAGTTCAACATGTAAGAAGTAGAAAGTACAGGTATTTGAGTTCAACATGTAAGAAGTAGAAAGTTCAGGTATTTGAGTTCAACATGTAAGAAGTAGAAAGTTCAGGTATTTAGGTTTCAACATGTAAGAAGTAGAAAGTATAGGTATTTGAGTTCAACATGTAAGAAGTAGAAAGTACAGGTATTTGGGTTCAACATGTAAGAAGTAGAAAGTACAGGTATTTGAGTTCAACATGTAAGAAGTAGAAAGTACAGGTATTTGGGTTCAACATGTAAGAAGTAGAAAGTACAGGTAATTGAGTTCAACATGTGAGAAGTAGAAAGTACAGGTATTTATGTTCAACATGTGAGAAGTAGAAAGTAAAAAGTCGTCAGAAAAGTAAGTAGTGGAGTAAAGTACTGATACCAGAAACATGTACTTCAATACAGTAAGAAAGTATTTGTACTCCACTACTCCCACCTCTGCTTACCGGTTATCTCCCCTCTCTCCGCAGGCGAACACGTCACCTCCTGGTTCAAGAACGAGGTGGAGAGGATGGGCTTCGACACTCAGAACGCCTGGAGGATCACAGACATCAACAGCAAGTTCAGGTAATCCCAGCTTCCATTCACAGATCCTGCTGCCGTGGCGATGACCCCGCTCTGCTCTCAACCCGTGGCTCAGACAGAGGGTGGCGTGTTATTGTCCCCGCGCTGATATGAGCCTGCCCAGGGTTAGGGGTCTGCAGACAGAGGTTGCAGTCAAATTGTCCCAAAGATCAGCTCCTATCGTCTTTTCCTGTCCACTATTCTTTGACCTCTGTGGGAAACATCTAATGTATTTATTATAAACGTGTTGGGCCTTAAAGGTCCCCTATTATGCAACATGTCTCTTCTACATCAACATGTGTCCCCTCTTCTTCATGTCTCTTCTACATCAGCATGTGTCCCCTCTTCTTCATGTCTCTTCTACATCAACATGTGTCCCCTCTTCTTCATGTCTCTTCTACATCAACATGTGTCCCCTCTTCTTCATGTCTCTTCTACATCAACATGTGTCCCCTCTTCTCCATGTCTCTTCTACATCAACATGTGTCCCCTCTTCTCCATGTCTCTTCTACATCAACATGTGTCCCCTCTTCTCCATGTCTCTTCTACATCAACATGTGTCCCCTCTTCTTCATGTCTCTTCTACATCAACATGTGTCCCCTCTTCTCCATGTCTCTTCTACATCAACATGTGTCCCCTCTTCTTCATGTCTCTTCTACATCAACATGTGTCCCCTCTTCTTCATGTCTCTTCTACATCAACATGTGTCCCCTCTTCTTCATGTCTCTTCTACATCAACATGTGTCCCCTCTTCTTCATGTCTCTTCTACATCAACATGTGTCCCCTCTTCTCATGTCTCTTCTACATCAACATGTGTCCCCTCTTCTCCATGTCTCTTCTACATCAACATGTGTCCCCTCTTCTTCATGTCTCTTCTACATCAGCATGTGTCCCCTCTTCTTCATGTCTCTTCTACATCAACATGTGTCCCCTCTTCTTCATGTCTCTTCTACATCAACATGTGTCCCCTCTTCTTCTCCTCATATTTCTCCTTTGGATTATTATAGTGTTGAACGCTGAACACAAAGCACTCTCTTCCTGTCTCCCCCCCTCTCTCCAGGCTCTGCCCCAGTTACCCTCAGCAGCTCCTGGTTCCCGCCTGGATCACCGACAAGGAGCTGGAGAACGTGGCGGCCTTCCGCTCCTTGAAGAGGTTCCCTGCGGTGGTTTACAGGTCCGTTCGTTACCTCCACGCAGCCACGCAACACTTTGCCTATTTGCTCATTTCTTTCTCCCATCTCCAGATAGTATCTTGATTTTCTCCGTATCACTGCGGCTTTATTAACCACAGCTAGTCACTGATGGATCATCATAATAATAATAATAATAATAATAATAATAATAATAACAATACATTTATTTTGGGGGGTGCCTTTCAGAACACCCAAAGACACCTTACAGGGTTACAGATTTACAATTTACATTTACAATTTTACCTTACAAATTAAAACAGTGGATTTAGTGAAGTAGCAGCCGGGGTAAGACAAGACAGACAACAGGAAGTGGACTACAAAAGGACACAAAAAGACACAAAAGGACACAAAAGGACACGGGGTACAGATTATGGAGAAAATGGCAGTTTGAACAGGTGGGTTTTGAGTTGGGTTTTGAATGTCGTTATGGAACCAGACTGTTGGACGCGTCGTGGCAGGGTGTTCCAGAGTCTGGGAGCCGAGCAGCTGAAAGCTCGAGCACCCATGGGTTTGAGGCGAGAGCTTGGGACGGTGAGAAGTCCTGGATCATTCCCTCCAGGCTACGTCTGTTTGGCTGCATTCAGACTTTGTCAAAATGACACTGATCTAACCAACGACAGCTCCCTGCGTCACGGCTGCAGTCATCCCTCGCTTCCTTTCCTTTTCTAAAGGCCTTGAAATATGATATATTAGATAAAGAGATAAATCATTTCTAAGTAGCAGCCAGATGAATGTCATGGATGTTGTTTCAACAGTTCAAACAGTCTCATGGCCTGTGGGACGAAGCTGTCCCTGAGTCTGGTGGTTTTAGTCCAGATGCTGCGGTACCGCCGGCCAGGCGGCAGCAGACAGAACAGTTTGTGTCTGGGGGGATGGGGGTCCGTTATAATGCGGAGGGCTGATATATATGAATATACGCTTTGGAAAAAGGGGATCTTTGTCGAGCGGGGAGTTGAAAAGTAGCCGAATATCTACCGTACTTTCCGGACTATACAGCGCACCTGCATATGAGCAGCAGCAGCTGAACTGTCCGTCTGTCTCGCTCTCGTTCTGTCTCTCGGTTCCACTTTCACTTTGGCGCGCTACCTGTCTCACTCTTTCCCGGCCTCCAGCTTTTCCCGCTGGAGCCCGCCGCTTAGAGGTGGCGGGCGCGGACCGGTCCTAGAGCCCGTAGAGTTAAAGGTGGTTAATTTGACCTGTAAAATCCATAGATTTAGGAGGTTCCCCTAGTGGCCGTACACAAAAAATGGGGGGAAAAGTTGCGGCTTATAGTCCGAAAAGTACGGTACCTCTTTTAAGACAGTGGAGCTAACATGATGTTGTGTTTTGGCTAACTTCTCACACACACACACACACACACACACACACACACACACAGGCACCAGACGACGGGGGCAGTGATCGCCCGCTGCGGCCAGCCGGAGGTGAGCTGGTGGGGCTGGAGGAACGCTGACGATGAGCACCTGGTTCAATCCATCGCTAAAGCCTGCGCTGTGGTGGGATCCCCCAGGAAACACCTCACCAACGGGGGGGGGCTACAGCAACGGCACCGACCTGCCAGACACTGACTTTGGTAAGAGCTTAAAGGTCTCCTATTATATACATACATTACAGGTCTGAGATATATACCGTCTATAAAACACATGTCCAGATTTATAGGAACTCAAAATGCTATTGCCCCTTTAAGCGTTTCTTTAATTGACCCGTTAGTTGTTCTGATAACCTCACAGTAACCCCGCTGCTGTGCAGCCTGGGTCGCATTGTGACGTATCCTCTCTGGTCCCGTGTGTGTATCAGAGTCCTCGCTGACCCACAGCACGGAGGTGGAGACGTTGGCCTCGCAGCCTCACAAGCTGCTGATCCTGGACGCTCGCTCCTACGCCGCTGCTGTCGCTAACCGGGCCAAGGGGGGCGGCTGCGAATGCCCAGGTAGGTCTCCTCAAACCGGATGGGAGCAGGTCGGAATGTGCCGTGGACCCAGGGAAATGTGTTTCTGTGTGAGAAATGAAAACCTGCACCTTTTGTATTTGTGTTTTTATCTTGTGGTACGATGTGTGCATTTTGAAAATAAATGTATACAGAGTTGAAAGTAATATTTCCAATTCAAGATACAAATATCTTGAATTGGAAATATTACTTTCAACTTTGTATACATTTATTTTTCTATTTTTGATTTGACATTATACTTTATACAATGTGTGTGTATATATTTAATTTATATGAATATATTTATTTATTATTGTAATTTATCTTTTTATTTCATATTATAACTTTTTTTATTCTTAAACATATTTTTATTTTGTTGTATTTTATATTTAGCTTTATTTAATTTAATTTTTTTAATTGTTCTCATTTCTTTATCATCTTATGTTTAAATACATTTTTTCTAAATTGATTTTGTATTGATTTATTCTAAAATGGAGCCGTTGTCTCCTGACCCGGTTTCCCCGCGGAGAAACAAACAGTATGTTCCTGATGTCTCTCTCCTTTATGAAACCCTGCTGCTCCAGAGTACTACCCCAACTGCGAGGTGGTCTTTATGGGCATGGCCAACATCCACTCCATCCGCAAGAGTTTCCAGTCTCTGCGCTTCCTCTGCACTCAGATGCCCGATCCAGCCAAGTACGTCTCACTTTTACTCCTCCGCATTTCCCCACCTGACTCTGCAGGATCAAAGTCAGTGTGCCGTAACCGTAGGTAACGCAGCTGTGTTTTGGTGTTGGCTGGCCGTACATCTGCGCCTGATTTAGAAACCCCGAGAGCAGGATCTGTTTCCATCTGGACGCTGCGGGGACGTGTCATTCAATCGCTCTTGCTTACGTTGTTAGAAGTGGTTCAACGATCGTATCGGGAGACGAGAACAGACCAAAACTCTAACGAAGTCCATCCAATCCGTGTCCATGTTCCTTATAGGGTGGATTATATCTGTAATGTAGCCTGAAGTGTCTTTTGCACACAATTTAAAATCTCACAAAAGCAATTTCCTAACTGTTTAATATGCGATGCCCGATTGCCTGCAGACGGAGCTTGTAGACTTTCCCAGTTTGGATTTCCAATTTCCGACCTTCAAGCTGTTAATCCCAAACGTAAACAAAAACAATCTCTGACTGGGGGCAACATTTAGTTTAGACTCGATTTGCCTATACATGAACTTTGATCAGAACACAAAACTACTTTACAGGCAGACTAAGTACAACAAACACAGATTTATTTTTTTTACTAAAAACAGTCGAATATTCTCAATTTTTTCTTTTTTTTTAATTTCTTTAATTATTTTTTAATTCATCTTTTTGATTTCATTATTGTTATTTATTTATTGTTAATTTTTTTGTTTTTCAATATTATTATTATTATTACCGTACTTTTCGGACTATAAGCCGCGACTTTTTTTTTGTACCGCTAACGGCCACTAGGGGACCTCCTGAATCTATGGATGTTACAGGTAAAATTAACCACCTGTAACACTACGGGCTCTAGGACCGGTCCGCGCCTATATAATAGGAGACCTTTAAGCTCTTACCAAAGTCAGTGTCTGGCAGGTCGGTGCCGTTGCTGTAGCCCCCCCCCCGTTGGTGAGGTGTTTCCTGGGGGATCCCACCACAGCGCAGGCTTTAGCGATGGATTGAACCAGGTGCTCATCGTCAGCGTTCCTCCAGCCCCACCAGCTCACCTCCGGCTGGCCGCAGCGGGCGATCACTGCCCCCGTCGTCGTGTGTGTGTGTGAGAAGTTAGCCAAAACACAACATCATGTTAGCTCCACTGTCTTAAAAGAGGTACCGTACTTTTCGGACTATAAGCCGCAACTTTTCCCCCCATTTTTTGTGTACGGCCACTAGGGAACCTCCTAAATCTATGGATTTCACAGGTAAAATTAACCACCTGTAACGCTACGGGCTCTAGGACCGGTCCGCGCCCGCCACCTTTAAGCGGCGGGCTCCAGCAGGAAAAGCTGGAGGCCGGAAAAGAGTGAGACAGGTAGCGCGCCAAAGTGAAAGTGGAACCGAGAGACAGAACGAGAGCGAGACAGACGGACGGTTCAGCTGCTGCGGCTTACATGCTGGTGCGCTTTATAGTCCGACAAGTACGGTATATATTTTTCTTAATATCTTCTAACACAGTGTTACATCAGGCAGCTGCTTCTCAATGAAGTCGGGAAAGATGTTCCCAGAGTTGACATGCTGATGTTTACGCATCATTTTCATTCAAAACACTCAAATATAATTAATATTTTTATTATAATTAAATGTATTGTACATCTCATTATTCTTACAATATTATTTATATGATGCTACATTGTTGTGGTGCCTCAGGCAGCTTCCATGAAGGGTGGGAAGATGGCTTCTCCAAAGTGGTGCTGCTGCTGCTTCATTGCACTTGTCTCGCCCGTCTCGCTCACAGACGCTCCATGTTTACAGACTAAGGGAAACATTAACCCCTCAATGAAGTAGGTCAAAGTGTGTGCATGTCTCCATCCGGTTACATTACACTATCCAAAAGGGCAAAGTCACGGGCTTTACTTCACCTGCATACTAAGGCTGCATGTATACACCTGTGGCCACCAGGGGGCGGGAAAGCATCCCTCCAGAGTCATTGTAACCGTAGAGACGCACTGTCTCATGTGCTTCTGGGCACCAGTGCAAATATAATATTTACTCTTCTTAATCCCTTTATTTAAACCTCTCCAGCTCTTTAGCGGCTGGCTTTCCCCTCCTCTAGTGTGGGGCTGAGCAGGTTGAGAGATAGTCATATGTGAGCACTTATAATTAAAGAGGCCCTTTCCCCTTTCCTGTAGTTCAATGGGTTTTAGTGCATGTAAATGGTCTGCAAAGGCTACAATTCCTTTGTTAAGCATTCCAACACATTGTACGTGATAGGCTAAGGGGCGGGACATCTCTAAGTGGTTGACCAATCACAACAGAGTCGGCCAGCTAACCAATCAGAGCGGACTGGGCTCTGGTTTCAGACAGAGCTTAGTCGTTACGTTTTTTGATTGTATTTAGCCTGCTACTTTTTCAGTATATTAGAGATATTATATAAATGGTTTTAGTCGCGGCGGTTTCGCTCTTAGCTAATTGAATCCATAGAGATGTTGTTGACGGGCGAAGCAGACCTTAAGAAGCTATTAATGCTGCGGTATGTGGCACGAGGCCATGACCTGTACTCATGTGGACTGTCCCTAAGAGGCACATGAGGTCTGATGGATGAACCGTCCAGATCCCTCAGGTCTTCCGGTCACTTCCTGTCCCCACAGTCAGAACTTATTACTCCCAGAAGCCTTCAGGTCTGCTCCGACTCTACTACTTCTAAATCCAGGCTGAAGACTTGTGTGTGTGTGTGTGTGTGTGTGTGTGTGTGTGTGTGTGTGTGTGTGTGTGTGTGTGTGTGTGTGTGTGTGTGTGTGTGTGTGTGGTGTGTGTGTGTGTGTGTGTGTGTGTGTGTGTGTGTGTGTGTGTGTGTGTGTGTGTGTGTGTGTGTGTGTGTGTGTGTGTGTGTGTGTGTGTGTGTGTGTGTGTGTGTGTGTGTGTGTGTGTGTGTGTGTGTGTGCAGCTGGCTGTCTGCTCTGGAGAGCACCAAGTGGCTGCAGAACCTGTCTCTGCTCCTGAAGGCGTCTCTGCTGGTGATGAACGCCGTGGAGCGGGACCACCGCCCGGTCCTCGTCCACTGCTCCGACGGCTGGGACCGCACGCCTCAGATCGCTGCTCTGTCCAAGCTGCTGCTGGACCCGTACTACCGCACCATAGAGGTACAGAACACACTCCTCTAGTTTCATCACTGACCAGAGATGTTAAAGTACTCACATCCTGTACTCAAGTAGAAGTTCAACATGTAAGAAGTAGAAAGTACAGGTATTTGTGTTCAACATGTGAGAAGTAGAAAGTACAGGTATTTGAGTTCAACATGTGAGAAGTAGAAAGTACAGGTATTTGAGTTCAACATGTAAGAAGTAGAAAGTACAGGTATTTGAGTTCAACATGTGAGAAGTAGAAAGTACAGGTATTTGTGTTCAACATGTGAGAAGTAGAAAGTACAGGTATTTGAGTTCAACATGTGAGAAGTAGAAAGTACAGGTATTTGAGTTCAACATGTAAGAAGTAGAAAGTACAGGTATTTGGGTTCAACATGTAAGAAGTAGAAAGTACAGGTATTTGAGTTCAACATGTGAGAAGTAGAAAGTACAGGTATTTGAGTTCAACATGTAAGAAGTAGAAAGTACAGGTATTTGAGTTCAACATGTGAGAAGTAGAAAGTACAGGTATTTGAGTTCAACATGTGAGAAGTAGAAAGTACAGGTATTTGAGTTCAACATGTGAGAAGTAGAAAGTACAGGTATTTGTGTTCAACATGTGAGAAGTAGAAAGTACAGGTATTTGAGTTCAACATGTGAGAAGTAGAAAGTACAGGTATTTGAGTTCAACATGTAAGAAGTAGAAAGTACAGGTATTTGGGTTCAACATGTAAGAAGTAGAAAGTACAGGTATTTGGGTTCAACATGTAAGAAGTAGAAAGTACAGGTATTTGAGTTCAACATGTAAGAAGTAGAAAGTACAGGTATTTGGGTTCAACATGTAAGAAGTAGAAAGTACAGGTATTTGGGTTCAACATGTAAGAAGTAGAAAGTACAGGTATTTGGGTTCAACATGTAAGAAGTAGAAAGTACAGGTATTTGAGTTCAACATGAGAGAAGTAGAAAGTACAGGTATTTGAGTTCAACATGTAAGAAGTAGAAAGTACAGGTATTTGAGTTCAACATGTAAGAAGTAGAAAGTACAGGTATTTGGGTTCAACATGAGAGAAGTAGAAAGTACAGGTATTTGAGTTCAACATGTAAGAAGTAGAAAGTACAGGTATTTGAGTTCAACATGTAAGAAGTAGAAAGTACAGGTATTTGAGTTCAACATGTAAGAAGTCAAAGTAAAAAGTCGTCAGAAACATAAATAGTGGAGTAAAGTACTGATACCAGAAACATGTACTTAAGTACAGCAACGAAGTATTTGTAATCCACTACCTCCCACCTCTGTAACTGACACCGGCCTTTGTTGTACGTTTTTATTTTTTATTATTTAGGAAAAAAAATGTAAATACTTTTTAATATTCTTTCCCGTCTCGTGCCGTCCTCCTGCAGGGCTTCCAGGTTCTGGTGGAGACCGACTGGCTGGACTTCGGGCATAAGTTTGCGGACCGCTGCGGCCACGGAGAGAACTCTGAGGACGTGAACGAGCGCTGCCCCGTGTTCCTGCAGTGGCTCGACTGCGTGCACCAGCTGCAGAGGCAGTTCCCCTGCTCCTTCGAGTTCAACGAGGCCTTCCTGGTGCGTGGCAGCGCTGAGCTCTCTCCTCAAAGCCACAGAGACCAGTTGTTCTCGTAGTTATTATTTTATAGAAAAATGTATTTTAGCTTATTTTCGTATTTAATTTTTTTAATAATAATTAATTGATTCTATTCTATAAGCGCTCTCATTATTTTTTACTATTTTTATATATTAATTATTTTCTTTACAATTATTTTAGTGTATTATTTTTATATTATTATTTTTTATTTTATTATTTAATTATTATTCTTAGTAGTTGTTTTTATATCCGATTACTTTTTTTCACATTTTATTGTAGTATGTTGTATTTTCCCTCATGGTTTGTTACGTCAGGCAGCTGCTACTTCGTGAAGTCAACAAGCAGGAACTCTCATTGGTTCCGAGTGCTGTTCGATTATACGGTTTCCTAGGAGATGGTTAAACATTTCTGAGATATTTTATTGTCCATCATCTTCCGTTCCACGTCAGTTACTCCTGCATCCCTGCTGTTATTATCAAACTGTGTGTGTGTGTGTGTGTGTGTGTGTGTGTGTGTGTGTGTGTGTGTGTGTGTGTGTGTGTGTGTGTGGTGTGTGTGTGTGTGTGTGTGTGTGTGTGTGTGTGTGTGTGTGTGTGTGTGTGTGTGTGTGTGTGTGTGTGTGTGTGTGTGTGTGTGTGTGTGTGTGTGTGTGTGTGTGTGTGTGTGTGTGTGTGTGTGTGTGTGTGTGTGTGTGTGTGTGTGTGTGTGTGTGTGTGCGCGCAGGTGAAGCTGGTGCAGCACACCTACTCCGCCCTGTTCGGCACCTTCCTGTGTAACAGTGGGAAGGAGCGGGAGGACCGGCACGTTCAGGAGCGGACCTGCAGCGTGTGGTCGCTGCTGAGGCCGGCCAATCGGACGCTGAGGAACATGCTGTACTCCTCACACTCTGAGATCGTACGTCCTCCATTACTTTCCTCCGTCACTGTCCTGCAGGGAGAGAAACAGTTCTGCTTTAGAGCTGGTTAAGACTCCAGAGAAACGGTAGATTAGGTTAAAGATGTAAATAGACTTCATAACAATTCTTCAATTGCTTTTTGGGAAAGTTGAGCCCCGGAGTCACGCAGTCCTTTTATCGTCTGGAACTTTTGCTTTTATGTGGTTACTGGATTGTTTGTGTTTGTTCTTGGTCTGTGAGACAGGGTTTTAGGACCAGTGTTTTTACACAAAATTGTCATTAACAAACATTTGTCCACGACTTAGACTGTGTGCAACATGCAATAGTATTGACACAAAAAGTAAACAAAAAATACGTGCTTATAAATGAGTCTGTATTGTTGTTATTGTTAACTTACTGACTTGAGTACACAATAACAACGACAATTCTTGTGAGTCAGAATCCAGCTGATGTTTTGAAGTTCTACTATTATTTGTGTTATTTGTTGTTGTTGTTGTTTCAGGTTCTGCCCCCGGTGTGTCACGTCCGTAACCTGATACTATGTTTTCTTTTTATCAATATGTTTATTGATTTTCAGCTTACAAAAAATCACATGCATAGAGCAAGGAGACATGGAGCCAAAAGCAATACATTTATACACAGGACAACTACTTTACATTAAAGAAAAATAACAACACTAAATTAAATTGGTACACACCACAAGGGCACTCGAATACATCGGCAACCATCCAGTTTTCCAGCAATAGCACCGTATTTCTACAGAGGATATCAGTCATTTGCATTTTAACATTATCGCATTATCGCGTTATCGCATTTTAACATTATCGCATTATCGCGTTATCGCATTTTAACATTATCGCATTTTAAAATTATCGCATTATCGCGTTATCGCATTTTAACATTATCGCATTATCGCGTTATCGCATTATCGCATTTTAACATTATCGCATTTATTACATTATCATATTATCGCTTTATTCCATTATCGCATTATTGCATTATCGCGTTATTACATTATCATATTATCGCTTTATTCCATTATCGCATTATTGCATTATCGCTTTATTACATTATAACATTATCGCGTTATTACATTATCACATTATCGCTTTATTACATTATCGCATTATAGCATTATCGCATTTTAACATTATCGCATTATCACATTATAGCATTATCGCATTATCGCATTATCGCATTATTGCATTATCGCTTTACATTATCGCATTATCGCATTGTCGCATTATCGCGTTATTACATTATCGCATTTTCGCTTTATTACATTATATCGCGTTATCGCATTATCGCGCCCGAGGTTCGCTCAGAAATTGAGATAGGTCGTTGTTCTTGGTGTACTCTGTGTTTTTATTTTCTATTGTTAACTTACTGAGTCAGCACTTCTTGGGAGTCAGAAACCTGTTGATATGTTCATTCGCTAAAACTAGACAAGAGGTTTCCTTTGACTAAATGAGACGTTTATTCCTCACGCGTTCAACCATAACCTACAAATGACAGGATGAAGATATCATAACAAGTTGATGTTGTTGTTTCAGGTTCTGCACCCGGTGTGCCACGTGCGTAACCTGATGCTCTGGACGGCCGTCTACCTGCCCAGCTCCTCCCCCACCACGCCCTCCGATGAGTCCTGCGCGCCCTACCCTGTCCCGGGGGGGAACCCGGAGGACGCTCCGCTGGGAAGGTGAGTCGGGAAACGCGTCTATCTTTCATTTTTTATTTAACCCTTTGCAGTCCGGGGCTAATTCGGCTGTGTTCACATACTTTTGATTTGTCTTACTAAAGTCTTAGTATGTCAATGTTTGGTATCTATTTGTTTAAGACAACCTCACCGATATAAGCTGATGGTAATTTTTTACATTTTGACATACGACACGACGGGAACATTTTGGACCCAAAATCGCCCAAACAACAGATTTTGAAAGTGATATTATTTGAACTATGGGGAACACAAACATGCTCAACGAATCATTTTGAAAGCTGGACAAATATACCTGGGATGTCACTAAGTGGATGTGCAAGTTTGATTGAGGTAGCATGAACCCATACACACATGTTATTAACAAATAGCAGGTGTTTCAACACACATTAAGTCACCCTCAAGACTAATTATTATATTTAAAAAAGTTATTTTATTCATTAAACACTTGCAGCATCGAGGCTTTGAATACAAGCTAAAAACAAGACCATGTTACTCACAATAGTGGCTTGAAAAGACAACAAAGTGCATTATTGGACTCTATCATAGGGAGATGCAGAAACAGCAACAACGACGAAGCGACAGAAGACCGTGAAGTCCAGTTGTGTGCTGACATTTCATTGTTTGCATATTTTACGAGTTCTATTTGGAGACGAGGTCTGAACACTTCCCTTTCATGACGTCCGTCTTGTTTTGGCGAGGCTGATTATACGAGCGGCCGCAGATTGGATCCCTGGGTGTAAAAGCCACTGTGAGGACATCCTGTTTCCTGTGCATTTTACATTCTGTTAGTCGTGGGCCGGCCGCTCAGAGCACACTGACTGCAAGCCTATTTGTTCATCTGTACATTAATATTGTGTATTCCATAGAGCAGTGTTTCTCAAACCTTTTCACACCAAGGACTTAACCAATAAAAAAACACTCGCGGACCACCTAACTCCACAAATATCCCAAAACACATCGTTTTTCTAGAACAGATTATAAATCGCCTGGAAATGGTACAAACAGGTGGCAACCTGTGTGACGAAGGTGTTGCCCTGAGCTTTGTCATGCAATCGAAAGTGAAACTTAAGCTCGCTCCATTGCGGAGATATTCCCGCGAGAGTGCGGAAAACTTAAATGTATTTATTTATTTCAAAGGTGAAATGTTACCAATATACTCACGGACCACTAGGGGGCGCTCACGGACCACACTTTGAGAAGCACTGCCAGAGAGCATGAATTT
>CM070487.1:40532092-40564592 GCA_036324585.1 Champsocephalus esox | reverse complement strand
ATATCCAAACAACACATTAACGTGTGTGTGTGTGTGTGTGTGTGTGTTGCAGGTGACGCGCTGGTACCCTGACCACCTGGCTGCTCAGTGTTACGGCTGTGAGAGCAGATTCTGGCTCGCCACCAGGAAGCATCACTGCAGGTGAGGATCACACACACACCTTCACCCTCACCCGTCGTCATCCTCCTGTGTGTGTCCTGAGGTTTAGAGGTGTGTGTGTGTGTGTGTGGTGTGTGTGTGTGTGTGTGTGTGTGTGTGTGTGTGTGGTGTGTGTGTGTGTGTGTGTGTGTGTGTGTGTGTGTGTGTGTGTGTGTGTGTGTGTGAATGAGGTAGTCGAGAGCAGCCTTTCTCTTATTTTCAAATCCTTCATTCTTATCAGGAATTTATGATTATTTAGTCGAGTAGTTTATTATTTATGTTTATTTGACGAAGGACATTTCAAACCAGAGATCGCATGCTCTACAGTAGCTGCAGTGTGGCTCCTCCAGCAGAGCAGCATGAATATATATAGAACAAATAAAACGGATACAATAGTGCACGAGAATGTTTTTCTGTTTAAGTTATGGATTCTTAGCGCAAAAGTCAAGAGTTAGCGACATTGTGACACACGTCTGCAGCAGGAAGTGTGTGTCTGGTGTGTGTTAAGTGTCTGTATGTGTGTGTGTCAGTGTGTGTGTGTCATGTTCTCCACTGCTCAGGCAGTTCTTATGCATTGTCTCCCCCCCCCCTCTCCTCTACAGTGGCAGGGAGCCTTTCCAGGAGGTCTGGTGAGATCCAGCTCCCCTCCACCCTAAATCCCCCCCCTCCCCCTTTAGTATCCCTGCACCCCCCCTCTCTCTACACTCTGTACACTCCCTCCCCCTCCTCACCTGTTGCATCTGGTTCCTTCATCCTGTTGTAGTTGTCATCAAATCTCTTTTCTTTGTCTGAGATTTGAGTGTGCTGCCATTCAGAGGTTTTCATTGGCTGTGCAGTAGCGTCAGGGGGGGGCTGTGATTGGTCGAGGGGTGATTGGTATTTCACCCTAAGATTTTTGAATTAGGGATGCAGGATATCGTCACAGTGCAACCTTTTTACTGCTTTATTGAAGCTTCAAAGATTAACCAATTCAGCTATTTAATAAATCTCCTTTTAATTAAACACATATTTGCTTTTAATGATTAATTAATACAAAAAACACTCGAGTTTGTCGAGATGTTTTCCATTCCCTTATTATAGACCAATAAGCAAAAACATGAATCCAGAAAGTAATCAACATTCAAAATGATGGCAAGGCAAGGCAAGTTTATTTATAGAGCACTTTTCAACGCAAGGTAATTCAAAGTGCTTTATAAAAAAAAATGAAAGACATTAAGCATTAAAGAAGAAAAGCTAATAAAATAAACATTAAGGAAAAGTACACGGATAGAAGTTACGGTGCCGTCTACGATGTGAACAGTTCAATTAGAAGCAGCGACACAAAGAAAAGTCTTCAGCCTGGATTTAGTCGTCTCAAAGCGTATCCAGTGCTCCCCTTTAATGTGTGGGCTCACCTCAGCTTAATAATGAAGGTTTCACATTTATTATTGATCAACCGTCTTCATTTTGTGTTTAAATTAATGCTTTTAACTTAAAAAATGTACAAAATAAAGTCTAAAAAAGCCTCTTTAAAACAATTATAATATCAGGTTTCTCAACATCCTGCAGCCCTAATTAAAACAAGCAGATTTCCACAGCTTCTTCTCCACTCCTCCTGTCACTACCCCCTCTCCACCTTCACCGGCAGCATGCCGCCCCAAACCAGCCGCCTGCATCTCACCCCCAGGCTGGAGAGTGGAATAGATTCATAATTGTAGTTTTAGTTTCTGCTCAGGGTGAGTAGGCAGGTAGAAGAGTGTGTGTGTGTGAGTGTGTGAGCATGGCCTTACATCAGAATCTGAGCATGGGTTTTATGAAGGTATTAATGTGTGTTTTTATTAATGGGCTGGTTATTAAAGAACAGGCATGTAGTGCAGCAGAAAACGAGATGGACTCATTCTAAAGAAACTGACTTTTTTTTAAACTTGTAATCATGTGTCTCAGGTCAGCTGGTTTACAGGAGACACATTTTATATCAGCATCCTGTTCTGTAAATGTGTTCATACTAGGTTTTGTTTACAATCAGCTCTAGATCAACATTACGCCACTTTATGATTCTTACAGGTTATACGTCTCCACATATTAACACCACTTCATGATGAAGTAAAAAGCTATTGTTGGTCTATAAAGGAGCTACAGCACGGTCACATGACTTCACATCACCACCGCTAAGCTAAAGGTGGCTAATGTTGGGCTATAAAGGAACTACAGCACGGTCACATGACCTCACGTCACCACCGCTAAGCTAAAGGTGGCTAATGTTGGGCTATAAAGGAACTACAGCACGGTCACATGACCTCACGTCACCACCGCTAAGCTAAAGGCGGCTAATGTTGGGCTATAAAGGAACTACAGCACGGTCACATGACTTCACTTCACCACCGCTAAGCTAAAGGTGGCTAATGTTGGGCTATAGAGGAACTACAGCACGGTCACATGACTTCACGTGTCCACCGCTAAGCTAAAGGGGGCTAATGTTGGGCTATAAAGGAACTACAGCACGGTCACATGACCTCACGTCACCACCGCTAAGCTAAAGGAGGCTAATGTTGGGCTATAAAGGAACTACAGCACGGTCACATGACTTCACCTCACCCCACTGCTAAGCTAAAGGGGGCTAATGTTGGGCTATAAAGGAACTACAGCACGGTCACATGACCTCACGTCACCACCGCTAAGCTAAAGGGGGCTAATGTTGGGCTTTAAAGGAACTACAGCACGGTCACATGACTTCACTTCACCACCGCTAAGCTAAAGGGGGCTAATGTTGGGTCTATAAAGGAGCTACAGCACGGTCACATCACTTTACGTCACCACCGCTAAGCTAAAGGGCGGGCTAATGTTGGGCTATAAAGGAACTACAGCACGGTCACATGACTTCGCGCCACCACCGCTAAGCTAAAGGTGGCTAATGTTGGCCGTGATGACGTTTAGTCTTCTCATTTAGACACTTCAATTCACCAGTGGGGTATTTACTGACGTATTGCATGTCGTGGAATATAAATATCTTCAGCTTGTCTTAACCACAGACCTTATTTCAGGATAACAACCAAAAACACACATTCAGAAAACCATTGACTTCCAGACGAGGGAACAGGAAGTGACAAAATGCTGTCCCAGGCTTCTCTAATAATGCAACATAAAATATATTAAAGACTTGAAAAAGAAATAAAATAGTGAAAGTTACATATGTTACGTTCTTTAAGTCTCATTCCTGTGGGTTAAATACTCAAAAAATCCAGACTTTTATGAAATAATCACCATTAAAATCAGTTTTTTTGTATGGGGGACATTTCCTGGTGTGTATCGGTGACTGTGTGTATAGGCTCTCGCAATGACCCCTGTTTCTGTGTGTGTCCGTGTGTGTGCAGGAACTGCGGTAACGTGTTCTGCGCCAGTTGCTGCGAGCAGAAGATCCCCGTGCCAAGCCAGCAGCTGTTCGAGCCCAGCCGCGTCTGCAACGGTTGTTACGGCAACCTGCAGCTAAGCCCCGCCCCCCCGGAGCTGGAGAAGCGAAACGATGCACCTGCTGCAGGGAGAAACACCGAATGTCCCGTAGACTCTTAAGTGTGTGTGTGTGCGTGTGTGTGTGCTGCAGGTGTGGAGTGTATATACAAAGAGGCTGTGCACGGGGGTGTGTGTGTGTTTGTGTGTGTGTGTGTGTGGCACTGCTGCACCCCACACACACCCCCGAGGATGGAGGAGTGAGGATGGACGTCCTGGAAGCGACTGGACGCTGGAGTTTCTGCGTTTCATCTTTTCAACGACACACTCATCTCACTCTGGACTCTTTATTCATGAAGGTGTGTGTGATCGGGAAGAAATCATGACTTTAAAAATGTCTGGGGGTTTGTCGCCGTAAATACTGTCGTCGTACGATATATGGTCCCGTGAACAACTGCCGTATTATTGTGTTGATAAGACCATTTTGTGCCACTGATATAATGCTACTAGGGAAGTAAACTAACGCATGTACAACCTTTTAAAAAAACAAAGACTATTCAGACACTTGAATTTCATCAACATATTCAAATAAAGGGTATTTTAATCATATTTTTGATGAATAAATAAAACTAAAACAATAAAATACTTTAATATTTGTATTTTTAAGTTATATTCAGAGATTAGAATTTAATAAAACATATGTACATACCCTTTATAAACCAAACAAATCTGAATTAATTAATCAAGTATAAAGAAAGTAAATATTAAGAATATTCAGACATTTTAATAGAAAATTTAAAATACCCTGAATTAATTAGACTTAATCAAACTATATTACATTTTAATCATAAGGAATATTAAGACGTTGGAGCCAGAAATACATATTAAAAATCCTGAATTAATGGAGCACTAAATATTGTATAAACGGTTAATTATTAAGCAATTAACCAAATAAATATATTAAATATGGTCTTATAATGCTGCATCATGTTGGCTTAAATGTTGGTCATGTGAACACAATAATGTGGAAGTCGATATATATCCCATAATAAGTAGAAACATTAGTTATGGTGACAGTCTGATGAACTCTTAAAGGGCCAGTGCACACACATTACCAAACCATGTTTCCTCTCTAACCGTGCTTCTACATTTATTCTATTTTCCCAGTTTGAGAGAAGTTAATAAGGGCTTACACTATATATATATTTCTGTTGTACACAAATCCATTAAATGTCTGAAGATAGTGACATTTGTTCTAGAAAACAAGCTGATTTTATTCAAATCCCTCATTATGGTGCACTGGCCCATTAAGGATTTATGGTGACTGGCCCTTTAAGCTTTAGGTGTAGGCCCTTTAAGGCTGTATGGTGTACTGGCCCTTTAAGGCTTTATGGTGCACTGGCCCTTTAAGGCTTTATGGTGTACTGGCCCTTTAAGGCTTTATGGTGTACTGGCCCTTTAAGGCTCCCGGCTGAATCTCTTGATTGATGAGTGGGTTTTTATCGCTTTTGACGCAGAATTATTTTGTATTTTTCTGTGTGATGTTTGTTGAGATTCAGAGCAGAGTGCAGACAGGAAGTTGGAGTTTATTTTGGTAACACTTTCTATTAAAAAAGCACATCTATCATGCATTATAAACACACTTTAAACGACAATTCGAATGCGTTATAACTGTATCATACCACATTATAAAACATTGCCTTGTGACTCGTAGGTAGCGTCGTAATCCTTCATAATTGCTCTTAAATTACGGACATTTATATTAAAACATGTCTTTTTTTACAACTACAGTAAATCCTTACAAACTTGACCTTTTGAAACAATTTAAAATACTTTTGATCCGATAGTTGTTGTTATAAAGCATTAAGAATATTAAATAGTGCTTATTTATGGCTACAAAGTAGTATTTATACTCCGTTTACTTTAAATTATTGGTTTTGTTTATTTAATATTGAAAAACCCAAATATTGGCTTTTTTATGATATAAAACTACGAAAAAACAGCATTTTCTGACAAGGATAATTACTTTAATGTTTAATTAATTATCAAAATAGTTGGGGAATTGTATATAAGTGTAATTACACCGGGCTATAAGCAGATAACAATTGTGTTTATAATAGTATAGACATGTGCTTCATAGAAAGTGTCACCAAGAATGAATATCTCCTACGTTAACGAGGGTCAATTATCATTGTTATTTGTCAGCGATGTTTTGAACAGCTGGTCGACTGTTATTCAGCGAGTGTGTAACAGTGTGTTATTGTCACACACACGCACACAACAGCCTCCCACTTTTATTACCCAGCAGGCACTGGGCGTCTCCTCGACTCTTCAGCCTCTCACAGGAAGTTTAACACCTCCAAAAAAAAATTGTTTTAAATGTTAAAGCTGGTCATTTGTGATTGGGCGTTTTAATCATGACATCACAGGTGTTCTCCGCTCTGATTGGCTGAGGCGTGGAAGAGCGTAGGCAGAAAGGGCTCTTTAAGAAGTAGAGGGTGTTTCTCAATGTCGAGGACGCTTCCTTGGTAGGACATGTCTTCCGAGTCAGGTCCTTCAGAAGCGAGGCAAGGATCGGTCCTGTCAATCGGAGAACGATGAATGGAACAGGCTAGCAAGTGTGCAGGTGCGCGTCATATGAGAGGCCCCCGCCTTCAATTTTCCGCCAAACATTTGGGAAATTGGGCCGTGCGCAAAGCATTGTGGGGATTTTAAGACCGCGGAGGACACACCGGTGCAGCCTCGAAATGTCCCGCAACAAAGGATTCAGTCCTCGGTAGAATTCCAAGGATCCTGGACATTGGGACAGTCCTTCGGCGGGACTCGATGACGTAGCATCCTTGAAATAGTGGCTCTGGAGGATCCTTCCTCGACATTGAGAAACACCCAGAGACTCAAGCACCATCCAATGACCTCCTCGCACACACACACTTTGTTTTTTGTAAGATAAGTGAATAAAATAATATATTCAGATATAGCATTTAAGACAAATGTATAGAATCCTTGAATAGTGGCTCACTTAATTCGTCACCAAAGGTTTTTTGGTTTTTTATTTCTTTGTGTTTCTTATGTTGTTTAATTGAGAAGAAATGTAATTTGTTGATGACAGGTGATTTTTGTTTTTTTAAATAGAGAAGCAGGACGTCCCGTTTCGATGCTGCCGTGGTTTTTCCCTTTCAAATGATTTTACTTGATTTGTTGAATTGCTGTTTAAAACAAAAAGAAGAAACCCAGACACTTGAAATTGCCACAGGATAATCAGTGTTGATGCTTCCTCTGTTTTATATCAGCCAATCACGAGAGGACGTGTACATCTAAAGGGGTTAGCATTTAGCATCGTTAGCATATTGAAAGTGTGTGCGGCCGGTGAGGCGTCTGTGCACTGAGCGGTCCCGAAAATAACCCCCCCTCACTCACACACCATTACACCCATCTACAAGCACTACCTCTACTCTATACACACACTCACAAACACTATTATTAGCTCACACACACCACGCAGAACTGCCTTCGTTATTGTATTTCCCCTTAAAGGTACAGTACACATTTTAATTTTCTTTTAAAATCTTTTTTTGGCGGGGCGATCTTTTAACCCCCCGTTTGGACTATCAGAGGAATCATTGAACCGAAGCGAAGTGTTTCCTCTCCGCCCTCCTGTGGTGGTGGTGTTTAACTCAGCAGCTCCACCTTTAATCCTAAACATCACACCTGGCCGCTGTCGTTTCTGTTAATTTGTACAAAACACTCAGAAACAGCGGCTTTAAATGCTGACATCATTTGTATATAATGCTACTGCCTCTGATTTCACATCTGAAGTATATATGTGCGTAAATCTGACCTGGGATCCTATTAGGGCTGTACCGAATATTTAGATATTTTTTCATAGAATTTACATTTTTCATTTTATTTCCAGGCTGCTGTATTTTTATTATATTATGTTTATGTAGTTTCAGATTCAAGTGATGCAAATATTTGCCAAAAACCTTTTCTGAATTAATTTCAATATTTTTTGTTGGCTAAAAAATACAAAGATTGGTACAAAATGCAGATTTTTTTAATTTGAATTAACTCATTTAATTGGATGTTTTTCAATACATATGCATCATTCACACTTCCATAGCTTCACCTCAATACTTAAGGAGTCTTGAAAAAATAAACATAAAAGTGGTAAAGCCCTAATAACGCTTAGTTAATTGTGATTAATAAATATTAATGAAAAACATCCAAATGAGACGCTCAACATTTTAAATTAACTAATTTGGTACAGACTTAATAATTCTTATTAATCGCTATTCTTTTCCAAATCTCCCAAATACATATTAATCCGTCTAAATGAAAATGATTGTGAACAATTTATCACCTTTTAAATACAGATTTAATTAGAAATAAAGAAGACGTCCCTTTGCACCACCCTCACAGGCCGGGGCTCATCCACCATCCATGAATGTGAAACGTCTTAAAATATATATTTTGCACACGACACAAAGTAGACACTGCCACAGGGTGCGTCACAGTAGAGCTGAGAGTGTTGCTTTTCACTATTGTAAAGCGAGTGTGTGTGTAAACATGTGGTCATCACACACACACACACACACACACACACACACACACACCCCTCGCTGTGCTTTTATTTGTATTCTCCTCCGAGGAAGTTCTCTTTTTCTGCATTTGTTTTATTTCTCTAACTCACGCTGACTGCTAAGGCCCAGTCATCACCCGAGTGTGTGTGTGTGTGAGTGTGTGAATGCATCGAGTGAGTGTGTGTGTGTCTCTTTTAGTGGAGACTGGTGCCAAGCAGTGTAGTGTCGGGTCTCTCACAGAACGACAGCGCGTGCTTCAGTTTGAGTTTTTCTCCCGTCTGTTTTTTCGAAGCACTTTGAACCTCCTCCGGAGTGTGGGGAGTGTGGGCTGTACATAGCGACTTCCTGTCACAACAAGTGCTCCTCGTTCAGTCTGAATATTTGGTTTCTGTCGGATTTACTTTTAAAGAGCATTACATTGTTGTAGAATTAAAGGAGAAATAAACTAGATAAACCTACCGTGTCTGTCTGCTCTGAACTCACACACACTTCAATATCTATTTCATTACTTTTCTTATTCTACTATGTGTTAATTAGTTTTGCATACTATACCATGACTTAAAGGTGGGGTGGGTACGTTTGAGAAACCGTCTCGAGATCGCTAGAATTTGAAAATACACAACCGGAGAAAATCTGCCACTTCCTCACAGAGCCCCTCCCCCAACACACACGAACGCGCACATGACCAGAGGGCACGAGGTAAGTCTGTGCCCCGATGGAAGGCTGACAGGCAGGTAGGCCGTCCAATCTGGTTGGTTGTACTTTGTTTACAGTATCACGGCTTCTACAGATGATATTTTTGTATGGATTTGTTGTCAAAGCACTTCAGATATTCATCGCTATCGGGATGTTAAGAGCATTCCATGGAATATAACAAAAAGTGTATCTCGAGCCGGTTTCTGAAACTTACCTACCCCACCTTTAAACGTTCTGTGTCTGTCTGCTCTGAACACACACACACACACACACGGGAACACACTTCAATATCTATTTCATTACTATTCTTATTTTACTGTATGTACATTTTTGACTATACCATGACTTAAGTTAAAATAGCTATAAGCTCTCACACTGATGGTATATCTGCAGCTGAAACACATACATGGACAACCACCTCTCCGTCAGACACACACACACACACACACACACACACACACACACAGGAAACACTTCAATCATGTTTAATGCATGTACTGGTTTACATCTCTAGAAATCAAGAACATATTAAGTCACTGTCAAACATCAACGTCTACGTATTGAACCGAATACAGAGAAAGGAAAACACCAAGAGAATCAGAGGAGCTGCTGTTGTGTTCATGCTCACTGAGGAAGATGAGGAGGAGGAAGAGGAGGAGTGATGGATCTGAGGAGGGAGTTAAAGTGACTCCTGGCGACGACTACACTTCACAGAATCAGCAGCATGTTGGGTTTGCTAAACAACACGAGGAGCACTTGTAATATGTTACAGACCATAAAGCGTTTAAAGTCCAAAGGCGAGGGAGCGACCCTCGGAGTAAAGAGCGAGTTTCAGATCCGTGGGCCCGTGTGCAAAGTGCTGCTCCTCGGACCCGCTTCAGGACCAATGAGTCTTTATTAAACGCTGATATACTTCGTAAACCAACGACATCATTAATCTCCCCGTCGACATCTCCAGACACTCGTTTAAAAAAAATAGACTTGGCTTCACCGGTCGACTTTTCCCTTTATCTATAAAACTCAGACGGCATTATTTACATCTGGAGGAACATTTCATAAAGTGGGTTCTCTTCTTCCGCAGATCTCATCTTCCACTTTCCAAAGAAAGCCCGCGGGAGGGAAGAGGACTCGGGAGAGAGTGCAGGTTTATGGGAAGCTGCACTATGTACAGGCAGTGTGTGTGGATCAAGGGTTCCTTCAGTTCCTCTTCAGGCTCCAGGACTCACACCGATGACTGATCCCAGACCTGCAGGACAGAGACACACGGTCACACGGTCACACCAGGGCTTCTCAAACTCCGGACCGAGATCCAAATCGATCCGGGCCGAACCCTGGGTCCCATTATAAAAAAGAAAAATTATACAAAAGAAAACAAGAACAACTTTCTGATTCTGATGTAAATTCATGTGTATTTTCTTGTGTCTGACGCGTTGGGAGAATGAACGTGCATATATATTTCCTTGTGAGCGTGACACGCATTGCAGACCGCAAGTTTACCGCAAGTTTACCTTGACGTTCAAATGCCTTTTTTGCCGAGCCTCAAGGCATTGGCTACAGACATACAGTGCCATTTCTCCCACTAGTTCAAGACACCATACTGTATGTATTGAATGTGTGTGTGTATACAGGGGCGCCGTTTGACGACAGGCAAGTGCTTGGACCAGAAGGGGGCCCCCAAAGAAGGTAGAGTAAGAAGGTTCACAGCAACGACAACATTAAACACCCTTTAATTTACTGCAACGACATGTCGGGAAACCCCCTCAAGGGGGCCCCATGCGTAGATGACGTAAGAAACTGCTTTTTACTGGACTTTACTGGCATTGATCCGGACCAGTGGCCTTGTATAAAATTCACAAGTGGACCTTTGATAAAAAAGTTTGAGTACCCCTGCTCTACATAATACTCAGAGGCGCCGCCCCACCTCTTCCCACATACTAAAACAAATATTTAAAAAAATATTAAATAAAAAAATATATATATATTTTATATTTTTATTTTTAATGAACAAGATAAATATCATACAATTGGTATCAGTAAAATGTATAATCTACAATAAAATCTCGTTTAAAATTGTGTTACGATGTCTAAAGTTACTGATAAGTCACATGGCATTAGTTTATCATTACCGGGCGGAGCCCCCGAGCCAAACAGCAGCACGTTGCCAAAGTCTCGATAGTAAACTGTGCCGCCGAAACATAATTTCTGCCAATCAGCGCCGTCAAATATTTTGGTCACGAGGGCGCTCACGTTCACGAATGAATAAAAGGGGAAAATGCTCCATGTTTTTTAGGCTGTAAACTTGAACTGTTATGTAAGCCAACTAGACAGACAGTGTATCTTCCTCCTGCACATTAGCAGATCAAAAGGCATCACATACTTGCGCCGGACTGAAACTGTCTTTTCACCGACATCTCTTCACCTGCACTAGTGGCCGTATCAAAGCCGTGATTGGTCAGATGTTGATTCATTGCAACGGTGTCGGGTTACAGACGTGCTCCCCTTGTCACCTCTCACTCTTGCGTGTCAGCGGGGGTGCGTGGAGAACTGCGCACAGCAGCTGAGGCCCTCTGGGCGGGGCCCCATGCAGCCTGCGTGATTGGCCTGTAGGGAGGGGCGGCCCTGTGCCTAGCCCTTTAAGAGAGAGAGAGCAGGGTACATGTGTGGCGCATGTTGAGAGCGCGCGAGATGAGAGCGAGACGAGAGCGAGATGAGGGCAAAACGAGAGCGAGATAAAAGTGACGAGAGGAAGATGAGAGTGAGACGAGAGCTGAGAGCGAGACGAGAGCAAGATGAAAGTGACAAGAGCAAGATGAGAGCGAGATGAGAGCGAGATGAGAGCGAGACGAAAGCGAGATGTAAGTGACGAGAGGGAGACGAGAGGGAGACGAGGGCGAGACGAGAGCGAGACGAGAGCGAGACGAGAGTGATATGAGAGCGAGATGTAAGCGACGAGAGTGAGACGAGGGTGAGACGAGATGTAAGCGACGAGAGCGAAACGAGGGCGAGACGAGATGAAAGCGACGAGAGCGAGACGAGAGCGAGACGAGAGCGAGACGAGAGCGAGGTGTAAGTGACGAGAGCGAGGTGTAAGCAACGAGAGCGAGACGAGAGCGGGACGAGAGCGAGACGAGAGCGAGACGAGAGCGAGACGAGAGCGAGACGAGCGAGACGAGGGCGACGAAAACGACGAGAGCGAGACGAGGGCAAGATGAGAGCGAGATGTAAGTGACGAGAGTGAGACGAGAGCGAGACGAGGGCGAGATGAAAGCGACGAGAGCGAGACGAGGGCGAGACGAGGGCAAGATGAGAGCGAGATGTAAGTGACGAGAGTGAGACGAGAGCGAGACGAGGGCGAGATGACGAGAGCGAGACGAGGGCGAGACGAGAGCGAGATGAAAGCGACGAGAGCGAGACGAGGGCGAGACGAGAGCAAGACGAGAGCGAGACGAGAGCGAAACGAGAGCGAAACGAGAGCGAGAGCGAGACGAGAGCGAGACGAGAGCGTGACGAGGGCGAGACGAGGGCGAGACGAGGGCGAGATGTAAGCGACGAGAAGGAGACGAGAGCGAGACGAGAGCGAGATGTAAGCGACGAGAGGGAGACGAGAGCGAGACGAGGGCGAGACGAGAGTGAGATTAGAGCGAGACGAAAGCGACGAGAGCAAGACGAGGGCAAGATGAGAGCGAGATGAAAGTGACGAGAGCGAGACGAGGGCGAGATGAGAGTGAGATGAGGGCGAGACGAGAGCGAGGTGTAAGCGACGAGAACGAGACGAGAGCGACGAGAGCGAGACGAGAGCGACGAGCGTGACGAGAGCGAGACGAGAGTGCGGCGAGGGCGAGACGAGAGCGTGACGAGGGCGAGACGAGAGCGAGGCCTGAAAAACATGTCATACATTTTCTGACAACAAGATATCATCGTTTCTTAAGTCTGGTATACTAAAACAAACGGGGTCTCCCCAGCACCTTGTTGGCGGGGGCCAGCTGCGTCCTCACAGACCCAGCGTGGAGCCGGCCGCTGTCCCCGAACCTCCCCGGAGACCTCTCTCTGCGGGGGTCCATCTCCCTACGGGCGTCCAGCCCTCTGCCTGGGGACTTCTCCCGCTCCAGGGGGGGCCGGGCCGGGGATTTGTCCCTCCTGAACTCGGTCCTTCCCTCCCGGTACCGGTGGGGGGGTGCTGGGCTCCCGGTGGAGGCCCTCGTGGCTGCCGGGGCCCGAGACCAGGCGCTTGGAGATGTGCTCGGTGTAGGTGGGGGGGCCGCGCTTACTGGGGCTCCTGCAGGACACAAGGGGAGGAGATCTCTGATCGAAAGTCAAAGTCAACTTTATTGTCAATCTTTCAGTTTGTGTGGACAGACAGAGATCGAAATACCGTTTCCCACAATCCTGAATACAATAACAAATATGTATAGAAATATGTATATACCTATTTATAAAACGGACAAGTCAAATCAAGCAATCTGATTGGTTCTTAGCCGTGATATAATGTGCGTATCAGGGTTTCCGTTAGCCGGTAATTACCGGTTTTTAGCTGGTAAAATGTATTAAAAACCGGTAAATTCAAAACCTGCCGGTCAAAATGTCTGGTAATAATTAGGGAGGCTCCGATCGATCGGCCGCCGCTCATTATCGGCCGATATTCACTCTTAATAGTTTGATCGGTGCTCTCTATGAAGGCCGACCAGGAGAGCTGGGTCTGATCCATATGGACATAAACGCGAGTGAAGTGTAACCGGACGAGAGAGAGATCAGATCAGCTGCTGAGTCTGACCGAGACACGCAGCTCTGCATAGCACCTGAAGCCCCGCCCTCTGTTTAGCGAGCTGCAGGAGCTGCATGAGAAACTGACGGGCTGTCGAGAGAGGAGAGAGGGAGAGGAGAGAGAGGGAGGGGATCCGTTTCTCCCGTGTTATTATTCAAATGTAATGTAAACTTTTGAATAATGTACGTTATCTACTACAAGTAGTTTGTTTGAATGTAATAATTATGTTGTTTGTTGTTTGTGGAATCATTTTGAAAAATGAATCTGAATTTTTCTGTTACGATTATAAACTGAAGCAATATAAAAATGAGCCCGTGAACTGAGTTTTAAACTGAAGCATATCTGCTCATAGTCCGGTAATTACCTGCTAACGGAAACTCTGCTACACAACTCTTATTATTATTGAAATATGACCGGTAAGTTTCAAATTTGTCCGGTAAAATAAATTCTGCCCGGACATTTGACCGGCGAGAAAAAATCCGAGCGGAAACCCTGGTGCGTATATGTTCCGATTAACCCAGCTTCCCCACATGTATTTATGTTTGGTGTCTATATATGCCGGGATCCGGAGTCATGGATGATCCTGTTGCTGCGGAGGCTGGGGTGTGGAAGCTGGGGGGTGGAAGCTGGCGTGGAAGCTGGGGGGTGGAAGCTGGGGGGGAAGCTTGGTGGGGGGGCAGGCGAGCAGCAGCAACATGAAACACAGCAGCAGGAACATGAACGTAGCAGTAGCACGTGAACACAGCAGTGGCATCAGCGAGGCAGGAAGACCTGGCAGCAATGTGTTTGGTAGGCTGTAAGAGGGACGAGGTGTTAATGTATCATTGATGCTCGAGTTGACTGCCTGAACTACCTCGCAGGCTTCGCCCCATTTCATGGACGCGGGAAGGGGGTGGTGCAGCATCCCCACATACGAGGCTCCACGAGCACCCTCCCCCCCAAACGCGGCGCACCTACAGCGTAAGTGCGCCACAGTTTCTCCGCTGCGTTTGCCTTTCCAATAATTAACTCGGTATTGTTTCTGGTTATGTATCTCTAATGAATAACTCGACACCAGCAGAGGGCGCTGTCGGTCCATTCATTACAAACAGAAAGTCTCTACCTGTGAACCAACGCTCAACAATAACAGAGTTCAGAGGTCGTCTGTTCTCTTTTCTAAAGTGTTTTTCTGGCATTCAAGTGTGTTTGTCCCACCCACACACTTTAATTACAATTCTGAATTGTTTCTCTCGTTGTTGTGGGTTCAGGGAGTTTCATCAAGTGTTAAATATTATAATATGTTCATGCACTCTATTAACTCTATTAAGCTCAAAATGTACCTGTATAAAATAAAAACTCAAGTGAAATGAAAGTTCTCTGACCCTCTGCTGGAGCCGGTCCTCTGCAGATCCCCGGACTCTCGGATCAGACTGCCCTTACAGCAGATGACCCGCAGCTTGTTCTGGTACGCGGAGGCCAGGTAGATGGCCCCCGAGGAGATAGCGGGGCCCAGGTAGCGCGGGTTAGGGACGTCCAGGTGAGCCAGGACTGTGGGACTGGAGGTGGAGACAGAGAGGTGGGGAGTAAAGAGGTGCAAGGAGGACGTATTTATGTATGAAGGTAGAACGTTTAGTAGCTACTTCCACAAAAAGACAATGGGATTTATATATGTACATTTCTCTCAACGTTTATGATACTTACAGGTTTAGTTCAGCAGGATAATCTCCACATATTAACACCACGTTATGATTTCTGAAGTAAAAAGCTAATGTTGGGCTATAAAGGAACTACAGCACGGTCACATGACTTCACGTCACCACCGCTAAGCTAAAGGCGGCTAATGTTGGGCTATAAAGGAACTACAGCACGGTCACATGACTTCACGTCACCACCGCTAAGCTAAAGGTGGCTAATGTTGGGCTATAAAGGAACTACAGCACGGTCACATGACTTCAGGTCACCACCGCTAAGCTAAAGGCGGCTAATGTTGGGCTATAAAGGAACTACAGCACGGTCACATGACTTCACGTCACCACCGCTAAGCTAAAGGTGGCTAATGTTGGGCTATAAAGGAACTACAGCACGGTCACATGACTTCATGTCACCACCGCTAAGCTAAAGGCGGCTAATGTTGGGCTATAAAGGAACTACAGCACAGTCACATGACTTCACGTCACCACCGCTAAGCTAAAGGCGGCTAATGTTGGGCTATAAAGGAACTACAGCACGGTCACATGACTTCACGTCACCACCGCTAAGCTAATGGAGGCTGATGTTGGCCGTGATGACGTTTAGTCGTCTCATCTCACCACATTTTTGGGTTTTAGGACTTCCGACCTTACTCTTTTTAAGCAAACAACCAGATCTAAAGTGTGTCTCACCCCAGAGAGGCGTGTCCCTGCACCTCGATGACGTCCAGAGAGTTGAAGTATGTGACGAACAGGTAGGGCTCTCTGTAGGCTGCAGACACAACGTCAACATTACATCTTATATTCTGCTGAAGTAATGCACTAAAAAATCATTTAAAGATGTAAAAGGCGTGGTTACCGAAGGACAGAGGCAGGCGGCTCCACTTGATGTCCTCGGTGCGGCTCCTTCGTCCGTACGTATCCACAAACACTCCGAACTCTGTCACAGAAATACATCTTACTGTACCCTCATCTGTGAGCCTCTTATTGTGTCAAATGTCCTTGTTAGTTTCTAAAGGAAACCTCGTCCTCCTCCCTTTTATTTAAGGGCTGTTATTTCTTGTCATATCTCAGTTGAATGAGTCCTGATTATTTGAGTATATCTAAAAAAAACAAATGACATGTATATATTTTAAATGTTTTAAATATTTATTATATATTTTTTAATATTCCCTATTACAACTTTTTTTATTATTAAAGTAAATATAGATTTAGGTAGTTTTTATACATTTTAAACAACATTTATTATCAACAGTTTTGCGTGTTAATATCGCCATCGTTTATATTTATTCCCATTTTGTCTTATATATAAAAACACTACGAAACAAAAATCATATTACTTGGTTTAGAGCAGTGTTTGCTGCCCCATATTATTGTTGTTTATATAATTTATTACCACGGTGCGTAGAGAGAGAGAGAGTGAACGCACCGTGGATTAGTCGGCCCTTTAGTCATGTGTCAAATGTCCTTGTTAGTTTATTATCATATAAAGGAAACCTCATCCTAGTAAGGCTGCTACTTTAGTCTCATCCTGGTCAAAGTGTCTCATTTAGTTTCAGCAAACTGAAACAGTTTTAAAAATTACATTTTATTGAACATTTCAGTCAAAAATGACCTCATTTCTTTCTCTTAAGCCCTGTTGTTGTTGTTGTTGTTGTTGTTGTTGTTGTTGTTGTTGTCGTTGTTGTTGTCGTTCTGTATTGACAACAATGTATCTTTTATTATCTAGATCAGGGGTTTTCAAAGTGTGGGAAGGTGAGCCTCCCCTCAGAGAACATAAGAATAGCCGAGTTCCCCCTTCCAATTATTATTGCTATTATTATTGTTATTATTATTGTTGTTGTTGTTGTTATAATGCAGGGGTATTCCATTGCATTTCAAAGAGGTCCATTAAATGCTCTGTTTTCGCCATTTGCAATGACTCCGACTGTTTCTCTCCTCTTGTCTCGTCTCTGTGTCTTTATGTTTTTAACATGTTCAACATCGTGGATGAATCCTTATATTCTCCCGGCAACACACTGAACGTCTACTTTGCCTCCTCACTACACTCAGCCCTGCTGTGACGACCCCTCCTCGTTCTGTCACGTGTGGGCGGCCCTTCAGCGGTCTCCCTATCAGCGCGGACTGAAGGGCACCTGGCCGCCGGCACCGGAGGAGTGAAAGGCTCGAGCCCGAGTCTCCTCGCTCTCTCGGGTGACGGATCTGTTTTTGAGAGCAGCTGCCGGACTTGCTTTTGTTTCCCTTCCTCTTAGTTTGGCATTCAACACCTCGCACTCCACCACGTGCACACGCCCACACCTACACTGCTGATCTTACCGATTAACACATCACATCGTGGTAGGTTTGGTTTACAATAAACATCTTCCTTATATCGTGTCCGTTCCACGTTTTTGTTATGTCCATGACACCGACTGTAGTGGGACAATGAGTCTGCGTCTTCGATGCGCGCAGGCGGACGATGCGGGGAAGCAAAGTAGACGGGAATAAACACGTTTATCCGGTCAAACATATCGGACAGATAGTCCAACATGTCCTCCATGTGCTTGACCAGTGGGGAGTTGATTTGCGCGAGGAAGAGGAGAACTTCCTCGCGCAAATCACACAAGCGAGTGAGGACCGTGCCCATAGGCGGCGCGTGAGGCTCAGGTTTGGGAAGGCTACATAACTTTTTTTACCTGGCGCTGCCCGCATCCGGAGTCTATAGAAAAGAGATCAACTCAGTGAAAGCACCGCCTGCTGACCAATCAGAGCTCGGTGTGCGGAGTTTAAATCTCTCAAGTCATATTACAGGAGAAAGGAAATACAGTTTAAACTGCCGTATGCAGAGAAGACGCTGACGTGTCGCACTTATCATTCATATCACATTCAATCAGATCATCGATCATACGGTATCATAATATATCATATATTTCCTTTTCTGAGTCAGCTGAGCCGTATCTGGCCGTGCAGCACTCACAGCGTCACAGACTGGATGCAGAAGTATTATTTTAAGTAACACATTATGTTGACGAAACACTCGAATCAAATGTAATTAAAGTCAGATCCACTCGTGTCTTAGAGGGCAGTGATATCATAAAACTGTTAATGTACGCTTTCAAACACTCGGTAGTTTATTTATTTTTTAACCAGTTGTTCTATATTCACCTTGCAGGTGCAACTATGTGGCTTGTATCCTGGATTATATGTTTATGTTGGTGCATTCACACCCTATAGCCCGCTCTCTGCTGCGCACCTGACCACAGTTTGTTGCATTGTTTCATTTCTCAGAAGGTTCGGTTTGCGTTCACACGGCGAAAACTCAAACGGACTGTAAACATTAAACAAGTCATGTGCTCGGAAATGCTGTTCAACCATTGGTCGGACATCAAGGGGGTAAAAACGCAAATCCCGGCAATTTCTCCCGGAGCCTCCGCCATGGAGCATCGGCAGGTTATTCTCATGCTGCTGTTCGTCTGGAGATCAACAGACGCTAGCGACCCGCGCATATTATTATATAATCAGACAACGTCCGTTAAAAACATTATAACGTAATGAGAGACGTTCTGCAGTCAGGAGGGCGTTTCCCCGACGACAGGTGTTCTGACTTTCATGTAGCTGACGGAGAATTGTTTCTTTACACGTCACTGTTCAACTCTTCATTCTGCTTCACTCTTTAACTAAACAACGCGGATGTCGTGAAAGACTCTTTCGCTGAAGATTTTTGAAGATATCCGCGTTCTTGTGACTCGTACTGCGGACTGCGTTCACACCAGCGATGAACCGCTCCAGAGTTCGCAAGCAGCGCTCCGAGACCACCTATTCTAGCGGACCAGAGTCCGGTTGTTTAGTTCACTTCAGAGGTCTCGGACTGGGTTCACACCGACCCAAACGAACTGCACCAAGCGGCTAAACGCACCAGGGTTCGATTCAACCGGACGACACAAGGCAGGTGTGAACGCACCCTGGATGTTTAAAGTTTGTATTTGTCTAATATCAGTTTACTTTTCATTCAGGAAGTATGACGCTGCGCTGTCAGTACGCTTGTCCCTGTTTGTGATTGGTCAAATGTTGCTAACCCCACACCTTTCACGTGAACGCGCTCTCAGCCGGACAGAGAAGCCCTGGCTTGATTTACCGAGTTGATAACCAGCGTCGTAGGACCGCAGAGCGAGATCTCGTTTGTTAGGGTTAGTTTAGATAACTCAAGCATATCCAGGGTCTGTTGAACTGGCTTCGTAGTACAGGACACAGCGCTAATGTCAAAGACACAGACATTATACATTATTTATTTATTCCTTAGCCTACAGCACCCGCCGCCGCTGACCTTGCCCCGGGACCGCCACCGGACCTCGGAGTGCAGCAGCAGCAGCAGCGGCTGGTGGAAGTGAGCGTCCCATCTCATTGCAGAGGATGGAGAAGAAGCGGGCTTTCATGGCACTTACAGTTAGCTGAAGTTAACTCGCTGCACCTCCCCTGAAGCTCTCTGGCGCCCCCCGGGGGAGGCGCGCCGCACACTTTGAAAACCCCTGATCTATATACAAATATTGCGTGTCATTATCACAGTTTTGGTTCAAATAAATCAACACTGGTATATGAATGAAACAATGAAACAGAAAACATATTAGTTTATAGAGGTGTTTGTATATTATATATATTATTGTTTATTTTGTCGGCTCTTTTCTGACATTAGTGTTCGTCATGTGTCAAATGAGATTTTATTGAACATTTGGGTCATTCCTTTCTCTTAAGCCCTGCTGTTCATGACATCACATTACGTAGTTTATGGAGGTGCTTGTTGCCCCATATTGTTGTTGTTTGCATTATGTACCACCACAGTGCTACAGAGAGCGTGACGCACCGTGAAAGCACAGCAGGTACTCCTCCTTCTGCAGGCTGCTGGCCACCTGCATGATGGCGATGGGGAAGCTGTGCGAGGAGGCAGCGAACACCGCGGAGGCCAGAGACACGTCGTTCTTATCCAGGAACTCTGCACACAGCCGTTAAATTACATCATAAAGACACAGGAATCGATGGCAACCCAACTGAAGGAAAGGGTTATGTCATTTTTTAACGCATAAAAACATGCAGAAAATGTAATACAATACTTTATAAATGCGACTCACAGATATTTAAGACCGATTTGTGATGATAATGCAAATAATATACTTTTTTCATGTCCCTTTAGGGCAGGGGTGTCAAACTCGATTTCATCACGGGCCACATTCGCATAAAGGTTGCACTCAAAGGGACCGGTTGTAACGATATAAATATACAATATAAATATAAAATAATGTATTATATTACATTATTGCCTCTGAATTGGATTATTATCGGATAGTATAATAACTTAGTAATTAACTACGTCTGAAAGCAGAAGTCCAGGGCAAATAATCTCTTCAGTGCGCATGTCACAAAACGAGATGCATTGTGGGACATGTAGTTTATGGGCAACCTGCTTCTGTAAAGTGGCATGTAACCGTATAATAAACTTATTATATTCTTTGCAAGCTCTTGCGGGGCCGCATAAAATGAAGTCGCGGGCCGGATTTGGCCCCCGGGCCTTGAGTTTGACACCCCTGCTTTAGGGGCTCCGTACGGGTTTTGATATGTGTACCCCTAAATCTGTGGCTGTGTTCATATTTTTGTGATTCCCCCCCCTCACCCTCGAGCACGAACTGCTTCATCTCGATCTCGTATAACTTGTTGGTGCCGATGATGATGCTGTAGCTCGTCAGGTGGATGCAGCTGCACGGCTCCAGGGTCTCGATCTCCTGAGAGGGGGAGACAACATCTGTTATTACCAGAAACATCTCCACACCCCCACACAAAAATACTTTTTTAGAAGCTTAAAAATACCTGTCTAAAAGCTTTTAAAACATACTCACCTTCCGGATGCAGTACTTGTTCAGATTGTCGTTGTAGCGCAGAATGGTTATCTTGTTCGGCATAGCAGCACAAATACAGGGTCCGTTGTCTATCTGTGGAGAGAGATGCACGTGTTTATTTTCACCCAATTGAAAAAAAGAAAGCACTTTATTAAAGCTTTGTGTGAAGTGAGACAGAGGTAAAGGAGACGTACTCGTCCTGCAGAGAACAGATGGCAGCCCTTCACCGTCTCAAAGATGTACGGAGAGAGTTCAGACTGGCTGGGCAGGTGGGACTGAGCCAGAGACTGCTTCACCCTCTTGATCTCCACCAGACACAGCGCCCGCTCATCTCCTAAATACACATACACACACACACACACACACACACACACACACACACACACACACACACACACACACACACACACACACACACACACACACACACACACACACACACACACACACACACACACACACACACACACACACACACACACACACGGCATTTGATTTTCCAGGACAAGAAAAAATTAACTTCTTAGTCATTGTGTGACAATCAAATGAGGATACGTCACCACCGCTAAGCTAAAGGTGGCTAATGTTGGGCTATAAAGGAACTACAGCACGGTCACATGACTTCACGTCACCACCGCTAAGCTAAAGGTGGCTAATGTTGGGCTATAAAGGAACTGCAGCACGGTCACATGACTTCACGTCACCACCGCTAAGCTAAAGGTGGCTAATGTTGGGCTATAAAGGAACTGCAGCACGGTCACATGACTTCACGCCACCACCGCTAAGCTAAAGGCGGCTAATGTTGGGCTACAAAGGAACTACAGCACGGTCACATGACTTCACGTCACCACCGCTAAGCTAAAGGAGGCTAATGTTGGGCTATAAAGGAACTACAGCACGGTCACATGACTTCACGTCACCACCGCTAAGCTAAAGGAGGCTAATGTTGGGCGTGATGATGTTTAGTCGTCTCATTTAGACACGTGTTAGCAACCGCCGTTTTATAAATCCACCAGTGGGGTTTTTACTGACGTATTTGATGTGGTAGAATACAAATATCTTCATCTTGTGTTAACCACTTATCTCAGGCTAGCAACCAAAAAACAAATCCATTGAAGAGAGAACATGAAGGGATGAAATGCTGAAAGTGAAATGAATGCTTTTCCAAAGTAACAGATGAAGTGAGAAAGCCGGCTCTCTGACCGACGATCATCAGCAGCTTCTCCTGCTCTTTGATGATGTGGATCTGGAAGACGGAGCCCAGGCCGGGGATGTGCGTCAGGGAGTTCTTGATGACGTTCAGAGCGTAGAGACCCTCCTCAGAGCCCACCAGCACAATCTGCAGCGACACAAACACCATCGCTGTCTTTACTCTGCTGGGAGTGGAAGAGGGGACGTCTCGACCCGGAGCAGCATGGGGCTGACCTTCGCTGCGAGTCCCGAGGACCATTACTCTGAATGTGGATGGTTTCTTATATGTATTATCTGTGTCAATGACGAAGCAAAGTTGCCCTATGTACAAATAAGTCATTTCATGGTTAAATTCAATAAATAAATACTCTGTTTCATGTGATATTAAAATCGTTAAAATATGGTAATACAGTTTTGTTTTATATGCTACACATACAGATTTGCTGTGCCTCTTGAACTAATGTAGAATCAAATAATGCATGTTTTCTGTTAATGCCATCAACCGTCATGGCTACCTCTGGCACACATGCATGCTGAAGTAAAGCGCTCATAGTAAAGGGCATTGTCCCCTCCTTAGTACATATATGTAAAGCCTATAATAAGTGCATGTGATGGACCTGGTCAGTGAGGGGCAGCGTGCAGTTGATGTCCAGCCGGTCGTCTCCCTCCAGCTTCAGCAGAGAGTTTCCTAACAGCTTCTGTAAGAGAGAAGAGGGGTCAGCAGGTCATGGCCTCATGTTGGGGGTGAGCACAGCTGCAGGACAGGGTTAGTGTCAGAGGGGGGGGCGCAGGACAGGGTTAGTGTCAGAGGGGGGGGCGCAGGACAGGGTTAGTGTCAGAGGGGGGGGGCGCAGGACAGGGTTAGTGTCAGAGGAGGGGCGCAGGACAGGGTTAGTGTCAGAGGAGGGGCGCAGGACAGGGTTAGTGTCAGAGGGGGGGGCTGCAGGACGGGGTTAGTGTCAGAGCGCAGGACAGGGTTAGTGTTAGAGGAGGGGCGCAGGACAGGGTTAGTGTCAGAGGAGGGGCGCAGGACAGGGTTAGTGTCAGAGGGGGGGGGCTGCAGGACGGGGTTAGTGTCAGAGGGGGGGGCTGCAGGACAGGGTTAGTGTCAGAGGAGGGGGCGCAGGACAGGGTTAGTGTCAGAGGGAGGGGGGCGCAGGACAGGGTTAGTGTCAGAGGGGGGGGCGCAGGACAGGGTTAGTGTCAGAGGGGGGGGGCGCAGGACAGGGTTAGTGTCAGAGGGGGGGCTGCAGGACAGGGTTAGTGTCAGAGGGGGGGCGCAGGACAGGGTTAGTGTCAGAGGGGGGGCGCAGGACAGGGTTAGTGTCAGAGGGGGGGGGCTGCAGGACAGGGTTAGTGTCAGAGGGGGGGGGCTGCAGGACAGGGTTAGTGTCAGAGGGGGGGGCGCAGGACAGGGTTAGTGTCAGAGGGGGGGGCTGCAGGACAGGGTTAGTGTCAGAGGGGGGGGGCGCAGGACAGGGTTAGTGTCAGAGGGGGGGGGCTGCAGGACAGGGTTAGTGTCAGAGGGGGGGGGCGCAGGACAGGGTTAGTGTCAGAGGGGGGGGCTGCAGGACAGGGTTAGTGTCAGAGGGGGGGGGGCGCAGGACAGGGTTAGTGTCAGAGGGGGGGGCTGCAGGACAGGGGTTAGTGTCAGAGGGGGGGGGCTGCAGGACAGGGGTTAGTGTCAGAGGGGGGGGCTGCAGGACAGGGGTTAGTGTCAGAGGGGGGGGCTGCAGGACAGGGTTAGTGTCAGAGGGGGGGGGCGCAGGACAGGGTTAGTGTCAGAGGTGGGGGGGGCGCAGGACAGGGTTAGTGTCAGAGGGGGGGGCTGCAGGACAGGGTTAGTGTCAGAGGGGGGGGGCTGCAGGACAGGGTTAGTGTCAGAGGGGGGGGGCTGCAGGACAGGGTTAGTGTCAGAGGGGGGGGGCTGCAGGACAGGGTTAGTGTCAGAGGGGGGGGGCTGCAGGACAGGGTTAGTGTCAGAGGGGGGGGGCTGCAGGACGGGTTAGTGTCAGAGGGGGGGGGCTGCAGGACAGGGTTAGTGTCAGAGGGGGGGGCGCAGGACAGGGTTAGTGTCAGAGGGAGGGGGCGCAGGACAGGGTTAGTGTCAGAGGGGGGGGGCTGCAGGACAGGGTTAGTGTCAGAGGGGGGGGCTGCAGGACAGGGTTAGTGTCAGAGGGGGGGGCGCAGGACAGGGTTAGTGTCAGAGGGGGGGGGCTGCAGGACAGGGTTAGTGTCAGAGGGGGGGGGCGCAGGACAGGGTTAGTGTCAGAGGGGGGGGCGCAGGACAGGGTTAGTGTCAGAGGGGGGGGGCTGCAGGACAGGGTTAGTGTCAGAGGGGGGGGCTGCAGGACAGGGTTAGTGTCAGAGGGGGGGGGCTGCAGGACAGGGTTAGTGTCAGAGGGGGGGGGCGCAGGACAGGGTTAGTGTCAGAGGGGGGGGGCTGCAGGACAGGGTTAGTGTCAGAGGGGGGGGGCTGCAGGACAGGGTTAGTGTCAGAGGGGGGGGGCTGCAGGACAGGGGTTAGTGTCAGAGGGGGGGGCTGCAGGACAGGGTTAGTGTCAGAGGGGGGGGGCTGCAGGACAGGGTTAGTGTCAGAGGGGGGGGGCGCAGGACAGGGTTAGTGTCAGAGGGGGGGGGCGCAGGACAGGGTTAGTGTCAGAGGGGGGGGGCTGCAGGACAGGGTTAGTGTCAGAGGGGGGGGGCTGCAGGACAGGGTTAGTGTCAGAGGGGGGGGGCTGCAGGACAGGGTTAGTGTCAGAGGGGGGGGGCGCAGGACAGGGTTAGTGTCAGAGGGGGGGGGCTGCAGGACAGGGTTAGTGTCAGAGGGGGGGGGCTGCAGGACAGGGTTAGTGTCAGAGGGGGGGGGCTGCAGGACAGGGTTAGTGTCAGAGGGGGGGGGCTGCAGGACAGGGTTAGTGTCAGAGGGGGGGGGCTGCAGGAGGGGTGGGGGTGGGGGAGTGCAGGGGAGGGGGTGGTGAGGTGTGCGGGGGTGCGGTGGGGCGTGGCGGGGGGTGGGGCGCGCGTGGGGCGCGGGGCGGGGGGGGGTGGGGTGTGTGTGGGGCGGGGGGGGGTGCGGGGTGGCGGGGGGGGGGCGGGGCGTGCGTGGGGTGCGGGGTGGGGGGGGGCGGGGGGGCGGGGCGGCGGGCGGGGCGCGCGCGGGGTGGGGCAGAGCGCGGCGGGTGAGTGTGCGGAGCGGGAGCGGGTTAGTGTGGGGGGCGGAGAGCGGCAGGGTGTGCGAGGGGGGGGGGCGCAGGCAGGTGGTCGCGCAGGGCGGGTGGTGTCAGAGCGGAGGACAGGGTAGTGTCGAGGGGGGGGCTGCAGGACAGGGTTAGTGTCAGAGCGGGACAGGGTTAGTGTCAGCTGCGGACAGGGTTAGTGTCGAGCGGGACGGGGTTAGTGTCAGCAGGACAGGGTTAGTGTCAGTGCAGGGACAGGGTTAGTGTCGAGCGGACAGGGTTAGTGTCAGAGCTGCAGGACAGGGTTAGTGTCAGAGGGGGGGGGCTGCAGGACAGGGTTAGTGTCAGAGGGGGGGGGCGCAGGACAGGGTTAGTGTCAGAGGGGGGGGGGCTGCAGGACAGGGTTAGTGTCAGAGGGGGGGCTGCAGGACAGGGTTAGTGTCAGAGGGGGGGGGCTGCAGGACAGGGTTAGTGTCAGAGGGGGGGGGGCTGCAGGACAGGGTTAGTGTCAGAGGGGGGGGGCGCAGGACAGGGTTAGTGTCAGAGGGGGGGGGCCTGCAGGACAGGGTTAGTGTCAGAGGGGGGGGGGCTGCAGGACAGGGGTTAGTGTCAGAGGGGGGGGGATGCAGGACAGGGTTAGTGTCAGAGGGGGGGGCTGCAGGGACAGGGTTAGTGTCAGAGGGGGGGGGCTGCAGGGGGGGTTAGTGTCAGAGCTGCAGGGGGGGTTCGTGTCAGAGGGGGGGGTTCGTGTCAGAGGGGGGACCAAGTCGCCAGCAGAAAGCGATTTAAGTCATTTCTTGTTTCATATTTCACTCCGTTTGCAGTCGTGACGAAACCGTGAAGAAAGCATTAGTTTCACATCATTCTGAAACATGCCCCTCCCCCTTCTCTAAATATAAGTCATGTGAACATCATCCAGTTCATAAGGCGGCATATCAGGGCCGTTGTCGCGCTGCTTTGTGGGCAAAGATATAAATTGAGGACACAACTACAACTGAGGAGGATCCAACCTTGCAAAGTGAAGACATGTGGTTTGTCAAAGAAGAAGAAAATGTTAAAAGTTTAAGATTATTTATATCTTCTAGATTTAAGGTTTTATAATCCCAGAGGATGTTTGTAGTCGTCTGTGTTGTGATGAGGATGACCAAGTTTTCTCGTACTTTAATATAAGAAGATTTCAGATTAAAATGATTTTATAAACTCGTAGAATATTCCAGTTGTTTGTGTTTTCGATGCTTGACTTGGTATTGCTCATTTACCACTTAAATCTCCAAAGGATATCACAACTTTTCTTTCATAAATCTACAAATGTATCTGGTTAATTCTTGTTCATTCTGGTTAATTTTTTTGTCCTTCATTTTCCACGTAATTTAGTGTTTTTACAACCTGCCTTGATATGCCGTGATATATGTGTGACTTGTGACCCCCAGAAGAAGCAGGTGACTTGAGTGTGCAGAGGGGAAGGGGGGGTAACAACACACACAGGTACACCAGCAGGTTAAAGCCCGGGTCCTCGTGTACTGTGGTCATCAAACACCCACACACACATTTCAGCGACATTAAAACCCAGAGGAGAGTGAGAGTGAGGAGGGGTGACACATGCATGACAGCGAGATTCAAGATCTTAGGCTTTTATTGTCATGTGTACAGAGCTGCAGTGTAGAGATATGTCAATGGACATCTTAGGTCTCCTCCAGCAGGGCAACACCATAACACAGACAATAGTGCAAGGAGAGTCTTAATATGATATATTAGATACATAATGTGAATGTTACGGATGTTCTTTCAAAAGTTCAGGTGTTTAACAGTCTTATGAAGGTGTGTGTGTGTGTGTGTGTGTGTGTGTGTGTGTGTGTGTGTGTGTGTGTGTGTGTTAGTAAATCTTATCTTCATCTCCGTGTGTTTTACCTGGACCAGAGGAGTCAGAACCATTATTCTTTTGGACATAGCAGCCTATGTGTACAAATCAACACGCCCGTATATACCGGACATATAGTGACGCACGATGGAAAAGCAACACACAGCAGAGAGAGAGAGAGAAGGAAGAGGAGGGAGGAAGAGGAGAAGAGAGGAAGGAGAGGAGAGAAGAAGGGGACAGTTAACGACACATATTAACGAACTGGGGCTTATCCATTATCTATAAACCTCCACACACAACACACACACACACACACACACACACACACCACACACACACACACACACACACACACACACACACACACACACACACACACACACACACACACACACACACACACACACACACACACACGATTTGGGAAAAAATAACGAATTGCATTTATACTGAGTGGAAGATCTGCATGAATAAAAACATGTTTTATTTCTGAGTTTTTTCCTCAGAATTCAGATTTTGTCTTTTCAGAATTGTAACTTTTTTCACAGATTTCAGATTTGTTTTCCTAAGAAATGTGACTTTTGTCAGAATTCAGATTCAGATTTTTTGCAGAATTTTGACTTTTTCTCAGAAGTCCTAAACATAAATTCACGTTTAGTTCAAGACTATAATACCCAGATTTTTTTTTACAATTAGCTTCAAAATAATTGCAATTAGTTATTTCTTCCACATCGTCCAGCCCTCATACATTATCCTCAGCTCAGTAAAGCCTCCACACAGTTAAACAGCCTTAGAACGTTTTATTAGACGGGTTATGTTGGGAAAATACTAAGGCCCCGTCCACACGGAGACGGAAACGAACCGAGGTAGATATCAAAAAAGTCTTCCGTCCACACGGAATCGGCACAAGAAACGTGTCCGTCCACACGTGTCCGCTCGACCTGCTGGAGGCGCTGTAGTACATATGCCGGGCCTGTAAGTGGCGCTGTACTTCGGCCACAAAATACAGCGAATAAGACCCACCGAGCATGGTTGCCATGGTTGCCTGGTTGACCTTCTGTTTATTCTCCGCGGTGGATTTAGCAACATGTAGTTCATGTAGTTCTCCATGTCCACTTGTTGCTGATGGTTGTGGTAGAGGAGCTGTAGATTTTGCACTAACATCAGTATCATGGTCAGTAGCGTCTGGAGCACGAACGCAATCCTGTGATCATTGTTGTTGCTGTTGGCGAAACGCATCAGCAATGACGCGGGGGGTGTGCAGGAGAGGTGGGGAGAGGCGGGGGGAGGCGGGGCTATGATCGTTTAGGGCGTACACGCGGTGCCGCAAGCGTTACGTTACCAGACCTTCCCACTTTGGGATGCATTATCATTTGAGGGCTCAGTTTCCACGGTTCCGTTACGGCCTCGTGTGGACGAACCGTCCATATGATAAGGATCTATAGCGGATAACACCCGTTTCGTCTCCGTGTGGACGGGGCCTGAATGTAATAATAAACAAAGGTATCCCAACTGTAGCTGTGAACATGACAGGATGTATGATGACCGAGAAGAGCATCAGGACTGTTTGAGGCATGTGATAGCTATGGATTAACATGATGGTTCAGCCTCTATGGAGACAGACATATGACAAGCATGCTCATTTCTGAGTGGAGCTAATCTGAAGTAAACATTGAAGACTTCTTTCTATTCCTCCATCTTGTGACTGTGTAACTCCCTCTCTTGGATATCAGCATGTGAAGGACACTGCTCAGGAACTAGCTGATGCTCTGTATGTGATGACTGCTTCCCTTCTGGAGAGGATCACAGACACACGGATCCTGAGGCTGAAGCTCAAGCCGGGACCAGTGAGACTTTTCCAACAGGTTATTTGTCAGCTCCGGAGATACTCACTGCGTCGGCCTCGGCCTTCTCTCGTGATGATCTTGCTGCAGAAACCACCGACTCCATCACCGCCACCCAGCGCTGCTTATCGGGGAAACTGGGAGCCATGAAGTAGATGGACTGTCCCGGCCAGCAGGGGGGGGGTGACAGCGAGACTCCAGCTTCAGCACGTAGGAGACGTCTGAACAACAGGAAACACCACTTGAGCCAAAATGCTGTGGTAGCCTATAGTTATATCCAGAGGTAGGAAGTAGTGGAGTACAAATACTTCGTTACTGTACTCAAGCATATTTTTCTGGTATCAGTACTTTACTACATTTTGAACTCAAATACCTGTACTTTCTACTTCTTACATGTTGAACCCAAATACCTGAACTTTCTACTTCTTACATGTTGAACCCAAATACCTGTACTTTCTACTTCTTACATGTTGAACACAAATACCTGTACTTTCTACTTCTTACATTTTGAATTCAAATACCTGTACTTTCTACTTCTTACATGTTGAACACAAATACCTGTACTTTCTACTTCTTACATGTTGAACACAAATACCTGTACTTTCTACTTCTTACATGTTGAACTCAAATACCTGAACTTTCTACTTCATACATGTTGAACTCAAATACCTGTACTTTCTACTTCTCACATGTTGAACCTAAATACCTGTACTTTCTACTTCTCACATGTTGAACACAAATACCTGTACTTTCTACTTCTTACATGTTGAACTCAAATACCTGAACTTTCTACTTCTTACATGTTGAACCCAAATACCTGTACTTTCTACTTCTTACATGTTGAACTCAAATACCTGAACTTTCTACTTCTTACATGTTGAACTCAAATACCTGTACTTTCTACTTCTTACATGTTGAACTCAAATACCTGTACTTTCTACTTCGTACATGTTGAACTCAAATACCTGAACTTTCTACTTCTTACATGTTGAACTCAAATACCTGTACTTTCTACTTCTCACATGTTGAACTCAAATACCTGTACTTTCTACTTCTCACATGTTGAACTCAAATACCTGTACTTTCTACTTCTTACATGTTGAACCCAAATACCTGTACTTTCTACTTCTTACATGTTGAACTCAAATACCTGTACTTTCTACTCCTTACATGTTGAACTCAAATACCTGTACTTTCTACTTCTTACATGTTGAACTCAAATACCTGTACTTTCTACTTCTCACATGTTGAACTCAAATACCTGTACTTTCTACTTCTCACATGTTGAACTCAAATACCTGTACTTTCTACTTCTTACATGTTGAACTCAAATACCTGTACGTTCTACTTCTTACATGTTGAACTCAAATACCTGTACTTTCTACTTCTTACATGTTGAACTCAAATACCTGTACTTTCTACTTCTTACATGTTGAACTCAAATACCTGTACTTTCTACTTCTTACATGTTGAACTCAAATACCTGTACTTTCTACTTCTCACATGTTGAACACAAATACCTGTACTTTCTACTTCTTACATGTTGAACACAAATACCTGTACTTTCTACTTCTTACATGTTGAACTCAAATACCTGTACTTTCTACTTCTTACATGTTGAACTCAAATACTTGTACTTTCTACTTCTCTCATGTTGAACACAAATACCTGTACTTTCTACTTCTCTCATGTTGAACCCAAATACCTGTACTTTCTACTTCTTACATGTTGAACTCAAATACCTGTACTTTCTACTTCTCACATGTTGAACTCAAATACCTGTACTTTCTACTTCTTACATGTTGAACTCAAATACCTGTACTTTCTACTTCTCACATGTTGAACTCAAATACCTGTACTTTCTACTTCTCACATGTTGAACACAAATACCTGTACTTTCTACTTCTTACATGTTGAACTCAAATACCTGTACTTTCTACTTCTCTCATGTTGAACTCAAATACCTGTACTTTCTACTTCTCTCATGTTGAACTCAAATACCTGTACTTTCTACTTCTCTCATTTCCCAAACAGCTGGTTCCTTTAGTCTGAATGTGTGTTTGGTGCGTGGTCATTATTCTTTAGAGTCATTGCGTGCCTATTGGTTGGAACACGATCCGTGTATCCATCACTTCCTGGTCTTCTCTAAAGAAGAGGGACCAATGGAAACGTTGTCATGTTGCCGTTGGTCAGCATGGAAACATTCATTAGCTAACAACAACATTATTGTTCTATTAATATAAAGGGAGGTCAGGTACTCTTTAAAGCAGCTGCTAGTTATGGGTACTTTTTACTGAAGGACACTTCAAAGCCTCTTTACTTTGACTTGAGTAAAGAAGTTTAGTCAGTACTTCTACTTTCACCAGAGTATTTTAAACACGAGTATCTGTACTTCTCCTTGAGTACAGGATGTGTGTACTCTTGCCCTCTCTGCCGATAAGACCCTGAGTCAACATAAGAGCCTTTGTTGTTGAGTGGAAAGGCGCTGGGCCGTTTCCTCCCAGCAGTTCATCAGGAAAACTCTCCCTCTCCTTTTTCTCGTAACAAAGACAACGAGTTCTCGACAACGTGATGAACCAGCATCACTCCCTCGAGTCTCATCATCTGTTGGAGCTACTGTACCTCCGTTTGTTTACTACTCAAACTACATGGATGCTGCTTTCTCTCACTCTGTATTGAACAGCTGGTCGCCGCTCAGTCTGACTGCCACAGAGCGAGGAGGACAATCGGAGTGCGGAGATCAAAGGTCACGCACTCGTACATGTTGCACATATCGAAGTGCAACGCTGAGCGGCAGCCACACGCGGGGTCCGGATGATATTTATTAAAAGCTTTTGGTTTTTTGTTTGGATCACTGTTATCTGTCAAAACAAGTGTGTCCTTCATGCCTGCTGTGACGTCAATCACCGCACGGGTATGGTTTGTGTATTTATGTCACCTGTTTCATGACGGGGGGCGGATGACAGAGGGTGAGCTTGTGCTGAAATTGTTTCTGTGGACCGTTTTTCGTCCCTCTGAGTTATTGTGTGTTTTGATTTTGGTTATTGAATATCTTCACCCTGTCTCAACGCGTCGCAGTATAAAGCCACGCTGAGCCCCTCGACGACTCAAACTCAAGTTATGGGTACTTTTCACTTCAGTACATTTCGAAGCCCAGACTTCTTTACTTTTACTCAAGTAAAGAAGTTTAGTTTTTAAACACGAGGATCTGTACTTCTACTTGAGTAAAGGATGTGTGTACTCTCTGCTTGTACCTGACTTGGAGGTGTTGGGTAGCTCCGAAGCCCCCACAGCTCCA
>CM070487.1:40509592-40527092 GCA_036324585.1 Champsocephalus esox | reverse complement strand
GAATGCTATGTCAGAAAAAAAAGATTTATAAAATGTTAATTCTCATATATTTTAAAGACTTTTTAAAGATTGATTCAAGACATTTTAATTTAAAATAAAAGCCATGTCATTTGGTGAATTCATTCAATGCCTTTTACGCTTGAGGGTGTGCTGGAACATTTTCCATAAGACATTTGGTTTTTTATTTCACATTAAATCAAGTAGTTAGTAACCATTACGAGGGTTTTTTTATGTAATATTAATTATTATTATTATTATTTAGAATCAGAATACTTTATCTGATTATCTGACTTCATCCCAGAAGAAAATTGTGGTTCGTATAATATCATTATGACACTAAAACTATAATATATTACATTATATTACAATTATCCAATAGGCGCTTTCACACCAAGTACTTTGCCGTACTTAGTTCTGAAGAACTAAGCACAGATCGCGTTCACACCGGAATAAGTCCCTGGGGGAGGATCAGGCAAATGAAGCCGCTGACGTCACTTCTTCTTCTTCTTCTGCTTTACTGGCAGGCCGCAACCCACTTCAGGACGTATACTGCCCATGGATGTATAATAAGAACTGGATACAGCGTGGGAGGCGGGGCCTCATTCCTCTGAGAGCTGCTCATTAGCGCATGATGATAAAATGGCCCAACTTTTGAGAGAGCGAAACGTCACAGATTACCCAGCATGCCTGAGAAGTACCCGTATGTGCGCTCATAGCGCATGCGCAACTTTAACCAAAATGCTCGTTCACATCAAGCACGTCAATTTGCGTACACGTAACAGCACCGCGTTCATGACAGCACGGTAATGGATTGTTATTATGATGATTACAGCAAACGTGTGCAAAATATCCATCATTACAGCTCCGTGGGCAGTGAGGCGATGTGGGTCCGTTGTTATTGTGCATCCATGGGTAAAGAGAAACTCATGTAGTGCTGAACACGTAACATGAACGGGCCGGGCGGCGCGGTCCCGTGGGTTACGTGGGAGTCCCAGCAGCTGCTACTGAAGCCTTCCGAGTAAATCTCCAGAACGCCGACACCTCCTCATCTCCACCGCTCCCATGTTTTATTGTGTGTTGCCATAAGTTAGTCTCTCTGCGTTTCTGCGCTGGGCTAATGCTAATGCTAATAATGCTAATGCTAGGATAATAAAATGGCGGATTCACAAAACGTTTTGGGAGTTTTACGGGGCGTGGTTTGCAATCCGCCAGCCAATCAGACACAGGGAAAAGTACTGCGGTGTGAACGCGCCTATTGATGATTTCAATTTAAGATAAAAAGTATCGATAGGTTTAACTTCGTGGCGTTGACTGTTTTGTAAACTAAACGACTGAGTAATACCTTTATTGTTTACTCCAGAGCGTGGGTTCAAACGGCGCTCAGTGCATGGCAGAGGAACATGTCAGTGTGTGAGGACAGCTCAGGCTGGAGTGAAATCTGCAAATCAGGTCGGCGTAGCAACCAAGATAACAAAATGCTTCAGATTTATAAAGCTGTGCACTGAGGAGCTGAATGACCGCTCGGGTTTACACAAAAGAAGTGCAGAGCTTTTCAAATCCGGCCTTTCAAAGGGATGAGGCAACGAGGAGACGAGGAGACGAGAGGAGACCAAACTGCAGAGAGCCCGGTTTGGACCACTTACTTTCAAAAGTGACCCTCCTTCTCTCTGGAGGTGTGTGAAGGAGAAAGGACAGACAGAGTCTCATAAGTGATCCGGAGGGAGAGGTACCACAGGCGTGCTTTCTAACGTGTGTGTGTGTGTGTGTGTGTGTGTGTGTGTGTGTTTTCTAACGTGTGCCGGTGAGGGCCAAGGCGTGTGTGTGTGTGTGTGTGTGTGTGTGTTTTCTAACGTGTGCCGGTGAGGGCCAAGGCGTGTGTGTGTGTGTGTTTTCTAACGTGTGCCGGTGAGGGCCAAGGCATATGTGTGTGTGTGTGTGTGTGTGTGTGTGTTTTCTAATGTGTGCCGGTGAGGGCCAAGGTGTGTGTGTGTGTGTGTGTGTGTGATTCGTCTTTCTTGAAATATGTTTAACTGCAAGCGCATCGAGCAGCCGCACAAACACGTTCTCTCTACTCATTGATCCGTTTAGAGGGGGGGTGTCTGGGAGAGAAACCATTGACATGCACTAAAGCCTGCATCACACACTCAGGGAAGGGAGGCGCTGTGTGGACAGAGAGAAGAGGCTTCGGGAAACCTCCCCCCTCTCTTTCTCACCCTCGGGCGTGGCCGTGTTCTTCCTGCGCTCCGAGTTGGAGGGGTTCAGGGCGGGGGGGCCCTGCTGGTGCTCAGGAGACTTCATGGCCGACAGGATCATCTGCTGCCGAGCGGAGGCCGGGGGCCCGGAGCTCCCGAGGTCCTGGTACTGCAGCGCTGGGGACGGAGCATTCAGTCATCACTTCACTACGAGTCGGGTGCTTCGTCCTGCTGAGCATCCTGCGGAGCATCCTGCGGAGCATACTGTCCGCTATGGAAGCCCCGAGACACACGTTGTGACACAGACTGTGTAAATGGACGACGGGTCCGTGACGTCGCCCGTAGGGTTCTGCAGAGTCGCCGAGAAGCCCTTAGTGGGCGGAGTCGGCCACTAACGGCTTCTTCCTCTCTCTTCATTATACTCTCTCTTCTCTTAGTCATTACGGTGCTTCACAGCGGTCTGTCCTGCTTTCGTATTGACCTCTGAAATGTCTGAATGGACCAATCAGAATCGAGTATTCAACTAAGGCATGTTTTTAACCCTTAGATGCCCTTAGAGCGGCTGGACCCTACACTCTTCCATAAGTGGGACAAAAAGGACCCGTATTAGAATAATATGTGTTTTTATGCCATTTTGGTTCAGAAAAACCACTTGTATAATATTTAGTAATATATTTTTGTTCACACTAGAAATATTTTATATTTAATTTTTCACTATTTAGAATTTTTGCATTTTTTTTTACATTTTGAAAAAGACCGTTTTGAACATATCGATGCAAAGATCTCCGCTATTCTGAGACCCTCACAGTGTTCCAGTCCCTTTTCAAAACTCATCTCTTCTCCTCTTGTCTACTCATAGCATCAATCCATGGCGGTTGATCAAGTTTGATAGTCCTATACCCCCCACCCCCCCCCCAACCAACCTTCCCTTATATTGTAAAGCGATGTTGAGTCCTTGAAAAGCCCTCTACAAATATAATGTATCATTATTATTATTATTATTATTATTATTATTATTATTATTATTATTATTATTACACTGACGGGTTTCAGATCTTGCTGTGTAAAATAATCTTCCTGAGAGGTGTCACTTGTGATGTCGTCTGTGTGTTCCACAGTGAATGTATTCCTGACAGCAACAGGTGATGAGAATCAAAGGATCCCATGGGAAATGCATGCGGGTCATTTTGACCCACTTATGGAAGCTCGGGGTAGAAATACGAAAACTACAATTTCTTAAAATGTAAATTTAAAATGTGAATGGCGTGATATCCAAAACGTGTTTTTTGAGGAATAGCTGGAATATGAAATGATACAAAAACGTAATGACAAAGATACTTCAAGAAAACCACCTCACCGGGTCAAAAAGGGTATCGGGAACTTGTTGCGCTTCATCTTCCTGTGGCCAACATGAGTATTACAACGACAACTTTTTTCCACCAATGAGGAACTTTGAAAGATGATCCTGGCAACACGTGTTCGAGGTGTTCGCCAGTCATAACCTCAGGGGAAACTATTTGGATCAGATTTAGAAAATGGATACCCATTGTTTTTTTTCTTTACCCCCACTCGCCTTCAGGGCTTCCGTAGTTATCCATATAGAGTCATCTACGCCCGTCTACTTCCGCCCCATGGGACTTTATTTCAGAGAAAGTATGCATTGAAGTCGATGGAGAGAGAAAACGTATCTTTCGATTGTGCCACGAGTTACACACATGAAGTTTGTCAATCTTAAGAAATCATTTCCACGTCAAAAAAGTCACAGTTTGTCGTAAAACTGTTGAAATACAAGACGATGAAAAATACGCAACTAGAAAGACTACAAATCCCAGAGTCCCGGTCCCGCATGCTGGCTCTCACGGAACGGCTAACTCCCCTTGTGTGTGTGCACAGCTCTCCACGCGCCCAGACTCGGAGTGATTTTCATATATTTGAATACTTTTCACTTCATTCTGAAAGAAAGAGGGGAAAGTGCCAACGTGGCGGCCATCTTGGTGTTGGTGACGTGTGCGAGACCAGAGTTGTAGTTCATTGAGAGTTTCACACAACACTTCACAGTTTTACGACACATATTTATTTTTTTGACTTGCAAAATTATCTTTTAAATTGACAAACATCATGTGTGTAATTGTGTAATACAATCCAAAATAAGGTCCATGGAGGTCCCCCGGAAAGGGGAGGGACCTCTCTATTTCAAAGGCGAGTAACTTTTGAGTGACAGAGGGAAACAAGACTGCGAGAGACAGGAAGTCCTGCAGGACCTCGGAAGGATATATAATATGCTTTTTCAGGCCACGTATACGGCTTGTGAGTCTGCTATTAAATCGTTTTATATTGATTTTCATCGAGTTGTTCAGTCTGGCTATACAGTAAGTATGGTTTTAAGATTGTGTTTTAAAAGAATTGTTTTGTCCTATCGGTTGTGTCTAAATATATGTATTGATGTACAGCACTTTGCTCGACTGCTGTTCTTAAATGTGCTACATAACGTTGGATGAATGGATTTGTCAAAGAGAGGGACTCACCCTCCTCCCTCAGGGAGCGCAGCTCTCCTCTCATCTTCTGCAGCGCCTCCTCCAGCTCCGTGCTGCGACTCCTCTCTTTGTCCAGAGCCAGCTTGATGTCGCTGTACTGCAGAGGCACCGGCTGGATGGAGGGCATCGGGGACACCGGACCCTGACCCTGGCCCTGGACCTGGCTCTGATTCTGACTCTGATTGTGAGCCTGAGCAGCCATGGCAGCCAGAAGGTCTTCCCGACGACGGCCAAACAGACCCTGAGAGGAGCAGGAACAATATGTATCACGATGATATGCTCCTTCATTGTGGCCACATGAGTGCTGAAGGTGTTTATCTGGGCTATATCATGCAATCAAAAGTGAAACTTAATCTCGTTCCATTGCGGAGATATTCCCGCGAGAGTGCGAAAAACTTAAATAAATGTATTTCTTTCAAATGTTACCAATATACTCACGGACCACTAGGGGGCGCTCACGGACCACCAGTGGACCACACTTTGAGAAGCACTGATCTACAACTATCTCTGAACGGCATAGGATGTATTAAACTTTATATTATATTCATTTTTTTAAACTTGTTAAATTACTTGAATTTTCCCCTTCTATTTTGGGAAGTAATTTGCACTCATATTTATTTCATTTTCATTTAATCGTTTATTTGAAAAGGGACATTTGTAACAATAAATGCTTTATATATAAATATGGCTTTTATTGTATTTATTTGTTTCATTATTATTTATTTTACATGTTTAAGCTCTCATCCTTTTATCATTTCATGTGCCATATTTAAAAAATGTAAAAATAATAATAATTTACAAGCCACTGTTAAATATATATTTGAATATATATTTGCACATGAAGACCAGAAACTCTCATCCTGACAACAAGATGTCAACTCTGAAAACTCTACAAAGCAATGGCAGAGTTGGACAAATCTTGCTGCAATGATTTATTTACAAATTGCAAAACTTGAATAATCCGTTTTTTTTTAAATACAAAAAAACTGGAACGAAAACAATCTCGATGACTGCACAGCCGTTGGAACCTCTGTCGCCTCCTACAGCAAATCAGATGAAAACATGGAGCTGACCTTCTTCTTCTTGGAGCCCCCGTGCGCCTGGGCCTGCAGGAAGTCGATGAGCTTGGTCTGCTGCGTGATGGTTCCCTCCATCTTCACCTTCTCATGGGAGTACACCGCCTGCAGGTGGAGCTAAGTGAACATCACTACTGCCATGAATGTCTCCTCCAGGACTTCACTTCACACACAGAGGGGGGGGGTAGGACAAAGTGTGGGGGAGGGGGGGTACGGCAGGGTGCTGGGGGGTAGGACAAAGTGTGGGGGAGGGGGTGTCTGTGTGACAGAGGGAAACACGACTGCACGAGACAGGAAGTGCTGCGGGACCTCATCGTGATATCTGACAGTTAGTGTGTTGAAATGCTGTTAACAACTTATTTCACCTTTAAGCCTATCACGTACACTGTGTTGGAGCGCTAGCCAATAGAATGTTCCATAGTGATGTCACTATGTTCCTGAAGAAAACCAAGCTTCTCTTCCAGTTTCTAAAGTGACACCATCTAGAGGGGGAGTGTCTGGGAGAGAAACGCCCCCTGCAGGAAACACGGGGATGTTATCCTTTGTAGACCGTTTACATGCACTAAAGCCTGCATCACACACTAAGGGAAGGGAAGCCCCCAACAAGCATAACAGAGCCTCTCAGATAATGGCGCACTCAGATAAAACACTGTTTTAAGTGAGGGCAATTTGCATGCTGGGATGAGGGGCTTTTCACAAACTTGAGATGATATCAGACCTTGATGTTTGGGGGTTTTGGGCAGCCATTATCAATGCGTGTGTGGTTACAGGAGGGAACCTGAATGCAACACATTTAAACAAGGGTATACCGAGGCTCATGAACTTAACACACACTAAATAAGCAAGGTGCTGGGGGGAGGTGTGTGTGTGTGTGTGTGTGTGTATTATTATTAAAAACAAAGTGACAGAGGGAAACACGACTGCAAGAGACAGGAAGTCCTCATCATGATATCTGAGTGTGTGTTTCCTGCACATACAGATTACAAAGTGTATGCATGGTTGAAGTACTTTAAATAGCTTCATCAACATGTGAAGAAATGACTATCACTATCATTACAAACACTGTGTGTGTGTGTGTGTGTGTGTGTGTGTGTGTGTGTGTGTGTGTGGTGTGTGTGTGTGTGTGTGTGTGTGTGTGTGTGTGTGTGTGTGTGCAGCACCTGGACGTTCTCCAGCTGGTACTCCAGGTCGGTCCTCTCGGTCTTCAGCAGGTCGGCCTGGTCCAGCGCGTCCTGCAGACCCTGGGTCAGCCGGAAGATGTGCGTCTTCTGAGCGTCCGTCTGCAGCTGCAGCTTCTCCTGCTGCGGGGGACAGATGTTGTTGTGTTACCTTTAACATCTGGACGCTGAACCCTCTTACAACTGATGCTGAAATGCAGAGGTGGGAAGTAGTGGAGTACAAATACTTTGTTGCTGTACTTAAGTACATGTTTCTGGTATCAGTACTTTACTCCACTACTTGACGACTTTTTACTTTGACTTCTTACATGTTGAACTCAAATACCATTACTTTCTACTTCTCTCATGTTGAACACAAATACCTGTACTTTCTACTTCTCTCATGTTGAACACAAATACCTGTACTTTCTACTTCTCACATGTTGAACACAAATACCTGTACTCTGTACTTTCTACTTCTTACATGTTGAACCCAAATACCTGTACTTTCTACTTCTTACATGTTGAACTCAAATACCTGTACCTGTACTTTCTACTTCTTACATGTTGAACTCAAATACCAGTACGTTCTACTTCTTACATGTTGAACACAAATACCTGTACTTTCTACTTCTTACATGTTGAACTCAAATACCTGTACTTTCTACTTCTTACATGTTGAACTCAAATACCTGTACTTTCTACTTCTTACATGTTGAACACAAATACCTGTACTTTCTACTTCTTACATGTTGAACACAAATACCTGTACTTTCTACTTCTTACATGTTGAACTCAAATACCTGTACTTTCTACTTCTCACATGTTGAACTCAAATACCTGTACTTTCTACTTCTTACATGTTGAACTCACATACCTGTACTTTCTACTTCTTACATGTTGAAGTAGATGGGTAGATGGGTACTTTTTACTGAAGCACACTTCAAAGCCTCTTTACTGTGACTTGAGTAAAGAAGTTTAGTCAGTACTTCTACTTTCACCATTGTATTTTTTAAACACAAGTATCTGTACTTCTACTTGAGTAAGGATGTGTGTACTTTGGCCACCTCTGCTGTTAGAGAAGCACGGTTTAAATCCAGCAGACGAATTATAGGCAGATCAAAACACACACGTTTCTGTTTGTCTCCTTAAGTGTTTTCTTTGTGTTACTCTATTTCAAAGCGTCTTTGAGTCTCTATAAAAAGCGCTATATAAGTGTCATGTATTATTATTATTATGTTAATTTAGTTTTGTATTCATAATGAAATTATTAAGTGATAATGCTTTTGCCACTTGATTGACTCAGGATGAAAACAGCTAGATTAGATGAAGGAATAAATGATGCTTTTAAAAGTGTTATCAATTAATTTGCTAATTGTTTGTTGAATGTGCTTTGCCTTTTATCTCAAAGACGAAGCACATTTGCATGAATCGGTTCGGATGACGGAACAGAGGGCAGCCGGTTTCCACTCCGCAGGTTAGGAGGTTTCAGGGATCTGCGACGATAACGCAGGTCATTATCTACTACATCTCTGCATTGTGCGTTCCTTGCTACTTCTTTGACTTTATCAATAAAACCATTACAATATAATATTTATTTTCCAAATGATATCAAGCAAATCTCCTTTTATCGGCCCACACTGCATCGGTGTCTCGCTGAGGGCTCTTTGACCAGGTCTTCTCTCACTGATCGGGCTGGTATGTTAAATGTTTGTTTGTTCTCGTGTGTTGTGTCTTGATGTCTGTCTGCTGACGCATGGAGCTGATGTGACGCGTGGAGCTGCTGGGACGCGTGGAGCTGCTGGGACGCGTGGAGCTGATGGGACCGGGACTGATGGGACGCGCGGAGCTGATGTGACGCGTGGAGCTGCTGGGACGCGGGAGCTGCTGGGACGCGCGGAGCGTGGGACGCGTGAGCTGGGACGCGCGGAGCGCTGGGACGCGCGGAGCCGCTGGGACGCGCGGAGCCGCTGGGACGCGTGGAGCCGCTGGGACGCGTGGAGCCGATGGGACGCGTGGAGCCGCTGGGACGCGTGGAGCGAGTGATGCGGACGCGTGGAGCTGATGTGACGCGCGGAAGCTGATGTGACGCGTGGAGCTGCTGGGACGCGCGGAGCTGATGGGACGCGCGGAGCTGCTGGACGCGCGGAGCTGCTGGGACGCGCGGAGCCGCTGGGACGCGCGGGAGCCGCTGGGACGCGCGGAGCCGCTGGGACGCGCGGAGCCGATGTGACGCGTGGAGCCGCTGGGACGCGTGGAGCCGCGTGGAGCCGCTGGGACGCGTGGAGCCGCTGGGACGCGTGGAGCTGATGTGACGCGTGGAGCCGCTGGGAGTGGAGCTGCTGGGACGCGTGGAGCTGCTGGGACGCGTGGAGCTGATGGGACGCGTGAGCTGATGGGACGCGTGGAGCTGCTGGGACGCGTGGAGCTGCTGGGACCACGGAGCTGGGGACGCGTGGAGCGCTGGGACGCGTGGAGCTGGGACGCGCGAGCCGCTGGGACGCGTGGAGCATTTCAGACTTGATCTTTAAAGGATTATCGAATCGTATAAGTATTATTTCATGAACCCTCATTTCTTTTTTACAGTTTTTAAATCAGAGATATATTTCGTGAGGGTAATTCAATAAATACATGTCGGCTGAGTCCCTTTAACTTCTTGTGATTTTATAAATATATTTATTTGATCTTTTTAGAGCACATTGTTACTTTAACTTCTTTATATTGATATAAATATTTCCAATTAAATGCCATGAACTCACATGTCAGGTATTCAGAGGACTCACATCCTCGTACCGTCTCCTCTCCTACAGCTCGATTCCTCTCCTCTCCATACAGCTCGATTCCTTTCCTTACAGCTCGATATCTCTCCTCTCCATACAGCTTGATTCCTCTCCCTACAGCTTGATTCCTCTCCTCTCCTTACAGCTCGATTATTCTCCCTAAGGCTTGATTCCTCTCCTCTCCATACAGCTCGATTCCTTTCCTTACAGCTCGATTCCTCTCCTCTCCATACAGCTTGATTCCTTTCCTTACAGCTTGATTCCTCTCCTCTCCCTACAGCTCGATTCCTCTCCTCTCAGCTCGAATTCCTCTCCTCTCCTTACAGCTCGATTCCTCTCCTCTCCTTACAGCTCGCTTCCTCTCCTCTCAGCTCGATTCCTCTTCTCTCAGCTCGAATTCCTCTCCTCTCCTTACAGCTCGATTCCTCTCCTCTCCTTACAGCTCGATTCCTCTCCTCTCAGCTCGATTCCTCGCCTCTCCTTACAGCTCGCTTCCTCTCCTCTCCTTACAGCTCGATTCCTCTCCTCTCAGCTCGAATTCCTCTCCTCTCCTTACAGCTCGATTCCTCTCCTCTCCCTACAGCTCGATTCCTCTCCTCTCAGCTCGATTCCTCTCCTCTCCCTACAGCTCGATTCCTCTCATCTCATTACAGCTCGATTCCTCTCCTCTCCTTACAGCTCGATTCCTCTCCTCTCCTTACAGCTCGATTCCTCTCCTCTCCTCTCAGCTCGATTCCTCTCCTCTCCTCTCAGCTCGATTCCTCTCCTCTCAGCTCGATTCCTCTCCGTTTTTCATGTATTGTGTCTTGATATTTGTCCATGTTGATGTTACACATGGAGCTGCTGTGATACAAGTCGCATTTCAGACTTGATCTGACCATTAAAGTATTATTGTATCGCATCGTATCTATAATATGCATCCCTACTTTAAAAATCAGATATTTGTACATGATGCCTTGGATAAAAACATATAAGCCCATGGCAGTGATGTGGGATGGCGCACCTCCTCCAGCAGCCTCTGCTTCAGATCCCTCTCTCCCTCCAGCTGCTGCTGCAGACTGTGGGCGTTCATCTCCAGCATGGCGTGCTTCTTCTCCAGATCGTTCATCTGAGAGCAGGAAGAAAGAAACTCTTCACATACATATATATACAGAGGTGGGAAGTAATGGAGTACAAATACTTTGTTACGTTACTTAAGTACATTTTTCTGGTATCAGTACTTTACTCCACTACTTATTTTTCTGACGACTTTTTACTCTTACTTCTCACATGTTGAACTCAAATACCTGTACTTTCTACTTCTTACATGTTGAACCCAAATACCTGTACTTTCTACTTCTTACATGTTGAACCCAAATACCTGTACTTTCTACTTCTTACATGTTGAACCCAAATACCTGTACTTTCTACTTCTTACATGTTGAACCCAAATACCTGTACTTTCTACTTCTTACATGTTGAACTCAAATACCTGTACTTTCTACTTCTTACATGTTGAACCCAAATACCTGTACTTTCTACTTCTTACATGTTGAACTCAAATACCTGTACTTTCTACTTCTCTCATGTTGAACCCAAATACGTGTACTTTCTACTTCTTACATGTTGAACTAAAATACCTGTACTTTCCACTTCTTACATGTTGAACTCAAATACCTGTACTTTCTACTTCTTACATGTTGAACCCAAATACCTGTACTTTCTACTTCTTACATGTTGAACTCAAATACCTGTACTTTCTACTTCTCTCATGTTGAACCCAAATACGTGTACTTTCTACTTCTTACATGTTGAACTAAAATACCTGTACTTTCCACTTCTTACATGTTGAACCCAAATACCTGTACTTTCTACTTCTTACATGTTGAACTCAAATACCTGTACTTTCTACTTCTTACATGTAGAACTAAAATACCTGTACTTTCCACTTCTTACATGTTGAACCCAAATACCTGTACTTTCTACTTCTTACATGTTGAACTCAAATACCTGTACTTTCTACTTCTTACATGTTGAACTAAAATACCTGTACTTTCTACTTCTTACATGTTGAACTAAAATACCTGTACTTTCCACTTCTTACATGTTGAACCCAAATACCTGTACTTTCTACTTCTTACATGTTGAACTCAAATACCTGTACTTTCTACTTCTTACATGTAGAACTAAAATACCTGTACTTTCCACTTCTTACATGTTGAACCCAAATACCTGTACTTTCTACTTCTTACATGTTGAACCCAAATACCTGTACTTTCTACTTCTTACATGTTGAACTCAAATACCTGTACTTTCTACTTCTTACATGTTGAACTAAAATACCTGTACTTTCCACTTCTTACATGTTGAAGCCAAATACCTGTAATTTCCACTTCTTACATGTTGAACCCAAATACCTGTACTTTCTACTTCTCTCATGTTGAACTCAAATACCTGTACTTTCTACTTCTTACATGTTGAACTCAAATACCTGTACTTTCTACTTCTTACATGTTGAACCCAAATACCTGTACTTTCTACTTCTTACATGTTGAACTCAAATACCTGTACTTCTACTTCTTACATGTTGAACTCAAATACCTATACTTTCTACTTCTTACATGTTGAACTCAAATACCTGTACTTTCTACTTCTTACATGTTGAACTCAAATACCTGTACTTTCTACTTCTTACATGTTGAACTCAAATACCTGTACTTTCTACTTCTTACATGTTGAACTCAAATACCTGTACTTTCTACTTCTTACATGTTGAACTCAAATACCTGTACTTTCTACTTCTTACATGTTGAACTAAAATACCTGTACTTTCTACTTCTTACATGTTGAACTAAAATACCTGTACTTTCCACTTCTTACATGTTGAACCCAAATACCTGAACTTTCTACTTCTTACATTTTCCAAACAGGCTACTCTTTAAAACAGCTGCTAGTTATGGGTACTTTTTACTGAAGTACATTTCAAAGCCCATACTTCTCTACTTCTACTTGAGTAAAGCATGTGTGCACTTTTGCCATCTCTGTATATATATATATCCGTCAGAGTGAAAAAGCTTACGGTGTCGGTGAGGCTCTCAGCCTGGATCTTCTGGTCTTTGAGCGCCTGCTGCAGGGCCACGATCTCCGCTTGGTGCTCCTTCACCGCCTGCTCCACCGCCAGACGAGACTCCGAGCTGCGCTGCTCCGAACGAAGCCTGGAGCGTGAAACATAAATACATTGTTTATAAAGGTACTTTAAAGAAGCCTTGTTTTCCCTTTCTGGTAGTGTGTTAGGTGTTAGTGCATGTAAATGGTCTGCAAATCCCTGTGTGCCCTCCAGAGGTAGTGCATATTTCCCCCAAAACACCTTCATTGGACTTTTTTTACTTCCGGGAACATAATGACATCACTATGGAACACTCGCTACTGGATAGGCTAAGGGACGGGACATATCTAAGCGGTTCACCAGTCATGAATTGAGAATAGATCCGACCCGCATCTTCTTTGTTTTACCCAGAACCGAACCTGAAAAAAAACGTTTTCAAAAATACCAAACGCGAATCACTTTTTTTGCTGGTCACCCGTCGGGTACCGGCCCCGATGCAGGACTCTGGTCTGTAGCTGTACATGCTAATGAGCTGCTGCTGCTGGCCACGCCCCTCTGTGAGATGATTGGCTAAAAATAACACAATGGTGCTCTAGGAGGAGATTCAGGTGATGAGGTGGGGTTACCTTGGTTGCTGATTGGCTGATGGTTACACAAGCCAACACATCGTTATGACATCATAAAGTAGCCAAAATCTGATCAGCTCAATTTCAGACAGGTTTTTATAGAAATGGATCAAAAAGAGAGAGAATCTTTGTTCCTGAAGCTTTCAGAGTCTCTTTCCACAGAGGGGACACATGTTGATGTAGAAGAGACATGAAGAAGAGGGGACACATGTTGATGTAGAAGAGACATGGAGAAGAGGGGACACATGTTGATGTAGAAGAGACATGGAGAAGAGGGGACACATGTTGATGTAGAAGAGACACGAAGAAGAGGGGACACATGTTGATGTAGAAGAGACATGGAGAAGAGGGGACACATGTTGATGTAGAAGAGACATGGAGAAGAGGGGACACATGTTGATGTAGAAGAGACGTGAAGAAGAGGGGACACATGTTGATGTAGAAGAGACATGGAGAAGAGGGGACACATGTTGATGTAGAAGAGACACGAAGAAGAGGGGACACATGTTGATGTAGAAGAGACATGGAGAAGAGGGGACACATGTTGATGTAGAAGAGACATGAAGAAGAGGGGACACATGTTGATGTAGAAGAGACATGAAGAAGAGGGGACACATGTTGATGTAGAAGAGACATGAAGAAGAGGGGACACGTGTTGATGTAGAAGAGACATGGAGAAGAGGGGACACATGTTGATGTAGAAGAGACATGGAGAAGAGGGGACACATGTTGATGTAGAAGAGACATGAAGAAGAGGGGACACGTGTTGATGTAGAAGAGACATGGAGAAGAGGGGACACATGTTGATGTAGAAGAGACATGAAGAAGAGGGGACACATGTTGATGTAGAAGAGACATGGAGAAGAGGGGACACGTGTTGATGTAGAAGAGACATGGAGAAGAGGGGACACATGTTGATGTAGAAGAGACATGGAGAAGAGGGGACACATGTTGATGTAGAAGAGACATGAAGAAGAGGGGACACATGTTGATGTAGAAGAGACATGAAGAAGAGGGGACACGTGTTGATGTAGAAGAGACATGGAGAAGAGGGGACACATGTTGATGTAGAAGAGACATGAAGAAGAGGGGACACATGTTGATGTAGAAGAGACATGAAGAAGAGGGGACACGTGTTGATGTAGAAGAGACATGAAGAAGAGGGGACACATGTTGATGTAGAAGAGACATGAAGAAGAGGGGACACATGTTGATGTAGAAGAGACATGAAGAAGAGGGGACACGTGTTGATGTAGAAGAGACATGAAGAAGAGGGGACACGTGTTGATGTAGAAGAGACATGGAGAAGAGGGGACACATGTTGATGTAGAAGAGACATGGAGAAGAGGGGACACATGTTGATGTAGAAGAGACATGAAGAAGAGGGGACACATGTTGATGTAGAAGAGACATGAAGAAGAGGGGACACATGTTGATGTAGAAGAGACATGAAGAAGCGGGGACACGTGTTGATGAAGAAGAGACATGGAGAAGAGGGGACACATGTTGATGTAGAAGAGACATGAAGAAGAGGGGACACATGTTGATGTAGAAGAGACATGAAGAAGAGGGGACACATGTTGATGTAGAAGAGACATGAAGAAGAGGGGACACATGTTGATGTAGAAGAGACATGAAGAAGAGGGGACACATGTTGATGTAGAAGAGACACGAAGAAGAGGGGACACACGTTGATGTAGAAGAGACATGAAGAAGAGGGGACACATGTTGATGTAGAAGAGACACGAAGAAGAGGGGACACACGTTGATGTAGAAGAGACATGAAGAAGAGGGGACACATGTTGATAAACCAAGTATTCTGCAGTCTTTCCAGGTATTTCTGCAACTTGTCCTTCGTTTTAGTCTAAAAACCTTGTTAATATGCTTTTCGTGTACACAGTTCTCTTCACACGCCTTCTGCCAACACCAACTCAGAAAATAATTTCATATAGTTCCCAGAATACCTTTTGATAAAGCCTGGAGAATATTGCCAAACTTGTTGCATTCAGTGTGTGGGCGGAGGGAGCTGATCCAACACCGATAGCAACATCCACAGCAGAGAAATTAAGATATTTCTCCTGCCTATACAGAAATACACTCATAACCCTTTCTCACATTGCTTAAGGTTTAAATTACATAATGGATTACTGTACGCACTATATGTTTGACTGAACTCTGCCCCTGTTGAACTGATGTGCTTTATTTACTTCTTAAATTCTGTTTCTCGTGTGTTTTTATGGTGTTCATGATGCCAATGTGCTGTCATGGGTGTTTGTTGATGTTATTTGTTCTCTCTGTACAAAGCAAGATCACCTTGGGAAAATACAAGTTCAATTCATACATCTCCCACGTGGCAGCAAAACTAAATGTTTTAGTTTTGTCCAGTCTCAGTGAAAAGAAAACTCAACATCAAATGGACTTACCAACCAACCAACAAACCATCCAACCAACTTGCGTAACTACTTCCATCCATCCGACATCCAAACCACCAAACAACCATCCATAAACCAACCCAACCGACCTAACTTTCGATTCAACTACCGACATACTCCCATCTGTCCGTCTATTCCATCCATCAAACAAAACCAAACAAACAAACAACCAACCAACCAATCAACCACTTATAAATCCATCCATCCAATAAGCCAACCATCTATCCATCCATCCATCCATCCATCCAACCAACCAACAATGCAACCGTCCACTTATAAATCCATCCATCCATCCAATCAAACAACCGACCGACCGACCGACCAACCGACCAACCATCCATCCAGCCCTCTGTCTACAACCTACTGTACATACCATCTTATTTATTTTCATTGCGTAACTACTTCCATCCATCCGACATCCAAACCACCAAACAACCATCCATAAATCAACTCAACCGACCTAACTTTCGATTCAATCTACCGACATACTCACATCTGTCCGTCTATTCCATCCATCAAACAAAACCAACCAAACAAACAACCAACCAACCAACCAACAGAACAACCAACAATACAACCGTCCACTTATAAATCCATCCATCCATCCAATAAGCCAACCATCCATCCAACCAACCAACCAACCAACCAACCAACCAACCAACCAACCAACCAACCAACCAACCAACCAACCACTATAAATCCATCCATCCAATAAGCCAACCATCCATCTATCCAATAAGCCAACCATCCAACCAACCAACCAACCAACCAACCAACCAACCAACCAACCAACCAACCAACCAACCACTTATAAATCCATCCATCCATCTATCCAACCAACCAACCAACCAACCGACCAACAATACAACCGTCCACTTATAAATCCATCCGTCCATCCAATCAAACAACCGACCGACCGACCAACTGACCGACCGACCACTGACCGACCGACCAACCCACCAACCATCCATCCAGCCCTCTGTCTCCAACCTACTGTACATACCATCTTATTTATTTTCATACGTTAAATTAAATGTAGTCTATAAATGTCATTGATAGTGGACGTGAGTAACCTGTTCTGTTTCTCAGTGTCCAGCAGTCTCTGGATGTCTCTGGTTCTCCTCTCCGCCTGGTTCTTCTCGTCCTCCAGAGTCGACCTCCAGGCTTCCCACTGCCTCTCCTTCTCCAGCAGCTCGTCGTTCAGGGTCTCCAGCTCCAGCACCTGCTCCTCCAGCATCGTGCAGGTGGTCTTCAGGGTCACCAGGTTCTGAGGCAAAACAGAGTTTATATAAGAAATACGTTTTATACCCAAACTGTACCAAGTAAATATGTCAAGTCAGTCATTGACAGCAATAAACACAGCTTTATAAAGGAGAGAAAGGACGTCATATATTTCATGGGACAAACACCCCTCTAATATTCAAAAATGCTCAACATGTTAAGCACAATATATTGCTAAGAAATATAAATAAGAGTACAAAAATACCATACTTATAAAATGGACTGACCAATTGAATTAGCAGTGAGAATATTAAAGGAAAAAAAGTAGACCTACGGAAATTACATTGAGTGAGGATAATATTAATGAATACATCAATACAACCAATACAAAAATATA
>CM070487.1:40472092-40504592 GCA_036324585.1 Champsocephalus esox | reverse complement strand
GAGAATAATTTGGATTTATTGTGATCAATCAATACAACTTTATTTATAAGCACTTTAAACCTCCAGACCAAAGTGCTGTGCAGGCAAATGGATGAAACGCGGCTCAGCTCACACACCATACAACAATTACAAGTAAAAACTATTTAAATGCAAAAAAAGCAACACTCTGAAAGATGTTGAAACGCCAAATGTTAAAACGCTGAGGAGAAGAGGTGGGTTTCAAGAAGCGATGTAAAAGCAGGCGGTGTGGAGGCCTGTCTGGTCTCCAGGGGCAGAGCGCTCCACAGTGTGGGAGCCGCGACAGAGAAGCAACGGCCCTCTGAGCTTTGACCTGGTTTTAGGCACGTTCAGGAGCAGTCGGTCCGCTGAGCTGAGAGGGCGGCTCGGCGTGTAGGTGTAGCAGCTCAGCAAGGTATGGTGGGCTCATGCCATTTAGGGATTTAAAAGTAAATAAAATAATTTTAAAATGGATCCTAAAATAAATTGGCAGCGGAGAGAAGCTGAAACAGGGGAAATGTGGTCAAACTCCCGCGTGCCAGTTAAGAGCCTTGCTGCAGCGTTTTGCACCCGCTGCAGTCGTGCGAGCGAGGACCCGCTGACCCCCATGTAGAGAGAGTTACAGTAGTCCAGCCGGGTGGTGACAAAGGCGTGGATTACTGTCTCAAACTGCTGTCTGGAGAGAAAAGATTCTACTTTGGCTAGCTGCCTCAGGTGATAAAAGCTCGATTTTACCACCGACTTAATCTGACTCTCAAGTTTGAGTTCACGGTTGTTATATTTATTTGTATTTGTTCCGCAAAACCCAATGTACAATAATTGCCAACAAAACATGTCTCTCCAAACGCACCGTTGAGCGAAAAGCAGCAGGGAGAAGAAAACAATCTTTTATGACCTTTTCTAAAAAAGATGTCATTAAATAGAAATAGATGGTCTGCCCTTCTTCATCATTATTTTTCTTTCACAGCCAAACATAACAGTATCTCAGGATACTAAGAGAAACACAAAACATACTTATTTCCCACTTGACGGTTAACGGAAAGAAACAAACAAACAACAACAAACAACATAACCTTAAGACCCTCTTCTCTCGGCAGGCCTTCCAATAGACTTTGAGCATGCTACACCTGGAGTACTGCCATTCTTATCGCTATCTCCGACTTTTATTTTTGTACTCTATTTTATATTTTGATTTCTTATTATTATTACAATTATTAGTTTAATCTCTCAAAGTGTATCAGTATCCCTTGTTGTGAAGCACTTCGAGATTTGTCTTGGCAGATGAGAAGCGCTATATAAATTAAATATATTATTATTATAACATCCTATATAAGCAAGGCCGGATTAGTACCTCCAGGGGTCCCTGGGCACTGAGCGCTCATGGGCCCGCCCCCAACCCACGTACCAACAATTAACACCACGCCTACCCAATTCTACCAACATGACCAATATTTAGAATGTTCAGTCAATCTGGCATGTCAAATCGCACACCTGTTTGTCAAAAGCAGGGTCCTGAGAGACACAGGGAACTTCCGATGAACTCGAACCTTCACCCTGCTCTGTGACGTCCTCGTCAGAATCGTCTTCATCTTTTTCCTCCTCTTCTACCCGCTGCTGCGTTAGCATGCTAGGTTCAAGGCTAACATTGCTCACTAGCTCAACAACATCCTCCGTGACCGCCGCCACCGTTCCTTGTGGTTGTTGCTGGACTATTTGGTCACTTTTTGCTTTTTTGAAAAAGCTATTTATTGTTGGCACATTTTTTAATGCAGCCGCCACTCTCTCTTCTTTGTCTTTCTTTTCGCAGCCCCGCCGCTGGGCGTTTGGCTACCGGCACCATCCATGATTTCTGCTCACGTGACATGAGTGAGGGTCGGGGCTGTGAGTCGGCTATACACCGCCGCCGCGTAGTGAGACCTACAGTACAGAGATGGTTTAGAAAATATATTAATTTGACCCTATAGACAAGCTGTAGTATTTATGGTGAAGAGTGAGTGTCATTTAAAACAATGTATGATGAGTGAGGTTGTGCCCGAAAAAATAAATAATAATATAATATATATATATTTTTTAATCTTGTCACTGAGGGCCCTCTTTGCTCAAGGGCCCCTGGGCACTTGCCCAGGTTGCCCATATGGTTAATCCGGCCTTGTATATAAGGAAGGGGTGGGACTGAGCCGCGGTCTGAATCCGCCAAAGGAAGGCAAATGAATCAGCGCCTACAGAGTTTTATTTGGGCTGTTTTTAACGTGAAGCGGAGCCGTGTTGATGTGGCACGCTTAAATATCCTACAAGAATGAGCAACGACAATAACAAGGAACATGAACACAAGTTCCAGAGCAGCCTGAGATGTGAATAGTTCAGTTAAAAGCAGCGGCAAAAAGAAAAGTCTCCGGCCTGGATTTGAAAGCAGTCAGAGTCGCAGCGGACCGGCAGATTTCTGGGAGCTGGTTCCAGATGTTTGGAGCAGAGTAACTGAACTTCTCCGTGCACAACTTCCATGAGGCGTAGGGGGGGGGAGAGGCGAAGCTTTAAGCTTTACTGATATACACCTGAACATCAGCAGGAGAGGACTCTTTAAAGTAGAGACACTACATACTGATATACACCTGAACATCAGCAGGAGAGGACTCTTTAAAGTAGAGACACTACACACTGATATACACCTGGACATCAGCAGGAGAGGACTCTTTAAAGTAGAGACACTACATACTGATATACACCTGAACATCAGCAGGAGAGGACTCTTTAAAGTAGAGACACTACATACTGATATACACCTGAACATCAGCAGGAGAGGACTCTTTAAAGTAGAGACACTACATACTGATATACACCTGAACATCAGCAGGAGAGGACTCTTTAAAGTAGAGACACTACATACTGATATACACCTGAACATCAGCAGGAGAGTACTCTTTAAAGTAGAGACACTACATACTGATATACACCTGAACATCAGCAGGAGAGGACTCTTTAAAGTAGAGACACTACATACTGATAAACACCTGAACATCAGCAGGAGAGGACTCTTTAAAGTAGAGACACTACATACTGATAAACACCTGAACATCAGCAGGAGAGGACTCTTTAAAGTAGAGACGCTACATACTGATATACACCTGAACATCAGCAGGAGAGGACTCTTTAAAGTAGAGACACTACATACTGATATACACCTGAACATCAGCAGGAGAGGACTCTTTAAAGTAGAGACACTACATACTGATATACACCTGAACATCAGCAGGAGAGGACTCTTTAAAGTAGAGACACTACATACTGATATACACCTGCACATCAGCAGGAGAGGACTCTTTAAAGTAGAGACACTACATACTGATATACACCTGAACATCAGCAGGAGAGGACTCTTTAAAGTAGAGACACTACCCAGATAGCAAAAGATGTTAAATCAACGTTGAATTATGGTCAAAAATGTAGATTTTTGGTTAAGGTTGAAGATTGATGGTGGATCAACCTTAAATGTTGAAAAGATGTCATTGAATCAACGTTGTATTGTGGTCGAATTTAATGATTGAAATGCCAACATTGAATCAATGTTGAATCTATGCTGTTTGCTTTTCTTTTCTTTTTTCTCGATGGGGGAGGGAGGGGGGTACTCTGTAGTGTAGTCTGTGTGTGGGGGAGAAATGTTGAGGCCAAAATTGACCACCTAAAAATAATTAGGAGCACGTTTCATGTCATTTGGATTCGATTGGTAGTACTTTGTAGTGACACTATTGTGGGTCCCTAACATTCATTGAGCTAGTGATGATAATCAGCTCTTCAGCCATACCTGCCAACCTCACACCGTCCGATAACAGGAGATTTTTTTTCCAGGCATTATTATAAATAGCCTGTGTGTATTATATATAAATATATTAAATAGTATAATTAAATAAATGTATATATAAAATAGTATAATTAAATAAATATATATATAAAATAGTATCATTAAATAATGCTGTCAGATAAATGAAGTACACAGTAATAGTCAAGGTTATATTCAATATTCTGCACTTACACCAGCTGATAAGATATTTAACACGTCTTTTGTTTGTCCTGAAAACGACATTTGAGAATACACACAGGCTATTTATAGATGATAACACACCAGTAATACAATCTCAGGACTCTTCGATATGGCTTTGATTACAGGATCGTTTACTTTCAGTCAACAAATCCTTTGGAAAGACAAGAAACAACTATTCAATATCCTGCTCATCCTGCTTTACCGCGACCGCTATAACTGCCGAAGAAGAAGTCTATGACGCTATCGCGTAGAGCTACGTTCTTGCGTAATGCGGAAGTGGGCGTGGTTAAATCTAAACTGGGTTGGAATAACGATAGACGCAGCCAGGCTAGCCGTTTGCTCCTCTTTCCAGTCCAGTCTTTTAGCAAACTGGCTGCTGACTGTAGCTTGTGTTACTGTACAGAGTGAGTGATTTTCTTATTATAACAGAAGTTGTATGGGATACACACACTCTCTCTCTTCCTCACGCTTATTTTTGTAATCTTGTCTTTCAGCTGCTGCTCGGCAGTTCGACCGCAAGCTGACCCACGATGGCTTCAGTGAAACTGTGAAGAAGTGGCTTCGTTATGCTCCAGAGCGCGAGGGAGGCATCCCAAGGAACACAAGTGAAACGAACACAAGTTAAACAAGCGCAAGTCCAACTTAGGGTACCCCACCACACTCTGTGTTTTCCTTGTGCATACAGTACAAAGGTTACCGCCTCATAGACAATACTGTTCTTTCATGGACAATAGACTGTTGTTCTTACTGTCTTCATGGAAGACTTGAAGCTTCAGGCTGTTCTTGTTTGGAGTTGCCCCAATGGTTCTTACACACCCTCTTTTTTATGGGGGTATCTTGTGTCACTGTATGTTTGCACATACGATGTGTCCTCTGCATTTATTCCACAGCGTTTGGGGAGCAATAACGGGTTAAGAGTCTTGCTCAGGGACGCATTGCTGCCTGTTTTCTAAAATAAATTTGAATATTAAAATCATGTTTTCTGTCATTTTTAGTTTGATTTCACACATTTTGGGAAATATGGTAATTCAAGGTAATTTTGAACAAGCTAATAACAATCGTCTGCCAACAATACATGGTGTAGTGTGTGTTTACAAGTTTGGACCACTTCATTCAGTACAGTATTGATGTTGCACTTGTTAATGGTCTGTTAAGATGTAGACCTATATGCAGAAAACTCACTGGTGAAAAACATTCACTTTTTTAATGTGTTACAGTATGCTTAGAAAAGTTGAATATTTTAAAGTAAGTTTTACATTTAGAGGATGGTTGAATCAATATTGATTCCTAACACTGATTCAATATAAAATCAACTACAATTGACATGTAGATTCCCATTTAGATGATGGTTGAATCAATGTTGATTATATGTCAGTTATGGTTGAAAGTCCAACGTTTATTCAACATTAAAACAATTTGCGCTTTCCGTTTAATTTCAATGTCCGGGTTTCAACATGGATTCAATATTTCTGCCTAACCATATTTCAACATTGATTCAATCATATTTTGCTATCTGGGTACATACTGATATACACCTGAACATCAGCAGGAGAGGACTCTTTAAAGTAGAGACACTACATACTGATATACACCTGAACATCAGCAGGAGAGGACTCTTTAAAGTAGAGACACTACATACTGATATACACCTGAACATCAGCAGGAGAGGACTCTTTAAAGTAGAGACACTACATACTGATATACACCTGCACATCAGCAGGAGAGGACTCTTTAAAGTAGAGACACTACATACTGATATACACCTGAACATCAGCAGGAGAGGACTCTTTAAAGTAGAGACACTACATACTGATATACACCTGAACATCAGCAGGAGAGGACTCTTTAAAGTAGAGACACTACATGCTGATATACACCTGAACATCAGCAGGAGAGGACTCTTTAAAGTAGAGACACTACATACTGATATACAACAGCAGGAGAGGACTCTTTAAAGTGAGGAGGATATGTCCTCGTTGGCCCTTGCTGCAGACCGCTGAATGCATGGACAGAGCTTCCTGAGCAGTTTGTGAGTGGGAGGACCTCAGAAGTAGGACACTGGCAGAAATGAAGACCGTAACGATGTGTATTCAAGGTAAATGACTTTGAAGGAACTCAAATTCCTTTAACGTGACCACATCACCTCCTCAAGGTGAGTGGGGCACTAATAATAATATAATAATAGTTACAGTATGAATAGTCTAGGGACTGAGAGAACTGTACACATGTCAGCGTGCTTGAACCTTACCTGTGTAGCAACACAAATAAAGTTACTTAGAAAACCATTTGGGATTAAAACATACTTACACACAGCTCTCATTGCAAAATAAACCCATGTGAAGGGCTACTGAACAACACATTTACTTTTAACTGTTTAATAAACTGTATTTTATTGGACTTGATGGACTGTGAGATGCTTTGCTATCTAATTAAAAACAGTTCAAGTTGAGTACAAGACAACAAAAAGCACGTCAACACGTCCTGCCACTGATCCTCCTGGGCTTCCGTTGGCAATGAACGCTCACATCGTTGTTCATTTGCACAAGTGGTGTTGTGAAAACAAAGCGATTCAATTGGGAATTGAAGTACTACTTGGGTACGAAAAAAGAGTCTATTTGGAACAGTATTTCTCCCCCAGCTCGACTGGATTCTCAAGCATTGCTTTGTTCAGAAAGGTTATAGATAGTACCGGTTGTATTTTTAGTCCCAATTAAGCTGAGGCTCCAAGCTAACTCCAAGCTAAAATCGTCACCAGCGCTCCGTGGAACATCCCGGAAAAAACCTGCAGCTTTAATTAGCAAACCACCATCGGATAAACAGCTGCAGTCTAACCTCTGCACACATCGTCGCGGGTATTACTTCAGATTCTGCTTTTATCGTGAAAGGTGGGGTGAGTTTGAGAAACCGGCTCGAGATACACTTGTTGTTATATTCCATGGAATGCTCTCAACATCCCGATAGCGATGAATATCTGAAGTGCTTTGACAACAAATCCATACAAAATGTCATCTGTGGAAGCCGTGGCGCGGTGAAAAGCTCGACCAATCATCTGAGCCGGCTAAAGTAACTGGATGGCCTACCTGCCTGTCAGCCTTCCATCTGGGCACTAATTTATCTCGTGCCCTCATTGGTCATGTGCGCGTTCGCGTGTGTTGGAGGAGGGGCTCTGTGAGGAAGTGGCAGATGTGTATTTTCAAATTCTCGCGCACTCGGCTGGTTTCTCCAAAATGACCGACCCCACCTTGAAGCAGACGTCCGGTCACCATGCTGCGTCACAGTCTCTTCCCGACATCCTGTAGTGCCAATAGATGTGTGTGTATTGACAACAGTGGACTTGATCACGTACAATATGCAGCATGTGCACGGCCGCTTACGTGAACTGCAAATAATGTTTTTCCGCAGAGAGAAAAGTCACGGAGTTTCGCTCCGGCAGCACTCCACACTGAAATGCTGTAATCTGAACTCATGATACTATCAAAGATATCTTTACTAGGGAAGTAACCATGGGCGGCGCCAGGATTGTTTTGCTGCAGTAGCTTAGCAGTTGCTATGACAGCACGGCGTTGCTAGTTAATTTTCAAAATAAACAAACAATACCAGTGGGCCAAGCACGAGCCTGTTCATATCGTAGCGTTCACCGCTATTCAAGATCACTCGAGCCTTCAGTGTCCAAAACGTTCTCTTTATTTACAGAACCGATCAATAGTGTAACACTCATGACTTTCACGTGACACACACACCGGAGAAACACACACACACACACACACACACACACACACACACACACACACACACACACACACACACACACACACACACACACACAACACACACACACACACACACACACACACACACACACACACACACACACACACACACACACACACACACACACACACACACACACACACACACACCTGGAAGGGGCGGTCTCTTCCTAACTCCCACCAACAACATTGCCTAAATAATGCACTTTTCTTCCTCCTCCTCCTCCTCCTCAGTTCTCTTCTCCTCCTCCTCCTCAGTTCTCTTCTCCTCCTCCTCCTCAGTTCTCTTCTCCTCCTCCTCCTCCTCCTCCTCCTCCTCCTCCTCCTCCTCAGTTCTCTTCTCCTCCTCCTCCTCCTCCTCCTCCTCCTCCTCCTCCTCCTCCTCCTCCTCCTCCTCCTCCTCAGTTCTCTTCTCCTCATTCACAATTCCCAGTGTTAGATCTCACTGTCAGCACGCCTCGAACAATGCGCCATGTCGGAAAATACAACACATTCTTGATTCATTTAAAATGACCATTTGTAACTGAGAGGAGTGACTGCTCATTTCTGCCGAGATGCTCAAAGGGTGAGACGCTGTGTCTGAGAATCACTGACTAGCAGAATGTGTATATTCTGGAGTGGAGCTCTGCAGAGAGCAGGGTGGAGGAAATGAGGGCAGTGGATCATCACGGTGCGGAGAGGAGCAGCGCTAGTTCCACTGCAGCTCGTGGTAGCAGCTAGCTGGTCCTGCTGCTGCGGGTGCAGCGGGTCAGTTGGCGGGGGCACCTGCTCTTCGTGGTCCCAATCCTCCCGGTTTTCATAGTGCACATCGGGATCCTTGTGGATAGCAGGGTTGTCCGGCTGGACCGGCTCCGTTGGAGATCGCGGTCGTTTACGCTGACTTGTGACTGTGAGAAATGTTTCCATTTTCGATCTACTGAGAATTGGCCAAGTAACAGTTCACGCAGTAAATCACAACGACCCGCCCCGGATAGATCCCGCGAAAATGTATCATATTTATACACATTCTCGCGGGCTGCGAGAATGTGTATAAATATGATACATTTTCATATCAAAACAATGGGGTTGCTAAGCCGTTGCTAGGCCAATTGTTGGAGTTGCTATAGCAACTCCTAGATACCCTCTGGCGCCGCCCCTGGAAGTAACAACCACATTTTCGCTAAGCTCTGTTGCCTCTAAGTGGGCAACTTAAATGGTGATGTTCAAAAGGAAAGACACATAATTACATGCCCTGGACTACCGGCTACCGCCCCTGATCCGCGGTCCTACTTATCACACTATAACCACAAAGAGAACCAATTTCCCCATTCATGATATTCTTTACGGCAAACCAATCTCTAATATAGGCTCTACGGTTTAGAATATAATACTGTGCTTATCTTTCAGCACAAATGACCCTTGGATGAAAAGGAGACGTCTAAAATCCCAGCAAGTCACTTATATGTTATTATTATGATGATGATACATATTGTCCTAATGAAGCCTGATTTACCCAGGAGGGACAGACGCACATATGGACGGAGATATTGCGGCAGCTTTAGGCTGAGGTGTGTGTCGATGTGTGAAGAAAGTGGAGCTGTGTGTTCGTGGAAAGAGAGAGAGAGAGCAGCTTACCGCACAGCTGTCTCTCAAGACGTCAAACTTGCGCTGAATCTCGTCTCTGTGAGCCTGGAGGAAACGACAAGAGAGAAGAGTTAACAGCCGAGGAGACGTCACCTTCACGCAGAGAGAAGATCTCACATATCTTATATATCAGTTTGTTTATATGTGTGTATTTGTGTCTAGACGCTGCAACCATACAGAGCTTTAGCAATACTGTATGTAACTATGCTCATGGCAATAAAGCTATAGAATCTAAATTGAATTGAGAAGACGGTATTTGATCGGGACACCTCAGACACATGGAAGTCGTTACAGTCATAATGTCCCTTCAGAAGACTTTACTGTGCATTACGTTTACGGAGAATGGAAAAGTGTCTTTAAACGACATCTTAAAGTCCTAAGTGACTAATAATAAAAGTGGATTGTTCTGGAGGCGGATGGAGAGGAGGCGGATGGGGAGGAGGTGGATGGGGAGGAGGCGGATGGGGAGGAGGCGGATGGGGAGGAGGCGGATGGGGAGGAGGTGGATGGGGAGGAGGCGGATGGGGAGGAGGCGGATGGGGAGGAGGCGGATGGGGAGGAGGCGGATGGGAAGAAGTTGGATGGGGAGGAGGTGGATGGAGAGGAGGTGGATGGAGAGGAGGCGGATGGGGAGGAGGCGGATGGGGAGGAGGTGGATGGGGAGGAGGCGGATGGGGAGGAGGTGGATGGGGAGGAGGCGGATGGGGAGGAGGCGGATGGGGAGGAGGCGGATGGGGAGGAGGTGGATGGGGAGGAGGCGGATGGGGAGGAGGTGGATGGGGAGGAGGTGGATGGGGAGGAGGTGGATGGGGAGGAGGTGGATGAAGAGGAGGCGGATGGGGAGGAGGTGGATGGGGAGGAGGTGGATGGGGAGGAGGTGGATGGGGAGGAGGCGGGCGGCGGCACGAACACCTGGAATCACAGCTGACTGCAGGAGAGAGGAGAACCATTTTAAAGTGTGGCTGCTGCACGCTGATTGGCTGCTGCACGCTGATTGGCTGCTGCACGCTGATTGGCTGCTGCACGCTGATTGGCTGCTGGATACCCAGTCTTCCTGACAGAACTGGCGCTGAGCTTCATTTATCATCATGCAGACAAGCCTCCAAGGATTTTGGCTTGTTTTTAAATATGTTGTATAAAGAATATGCAAAGAGGGATCTCTTTTGTGTTCAGAGTAACGGCGTGTAGTCTTGTGTAATATTTATTGAGTTTGTTTGCGTTATGCACAAGTCTTTTAACATTTATTATTTCTTACTTTATTTTCAATTGTCTTGTATTGTTCTTGAGCGAATCGATGTCTGTGTTTCACCCTGACTGCTGTTTCTGCTAAGACACCTGAGGTCCCTACGGGGTTAACATACAGTAGGTTGATCCATCCATCTTTTCCTAAATCTATTGAGGGGACTTGTTTCATCAGAAATATCCTACTGTTCTTTAAAAAATAAGATATTATTTATTATTAGTCAATTTATTGAAAATGTTTGAAACAAAAACAAAAAATAGTAGAATCAAGGGGTGACTGACAGAATGACACCAGGGGGGACGTGCAGTAAATCCATCACTTCCTGGTCTTCTCTGAAGAAGAGGGACCAATGGAAGCGTTGTCATGTTGCCGTTGGTCACCATGGAAACGTTCATTAGCTAACAATGACATTATTGTTCTATTGATATAAAGGGAGGTCAGGTACTCTTTAAAGCAGCTGCTATGGGTACATTTTACTGAAGCACACTTCAAAGCCTCTGTACTTCTACTTGAGTAAAGGATGTGTGTACTTTTGCCCTCTCTGATTGTTTTAAAGCTCAAGAACAAACACGGATAATATTTGACCAGAATTCTCCCATTTGTCTGACCCAATAAACCCTGCTTCAGTACTCTTCCTCTCCCCCCTCCTCTTCCTCACCCTGAGCACGGTGATCTCCTCCTCTGCCTCAGCGGTCGTGTCCTCCAGTTCAGACCTGGCCTGCTGCAGCTGGTTCTCCAGGGCAGCCGCGCCGCCTGCAGGTTGCTGATCTGGGACTCTCGCTCCTGCAGAGACAGACTCAGATCTGACGCCTGGCGCTTTATCTCCAGCTTCTGCTCCTCGTGCTCCAGACCCAGCTGAGAGGGGAATCAGAATGCCTTCAATAGTCCCGCAGGTGGGAAATATACATTGTTACAGCAGAACAGAGCCAAAGACAGCTTCATGTTACCTAACAAGCATGCATACAAAAGTATTAAAGATACAAACATTATAATAAAAAAAGTTACACACTTTACAAAGCACATATCCTGCAACAGTTCTGAGGATTTAGCAGCAATGTATATATTACACAGTTATTAACCAACCCAGTTTCACGGCATTTCGTGTTATAGTCACCAACACCATTTTCCCATATTTCTCGTGTCACACAGAACGATTTTCAAATCAATGTATTTATATTGGTAGTACGTTTCGTGCCTGCACCAAATAATAACAAATTAGAAGGAAAACATATTTAAAAAATACAGATGTCAGTATCCTGAGGCTCTGAGCCCCATTTATTTTCCTCGCGGACGGCAAAAAAAGTCAGACATTATTCAATTTCAAATAAAGTCAATAATCGTGGCTTGATATTGAGTGAGAACATGTTTTTATGAACCCCACAGCTTCCGGTCTTCCACGACCCGAACGGACAAAAAGACGTGCTGCAGGCACGAAACACACCAATAGAAATACATTGCTTTTAAAATCGTTCTGTGCGACACGAAAACAAGGGTGAAAATGGTGTTGGTGAACACGAATCAATAGATTACATGTCGTGACTATAACACGAAATGCCGTGAGACTGGGTTGAATTAACGGTATATATATATATATATATATATATTGCACATATTTGGTTGGTATAGGGGGAAGAAGGGTTAACCCGCATGTGCAAAGACGGACAGTAAACCCTGACTCTGCTCAGACAGGCTGTGCCATGTTTTGGTAACATCTGAACTAAATACTGAAGTTTTGGGATTTTTCCCGTAGGCCAGTGACTCTAAAATAAGGCTGTTGATCAATACTAGTTTATAAGGCTGAGTATCTTTAAAATAAAATGTATTCCAGTACAAACTAAACAGAACCCTCAAAGCAGGGATACTCAGCCTGCTTTACCGGAGGTCACTTTCGCACATTGGGTTAATAAACCACTCGCCACCGTACTCGGCGATGTATATCAAAGGGCTATTGTGATGCTTTCATGGCATTTCCAATGGCCAACTATAAAACACAAGACATGAGACAAATACCCAAACATATAAAAAACTGTAAAAGAAAGAAAATATAATAATAATAATATAATTCATATTAATAATGAATCAAATAAAACCAACTAATATCTCGTGCTCCATCACTCTTTTAGCAGACATGACTCAGCAGTGTCTCCCCCTCACAGACAGCAGTTTCTCCCCCTCACAGACAGCAGTGTCTCCCCCTCACAGACAGCAGTGTCTCCCCCTCACAGACAGCAGTTTCTCCCCCCTCACAGACAGCAGTTTCTCCCCCCTCACAGACAGCAGTTTCTCCCCCCTCACAGACAGCAGTTTCTCCCCCTCACAGACAGCAGTTTCTCCCCCTCACAGACAGCAGTTTCTCCCCCTCACAGACAGCAGTTTCTCCCCCTCACAGACAGCAGTTTCTCCCCCCTCACAGACAGCAGTTTCTCCCCCTCACAGACAGCAGTTTCTCCCCCTCACAGACAGCAGTTTCTCCCCCCTCACAGACAGCAGTTTCTCCCCCCTCACAGACAGCAGTGTCTCCCCTCACAGACAGCAGTTTCTCCCCCTCACAGACAGCAGTTTCTCCCCCCTCACAGACAGCAGTGTCTCCCCCTCACAGACAGCAGTTTCTCCCCCTCACCTCTCTGAGCCTGGTGTCCTGCTCCACGACTCGGCTCTTGTTGCTCTGTTCCTGCTGACTGATCTTCTCCAGATGTTCCTCCAGCTTGGCGTTCTGCGCCTCCAGCTTCCCGGCCTGAGACTCCAGGTAGAACTTCTGCTGCCGGAGCTCCGAGATCATCTCCTCCTGCGCTTTCCTGCCGAAACCACACAGACCGTGTGCACACACTTCGACGCGAGGCAAAGCCGCCTGGGGTCGCGCTGGGAGTCGTTCACGCTCCAAAGGACAAACATGTGGCGTTTTGCACAATGCTCTATAATAACGTGCAATTACGTATCTGCCACTATGTTATTTGCACGACTAAATACCGTTAATATTTACATTAATTATGTGACCGTCCTGTAGTTATTGAATTGCTCTTTTTACTGCACTGTTAGTGTACAGTTGTATCATTATGCTGCTGTATTTTCTGTAACCCTGGCACAACAATTTCCTTCGGGGTAAATAAAGCTTATCTCATCTTAAACCTTGAACCTATATCTTGCCCATGATCTTATATAAGACTGCTAAACACCTGAGTTTTAGTTATAGTTATCACCGCAATAAACCCTATTTAATTTGGTCTTATGTATTATTTAATTTTACATTCCGTTCTTGTACATATCATTTCCTATTGACATGTGTACAAACTTATTGCACTATTTTTTATTTGTATTTTATTATATATGTTGCGTTGTTGGAGGAGCTCAGGTCAGAAGAATGTCATTGCCATTTCTACCCTGTAGCTTTGTGCATATGGGATACACCTTTGAGTTGAAATTGAATATGAATATGATATTATTATATATTATCACTTTTCATAATGATTCACGTCAGCGATGAACAGACGATCCCAATAGTTGGATATGTATTTTTGCTGACTAATCGTACTTGCAGGACTTACATGTTTTTCTGGGTGTAGATGCTGCTGTTGGCTGCCAGCTTGTTGGCCTCAGAGAGCTCGGAGATCCTCTGCTCCAGACTGCTCATCTTAGAGTCCATCGCATTGATGGTCTGCACACAGATCATCACATCCTCAAAGGAAGCATCCAGAAAGATCACATCACCGGCTTTCGTTATGTTCACGGCGAGGCTCACTATTCTGTGATGTACAATAACAGATCCAGTCCGGTTCCTTTTTATGCTACACACACTTCAGACCACTCGACTTGGGAGGCAAATAAAAGTGTTGTACTTTTACTCCACTACATTGATTTGACACTAATAGTTACTAGCTACGTCTTACATATAAAAACACATGATATACTTATCCGCCCCCACCCCACGCCTCGTCACCACGGGTGCTCGGGCTTTTAGCTGCACTGCTCCCAGACTCTGGAGCTCCCTCCCCCCGCACATCCGACAGTCAGACACCACCGCCATGTTCAAATCCCAATTAAAAACCCACCTGTTCAAATCTGCCTACTCTATAGTGCCCCCCATTATATGTTCCATTTGTGTCCACTTGACTGTGTCCTCCATGACTTCCTGTTTGTGTTTGTATCTTGTTCTGTTGCCTCTTAGCATAGTACGGTGTCCTTGGGTGTCATGAAAGGCGCCTAAAAATAAAATGTATTATTTATTATTATTATTATTATTATTATTATTATATTATTATCTGATAGAACGTAGTACTGTCCTAAAAATCAACACGGTATTTAAAATGTTTTTATTTAAACTTAAGAAAAACATTCTATAAGTATTTTAATTTTTATATTTTAAGTACATTTAGCTGATACTACATCTACTTACGGAGTTCGGAGTAATGAAGTATTCTAAGACCATTTCTAATTTTACTCAGGTTAACGTTTTGACGAAGTATTTCAGGTACTTGCACTCTATTTATTTACTTTCATGTTCTGCCTTCTCCACTGCATCGAAGAGGGAAATAGTGTACTTTTCCTGATACACATAGTGTACTTGGTAGTACATAAAGTATCCAACATTTGCTCGACATTGACGAATAACAACTTTAAAAAACTGAAAAACTATGAGTATCAGTTTAATAAATATCCTGTAATAATAAAACTCCTCTAAAAGAGCCATTCAAAACAAAGTGTACTTTTACTTTTGTTGATGATACTTCTGTATTTCTACTTCAGTTACATTTTGAATTCAGATGTGTACTTGTTAGGGAGTATTCTAAGACCAAAGTATTTCTATTCTTCCTTCAGTTTAGGGCGTGAGTTCTTCTCTCCTCTCTGCAGGAGTGTGTGTCAGTGTGATGAATGTTGATAGTCTCAGTTCTTACCGCCTTCTGGTCGCTGATGACGCTGCACTTGTCGCTCACCTCCTCCTCAATCTTAGTCTGACTCGACTCCAGCATCTCTTTATCGACCATGTCCGCTTTCATCTGGACCTCCAGCACCTGCTCAGGACCACAGAACCAGAACCAGGAAGTCACTTAACAGCACGGAGAGCAGCATGAAGAGGACACACACACACACACACACACACACACACACACACACACCACACACACACACACACACACACACACACACACACACACACACACCACACACTACAGCAGCACTGATATGACCTTCTAAACCAGTGATTCTCAAATGGGGGTACGCGGACCCCTATGGGTACATTGGGGTACTGCAGGGGGTACGTGAGATAAAAAAATAAATACAAGTTTAATTAAAAAAAACATCAGGAGGATGCGTCCCCAGCTGACCCAGAAAGAGACGCAGGTTCTGGTCCAGGCTCTCGTCACCTCACGCCTAGACTACTGCAGCTCCCTCCTGGCTGGTCTACCTGCATGTGCCATCCGTCCTCTCTCATCCAGAATGCAGCGGCTCGTCTGGTCTTCAACCTTCCTGAATGTTCCCACACCACGCCGCTCCTCCGCTCCCTCCACTGGCTTCCGGTAACTGCTAGAATCCACTTCAAGACACTGGTGCTTGCGTACCATGCTGCGAATGGATCTGGCCCTTCCTACATCCAGGACACGGTTAAACCGTACACCCCACGCGTACACCCCAGCGCGTGCACTCCGCTCTGCATCAGCCAAACGACTCGCTGCACCCTCGCTGCGAGGGGGACCCAAGTTCCCATCAGCAGAAAACACGTGGGTTTGCTATCCTGGCTCCAAGATGGTGGAATGAGCTCCCATTGACATCAGGACAGCAGAACGCTCACACACCTTCCAGACTGAACACTCATCTCTCTCGACTCCACTTCGAGCGATAGAATGACTAACAAAGCACTTATATTCTAATAAAGGACTGGCTCCTCTAAAGCCAGTTGAGTAGCACTTGAAACGATTGGCTCTTTGAAACCTGATGTACTTATATGATTCTGTTTTCTTCAAGGTCGTGTCTTCCTGGTCGAATGCACTTATTGTAAGTCGCTTTGGATAAAAGCGTCAACTAAATGCAATGTAATGTAATTATGTTCATAGGCTTTTTCTATCAAAGATGTTCGGGGTCGGTCAGGGGGGTACTCGGCTGAGAAAATGTTTCAAAGGGGGGTACGTTACTGAAACAAGTTTGAGAAGTACTGCACTAAACCAGTGAGTCTGTTAGCCAGCGTCTGTTGCAGTCTTTATTTCATTTATTTAACAGGGACATTCATCAACAGATCTGCTTTCATCTGAAGTCCCTGGACAGATTTTGCAAGTCGACCCAAAGTCAGATTTCACTTTAAACAAGTAAATACAATCAAATAAAAACATGCAACATACAGTACTGGACATCGTAATTAAAAACAGAACAATAAAACAAAACAAATGTTAAAACGCGGGCAGTGGGTTTAAAAACCGTCATGATGAAATTAATGCCAACCTACGTGTATTTAATAGGCTGAACAGACAAAGTGCTCGTAAGTGATTTCAGCTGAATTTATCATGAAAGGCTTCCTAGTTTGGAGTTAAGATTTACGGCGTTGGCTTGGGTTGAATATCTATCCCTATTGCTGAATTTTATTAATCACAATACAAACCTATGGATAATTATACATTTGAATGCTATGTTTTAAATGCACTTGACTAGTGATTGCCTTAAACTAAATCTTTAAACTGCAAGCTGATTTTGATTTTATAGTTTGATAAGTGAGATCAGCTAATGGTTACCTGTTAAAACATATTATTTTAAAGAAGATGTTTTTGCTATTATGCGTCTGTGTTTTACGTGCGTTCATTATTGAGTTTTTGACGACGGACGATCCAAACATTGATGAGAGATGATTTTCTATCGTGATTGTCTGTGTCAATCATTGTGGTTGAATGTTTCAGTCTTATTCTACTTTGTGATGTAAATTGATGTACGGTGGGACCACACTCAAATCTGAAGACGTCTATTGATTTAAGTATTGACCAAATTATTATTAGACTAATGTTTTCAGGTTATCAAAGATGATAAAAAGAGTGAGCTGTTAGGGATTAATTTAGTCTTTACTTAAGATATTTAACCTTTCGGCCTACGACGGAGCCTAAGTCTGTTATCTGTCTTAAGGAATGGGAAGTCTCAGCTATTGCGGATATTATCAGTTTTATGCCCGGTCAATTCTCGGTCACAGAGGACGTGACAACCCACCCATGCAGTCAGAATCTTTGACTGTGTGACTTGTGATGTGAAATTCTCCGGCCGAAGCTTGTATTAAATCCCAGTGTTTGACATCAGAACTCCTGCTCGTCCCGTGTCTCTCTGAGTCCTGACTCTCCATTGAAGCAGAAGTTTCCCTTACAAATATATCATACATTCTCAATTAATGGAATAACGTCGGACAACAAAGAATATAATATGTTTATTATACGGTGACAGGCCGATTTACAGAAGCACGTTGCCCATAAACTACATGTCCCACAATGCATCTCAAATATGCCTTTTTTCTTAGAATTTAACTTTTTTTTCAAAATCATTTTGTGACATTCTTTGTGAAGTTTCCCTTACAAATTGGCGTTGTCGGCAGGATACCAACAGATCTTCAGAGACTGGTAAGTGTAATTTCAAATCCACATTTCGACATTGCCTTGCCAGATTCTGCGATTGACGGTATCCTAAAATTACCTGTGAAACTGAGCGGTTGCGTTTCATTCTTGGTTAATGAACATTTGGCTGATTGCCTCAGTGCATGCTGCTTGGGACGAAATTACCATACAAGCACGCACAGCTTATGTTCAGAGTAACCTTAAAGAAATACATCAGTAAAGTGGAGCTTCTGTATGAAAGCAATGTACAGATTTGTATTGGACGAATCGCCGAAATATGGGGGGGTTCAGCGGCCAACACAGCAGTTAAAAATAAGCAGCCAGAGATATTCCCCCTATCGCCTCTGTGAGCACGGCTCCAGCAGCAGCCGCGGGTGTGTGTGTAAATATCCCCCGTGTCTGGGTGGCTGCAGCCGTGCAGCTGAGAGGAAGAAAGTCACAGCTTTTGTCTATAAGCTTTAACTCACACCACCGCCGTCTCTATTAAACACGAGATGGTCTAAAAGCACTCGTTGTTTGTGACCGTCTTCAGCATTGCTGGCAAGGCCGGGGCAGCGCGAGGTGCGTGCATCGCCCGGTGCGCCACAGCTCTCTGACTCTGCTGGAGGAACATTTCCGACGTTGCTTGGAAGCGTTCCCTACTTCGCTGGACCAGCTGGTGGCGGTCCATACATACAATTATAGGCTAATTGATCACGAGTGGGCAGTGGCAAGCAAGCGTAGAAACAAAACTGTGCTTCATCGTTGGGATGAACTCGATGGTGGGTGTAAAGGCTGGTCGTGTAGGACTACAGTCAACTGGGCTGTTCTTGGAGGTAGCGAATCAAGTCTATGTTCTCCTGGTCGGAGGATCATAGCGCCACTAACTAGTGGTGTCGCAACAGGATAAGCTAGTTATCGCTTATGGACGGTCTTCAGGCACGATCTTAGCACTTGTACAAGGGTGGACGCGCGAGTAGGTGCTCCATTTCTATAATTCCCCACCCCCTCTGAAGTAGGGTGACCAGATCCCAACAAACCAAATGTGGGACAAGGAGTATGGTTGTGTGGGACAATGTGGGACACCCTCTCAACAGCACCCCCCAACCCCCGGAAGAAAAAAAAACGTAACAAATATATAACAACTGAGCAGAAAGTGAAGTCAAAATGCAGTTTTTTAATAAAGAAAACTAAACTAAGGCTAACCAAGGCAGCAGGCATTATTACTTCAAGTGTTTAGAAATGCATCTTCTTAATTCAACTAGTGTATTACCTGTACAAGTAGGCACAACATAAATTAATAGATACAATAAAACCAACACTGGCCAGGAGGGAACAGAAACATAATGATACATAAAATAAAATAGCTTTCAGTTTTGTCCATCACAGCAGCAGAAGGTTCTTCTGTCGCCTAGAACCACTGGTGTCTTTGACTCTGTCAAACAACTCTCCACAGAGGCAGGGGCAAGCACATCTGTTATTATGGACGCTGCTTTTGTACGACCACATGACATTTTCTTTACTATCTCAGAGTCTGGAAAAATGGTCGGCGCTAGCTTGTTACCACAGTCACTATGGTAACACTGGTTATTTCTGCTGCCGTTACCTTGTCTGAGTGGCCATCATGTTTTGGTTTGAGTAGGAATGTCTTCATAGAGTGGGATGTCTCTTTTTGAGCGACACGTTTCTTGTGAGAATCGCATTCTCTGTGTCTTTTGACGTCGTATTTACTGCCATGTGAAATTTAAAAATTACTCTTGCAAAGATTGCAAAACTGAGAGTCGCCCTGCACTGGCTGCACCCACGGGTAAGTGTCTTCCCAGTCTTTGTTGTATGTGCATCTTCTTTTCTTCTTAGCTGTAGTTTCAGTTTCCTCCATTTTCCATAACCTGCTGCGTCGCCTGCGTTCGTTGTTGTTGTTTGGCAGGGTGTGTGTGTGTGAGCGAGTTACTCTCATTGGTTAACACTTGACCAGCACCCGCCGTGTGTTACAGTTTGATTGACAGCAAACACAGCCCCTGACGATAGCCTTCCCTGCTTTCTCAACAGCCATTGGATGAATCTGATTTTAAAGAAAAGCGTTTTAGCCAATCAAAATGAAATATGCGGGACACCGTCTCAATTTGCGGGACGCACCAAAAGTCGGGGAAATGCTGTGCAGTCCCGCGCAAAGCGGGACATCTGGTCACCCCCTCTGAAGCCTCCTAATTCGGACTACATTGAGCTGGATGAACTTTGCCGTCACGCTGGAGTTTATTGCGAGTTCATGTTTGTTTGTCTAATTGTTTCTATATTGGTTTGCCTACCCGCCGTCTTGTGCATGCTTTGTAACATCTAATAATGAATCAGTCCACAGCCAGGGTAAAATGAACTACACTTTAGTTATCTCACCAAAAGTAAATGACTTGAGAAAAATAAATAATGTAAAGATGTAAAGCTAAATTATACATTGTAGTATACATGTGCTGCAAAAGGAAAATAAATAGTGTGTTTTGGTGTCCTGCGTCTGTCTTACACCCGGGACCCTCAGAGGCATCACTGCGGGGCGTAAATACCGGCCTGAGGAGATCAGGGTTGCAAACAATCTGTCTGCTCAAATAAGTCAATGTTGTATTATTCGTTTCATGTATTCTTAATCTATGTATTGTATGGTAATAATGAATAAAACCGTCATGTATTGAACGCATTCCGAAACAAAGCAGACAGACTCAGACATGATACTCATAGTGGTTGAAACCTTTTGCGCTGTTGCTGCAAAATGGAAACGTTGTTGATTGTCTGTTCCAACTGGCCACTGGAATCAGATCATTGATATACGTTGAAGTTCAATTACAGTTTAAATATAGTTTGACATTCTTTATTAAACCGTTTCAAATTATTTCTAGTACAACTGGTCGACAGACATTACTACAATTCTGATAGTTGTCAAATACTGAGCGTATGAACAATAGAGGAAAGGTCGCTGGTTAAGCCAGGATCAATATACTTGTTGAGGTTTTATTGTGCGCATAATAAATGTGTTTAAATGTATGATGTTGCAATCTGTTTAAGATCAGTAATTGCAGTTCCAAGATAGATGTTGTTTTCCCTGGGCCTCTCCTTCACGAGCCCACACGATAAATCATGAGACTTCCAAATCCGAGCAGACAGAGATCAGTATCACAAATCCATGAAGAGGTTCTACTCGGCCCAATTTAAACACCTTAAAGAGAGAATTCACCCAGCTGTTTTCATTTCTTAAACAAATAAATTCCAGTCTAGTTTCCCTCGAGTCCAGTCTAAGCTGCGCATTGTTTCTCATACACATTCGCACCAGTTTTAAACCTTGACGGGACAAGCTGCTCACACACACACCCACGCACGCACACACACACACATGCACACACACACATGCACACACACGCACACACACACACACACACACACATGCACACACCCCCGCCCACCCACGCACCCACACACACACACACGCACGCACACACCCCCGCCCACCCACACACCCACACGCACACACCCCCGCCCACCCACCCACCCACACACACACACACACGCACACACCCCCGCCCACCCGCCCACCCACCCACACACGCACGCACGCACGCACACACATGCACACACCCCCGTACACACACACGCACACACACACACACACCACACACTTTGGATGAGTATGTGCCTTATCCACTTTTTGCCTTCTTTAGAGTTATTAGTAATTCAAGATTAATTATTTAACTGAATATGTTACATAAGATAAAATACTGAAGCTTGGACTTGATCATTTCGTTCACAACATTAGACCTTGTGCTTTGGGTGTTCTAACACTCCTGTAATGTACCGAGTATTATCAAGGATGCAAACTCATCAGGTATGGAAAAGGTGACGAGGACCCGAGCCCCCGACCCCACGGGATATCGGCTTTAAAATGAGGAATAACAGGATGTTAGCAGTCATAGCAACGAAAGCAGCAGGTAGTAATAACAGAAACGCCAAAGAGTCACATCTCATAGAAATATATAAAAGCATTTATTTTATTTAATCAGTTTATCATTTTGGCTGTTGAGCATTTTGAAAATCTATTGTCATGCCTCCGTGCAAGGCTGAGTCTTTCTATCTGTATAGCATCTGGTGTAAACTAAATTCATAAACTCAACAAGTACTATACTTGGGTACAATTTTGAGATACTTGTACTTTATTTAAGTATTTCAATGTTTTACTACTTTGTTCTTCTTCTCCTCTACAGTTCAGAGGTACATGGTGTACTTCTACTCACTACAGTTCAGAGGTACATGGTGTACTTCTACTCACTACAGTTCAGAGGTACATTGTGTACTTCTACTCCACTACATGTGTTTAATCCCTTCAGTTACTTCACAGATGTGGATGAATGATGTGAAATCTAACCAAGTGTTGAATCAGACTTTAGTTCCACCTGGAGTGAATCCACCAGCTACCCTGCAGTCTACAAAGTACTTCAGACTAGCTGCACCTCCACCAGCTACCCTGCAGTCTACAAAGTACTTCAGACTAGCTGCTCCTTCACCAGCTACCCTGCAGTCTACAAAGTACTTCAGACTAGCTGCACCTTCACCAGCTACCCTGCAGTCTACAAAGTACTTCAGACTAGCTGCTCCTCCACCAGCTACCCTGCAGTCTACAAAGTACTTCAGACTAGCTGCACCTCCACCAGCTACCCTGCAGTCTACAAAGTACTTCAGACTAGCTGCACCTCCACCAGCTACCCTGCAGTCTACAAAGTACTTCAGACTAGCTGCACCTCCACCAGCTACCCTGCAGTCTACAAAGTACTTCAGACTAGCTGCACCTCCACCAGCTACCCTGCAGTCTATAAAGTACTTCAGACTAGCTGCACCTCCACCAGCTTTGAGAACACTTTCATGATCAATCATTATAAAACATATCATATATATTATTCTGAGATGGACCAATCAGCACAACGACTACTTTCACTGTCTTTCACTATATTTAGATGAGAATACTTTCTACTTTCACTTTACTCTACTAGTCTTAAAGTTACAACCGGCCCTCTGAGTGCAGCCATAACGCTGATGTGGCCCGCGACGAAATTGAGTTTGACACCCCTGAGCTAAAGCATCGAAAAAACTGCTGTTATTCCCCGATATCATATATAATCATGTGTGCTACTTTCTCGACATATTGCTAGAGCACAGAGCACAGAGAGCTGCACCCTTGTCTCCTTATGTCTGTGGATATGTATTTATATATATGTATTTATGTGGAGATGTCACCTTTATCTTGTCTTCATACAGCTTCTCCTTCTGCTTCAGGTGAGTCTCTAAACGCTGCGAGGTGCCCTGAGTCTCTCGCAGATTCTCCTCCAGCACCTACACACACACACACACACCAATTGAAATGAGAATAAGGTCATACAAATACAAAATCTACTCTTTTATCCGATTACAGATACATATTATTCAGGTACTGCTTTTGGTTCAATATCCTCTAGTTCAGTAGTTCAGGGGTTCCCAACCTTTTTCCCCAAGAGCCCCCCAAAGGACTCCTGTTGGAAGTTGCGTCAGCGTTAATTAAAGTTTAAAAGTCTCAAAATGCTACAGCTCCTGTCACAAACTGGATGACTGTGAAGTGTGTTGTTAAAGGAGGACGAAAGCGTAATTAAGGAGCGCTATCGGAGCGACTTTGATGGCTGTTGGACTCAGGGATTAATTCATTTGGATTCCCGCTGTATGAAGAAACTAAAGGACGGAGGAAGTGGAAACAATTCACAAAGGGATTAAACTGTTTAAAACACGTGCTCAAAGTAAGCCGGATTTTGCCGATGTGTTTGTGTGGATTCAAAAGTCGTAAATAATCTACAAAATGGAGGAGACCGATCTGATCGGAGCAACTGTGACAAATAATCCAACTGAAACCGACGTGGACGATGACTATGCTTTCAAAATGCGCTTATCCAGACAAGCCCGGTTTGGACACTTTACGGGCAGAAGAAACATTTCTATAGAAAGAATTATACATATCTGTCTTTTTATGCCTTTAATACTAACTTGAATTTATATTCAAATTAATTAATCCATATATATTTTATTGTAACGTAGAGACGAGGCTTTTAGTGACAATCATGTATTGCGTTACAATTATATGTAAAAAAAAAGAAAAAAAATCTAAATATGATATTTGGCCTCAAATCATCTGAGGCCTGGCGCCCCCCCTGCGATCTTTGGCGCCCCCCCCAAGGTGGGCGCGCCCCCCAGGTTGGGAACCATTGCTCTAGTTCCTACAGCTTTCCCAGAGTAAAATGAAACCACTTATCACAAACATTTTCTTGACTCTTGAAGTAAAGAATAATACTAATATAAATTCAGTTGCCAATTAAACCGTTTACATCACCTTGTTTGGATTAAACTATTTAGTGCTCGCTAATTTCCAAATAATATTTCCTTAGTTTATTGGTTTAGTTGTCAGGGACCATGTACACAAATAACATAAATCTCGATAAGATGCTTTGTATAGCAGTTTGCTCATTTCCATCTGCAGTCAACATACAGCACATACAATTCAACAGCAACCTCTTGAGCCCCACGGACCCGTATCCGGGCCCGAAATCGCGTAATTTGCAGGAAACAACGTCTAAGGAACCTTCATATTTAATAAATGATGAATGTTTTATATCCATATCACGGAAAAAAAACTCATTTACACACATGATATCACAACATATATCATACACGTGCGTTAAAACTAATACACTTCACATACAATTTACATTTCTATTTTCAACATCTTAAAGATATACTAACTAATTTAAGTAAAATAAGAAAAACGATACCAAACGCAGAAAACTAAAATGAAGTGTGTATGAGTGATTATTTACAATCCATGTGTAGAGTGAAGCTACAAAATAACTTTTCTAAATGTTGATATCATTCCAAATATTTTCAATAAAACAGCAATTAATGCAATTTCTGACCAAGTTATTAGATTTTCGCAGAAAGATATTTACTGTTTAGCTTTCTCATTTAGGGTTAGGGTTGTTTCATTGACAATGTTTAATGTGTTTGGTTTACCTGAGTGATTTTGTAGATGAAACACCATCAAGTGAGGACATTCAAATTCAACCATGACACACAAGAGTTCAAATAAAGCACATTTCAAAAGCTCAAGACTTTATTGAAGCAGATAAAAGTTTAGTAAGGTTAATGAATCAAACATTATATCATTAAAGAACCGCTCCTGAATCAGAGAACACTTAATCACAATCAGTTCCTGCTGGTAATGTGCCTCATGGTGTCGTAAAGAAATACAGTTATTAAAGGTTTTTATATCACTTAAATCAAAGGGGATTTCAGAGAGTAGGAGACAGTAATACATTCATTGATACAGTTAAGGTGGTATTTAGAGAGTTACGGTATTAATTGGTTGGTTAAAGTGGTAGTTTGGACAGTAACTTAGATATTTTGGATACTTAAAGTGTTATTTGGTTGGTTAAGGTGGTATTTTCTGAGAGTTAAGGTGGTATTTTGGAGAGTTAAGGTATTACTTGGTTGGTTAAGGTGGTATTTTCTGAGAGTTAAGGTGGTATTTTGGAGAGTTAAGGTATTACTTGGTTGGTTAAGTTGGTGTTTTGGAGACAGTTAAGGTGGTATTTTAGAGTTGTGGTATTAATTGGTATTTTATGGTGGTATTTTGGACAATTAAGGTGGGTTGAGAACCAGGGAAAGCGCTATATTAATGTCATGTATTATTATTATTTTGGAGAGTTAATGTATTACTTGGTTGGTTAAGGTGGTATTTTGGAAAGTTAAAGTGTTATTTGGTTGGATAAGGTGGTATTTTGGAGGGTTAAGGAAGTATTTTGGAGAGTTAATGTAATATGTGGTTGGTTAAGGTAGTATTTTGTAGAGGTTAAGGGTTATTTAGTTGGTTAAAGGTCACCTATCATGCTATTTTTAGGCAATAGCATGGGTCTCAGATATATAAAGATATATAAAAAAATGTCTATGAAGTGTTTTGCTCAAAATATCCCTCTATTTCACTTCCTGTTTCAAAAGTGCTGATTTCATGTATAAAGATTTTAAAAATTGATGAAAAAGAGGGGCTGAGCTTATGCCTGCTCATGCGGGAGACTCTACCGGCAGATACTGTCTGCAGTGATGAAACGCCATATCATGGATTATCAAGGATCTGAAACAGTCTGGAGCTCAAAGGCTTTCTCTCTTGCCGGTTATACCACAAGGTGAGTTCCTTTTTACTTCCTGCTTCTTCACACACATGCTCTCCAGTGCAGGTTAGCTCTGAGTGTTTAGCGATGCTAATGTAAACAACGACCATATTACGTCCAAAACAGTCGGACATTGTTTCTGATAGCAACGTTTCTGATAGGGCCGTGGGTCTGTATCCGCTCCGCTGTTCCCCCGTTTTTAGAGATTTGGGTACAGAGGAGAAGAGAGAGGGTTTTATTTTCTGACGCTGCGTGAGTTCCTTCACACACCGGAGACACATATTTATGTATAAAAGACATTAAAAAGTGCATTTTGCATGATAGGTCCCCTTTAAGGTAGCATTTTGGACAGTTAAGGTGGTATTTTCGAGAGTAAACGTGGTATTTGGTTGGTTAAGGTGGTATTATTTGGTTTGTTAAGGTGGTATTTTCGGAGAGTTAAGGTGGTATTTTCGGAGAGTTAAGGTGGTATTTTGGGAGAGTTAAAGCGTTATTTGGTTTGTTAAGGTGGTATTTTCGAAGAGTTAAGGTGGTATTTTGGGAGAGTTAAAGCGTTATTTGGTTTGTTAAGGTGGTATTTTGGGAGAGTTAAGGTGGTATTTTGGGAGAGTTAAGGTGGTATTTTGGGAGAGTTAAAGCGTTATTTGGTTTGTTAAGGTGGTATTTTCGGAGAGTTAAGGTGGTATTTTCGGAGAGTTAAGGTGGTATTTTCGGAGAGTTAAGGTGGTATTTTGGGAGAGTTAAGGTGGTATTTTGGGAGAGTTAAAGCGTTATTTGGTTTGTTAAGGTGGTATTTTCGGAGAGTTAAGGTGGTATTTTCGGAGAGTTAAGGTGGTATTTTCGGAGAGTTAAGGTGGTATTTTCGGAGAGTAAAAGTGTTATTTGATTGTTAGGAGACTTTTTGATCAGTAACATGCTCCTTTCATAATAAGGAGTCAAACATCTCCCAGTATCAGTGTTGTACCTTATCCTAAGTCCTGATGAATCCTTCTTCACCTCTTTCCTTAACCCCATCCCCTCTTTCATTCAGGTTGATAAATAAGTGGTTAGTAAAACACAAAGCACCTGATTGTTTTCACCACTCCGCCTTAGCCCAGTCCCTTGTCTTTGTCACTCTGTTTGAGCATCAGGTGTATTATTAGAGAACAGAACCCCCTTCCTTACAGGCGGTGAATAATCAGGATTATTATGTAAAAGAGCGCGTCCTCTGCAGCGATGAGCTGTGTTCTCATCACACCTCCTCTGAATTATTTTAGTTTTGAAAGGTGGGTTACCAGAATCTTCTCCGCCATCTGCTGAATCTGCTGCGCTTTGCTCTGGATCTCCTCCTTCAGTTTAATCTCCCGACGCTCCACCATCTCCAGCCGCTTCACCTGGTTCTCCAGAGTCTTCCTGCCATCCTGCACACAGGAAGTAACACACACACACACACACACACACACACACACACACACACACACACACACACCACACACACACACACACACACACACACACACACACACACACATTTTTAAGTTACATTTTAAACTTTTACTTGTAACATAGTATTTTGTATTACTACATGTACTTAAGCTGAGGATCTGAATACTTCCACCACTGCAAGTTACAACATTAAAAAACTATAATGAAGGCCATCTATAGCTAATGGACTTTGAATGCATTTTGTCATATCACTTCTGGACCGTTACCTAGGTTACATCGTAAACTCGTCATGTACGTTGACACTGTGGTATTACTACGTTAACTTAAGGAAAGGATCCGAGTACTTCTTCCATCCCTGGCATGACTTTGACTTCTTCCATTTTGAGAAATGCAGCCTCATGGTTCATTTGGTTCAGATGCTAATTAGCCTGGAAGTTTGTTCCGCGGCAGCTGCATCCATCCGTCTTGTTAGTCACCTCCGCCATGTTTGTTTCTCATTACTCCGACTTCCTCGCAGTCACAATGGCTCTAAGGAACCCTCTTCAATCCTTGTGAGAGGTCTTTGGAGCCGTCTGAATGTGAAGATATATCCTCTCTGTGCACATTAAGCTATGCTAATCACCACATGTACGAGTCTTCTGCTGATGTGAAGTGCTGTGCGACGGGAACTCATAACCACTCACCTCAAAAATTAATTACCCTGTTACGTAACCCTGCATAAATGCATACTTTATATGAACATGTCTTCGCAAGCATCGTAGTGTAATGACATTCTCATTCTACATTCTAATCTTTTACATTCAGTTATAATCTAAGTGGTCATTGTTTGCTTTAAATAAACCGAAGAACTATTTTTCAATCAAAACACACAAGACGCGGAATAACGTTTTATGATTATTGTTTTAAAGTATTATTCATCATAAGGAGTCCTTTGTTTACTTCTTTAACAAAGTGACACGATTAGCGCAAGTGTTACATAGTGACGTCAAATACAATTAACCTTACCTTAACAAATACATCCTAATAAAGTAACCACAGACGGAGTCCTTCACACGGCGATGGATTCGTTCTTTAGGTTGTATTTAGACGTGAGTTCGCCCACTGGTTTCAGAGCCTGCAGACGAGCAGTTTGTGTCGGAATGACAGCCGCTGGGTGCCAGTCATTACTGAGACGCTCAATGAGTGAAATGCCACATGCAGACTGATTAGCTTCATAACACAACAACAACAACAACAACAACAACAACAACAACAACAACAACAACAACAACAACATTAATAACTGCCTTTCTGTGTTCGACACCTCACACATTTATTTGAACATTTTATTAGAGGATAACCCTCGTCTTCAGGGGGGCTGAACTCTAAGCACGTCATATTCATAATAATAATAACAACAACAACAACAACAACAACAACAACAACAACAACAACAATAATAATAATAATAATAATAATAATACAAATACATTTAAAAAAATGAAATAAATAAATACAACATTAAGAAATAAAAACACAAAAATAAAAACAAATAAGAACACCATTTTTTTAAATTAAAATAACAGTTAACACTCCATACGAACCCACACCAACATATTAACACAATAAGACCTTTGGTGCGTTTTGTGCAAAAGTAAGGCTGCTTCGGTTCTCGTGAGCCTGAGACGTTATTTTGTTGGTTTCAGAAGCACAATAATGTCATCTGTAATCGTCCCCAACACAAGACACGGACAGCGTCACAAACCAGTGAACACAGAAACCTCGGGAAGACCTGCTCCTCGTGTCACGCTCTCTGACAGGCTCTCATGCAGTCGCAGCACAAGTGTTGATCAGAAGGTGCAACAACAACAACAACAACAACAACAACAACAACAACAACGACAACATGTTTACAAGAGGACATATGTGCCGAGCAGACACGCAGACACACATGTATCCACGCATCACTTTAAGCTCAGAGCGCTGTGAAGTTGAAGAGTGGAGCTTTCATTTCTCAACATTCTCTCAGATCGGCTTCGTGCCAATTCCCTGTGTGTGTGTGTGTGTGTGTATGTGTGTGTGTGTGTGTGTGTGTGTGTGTGTGTGTGTGTGTGTGGCCTAGCATTACTGTACTTGTGGGGACCTAAATCTGTTTACATAGTCACGTGTGGGGACTGGCTTCCCTTATGGGGACAAATTGGAGGTCCCCATGAGGGGGATCGTTACTTTTAGGGTGAAGACTTGGTTAGGGTTAGGGTTAGGCATGTGTTGGTTATGGTTAAGGTTAGGATAAGCCTCCAGGAAATGCATGTAAGTCAATGTAATGTCCCCTGAAGTGAGGTATACATGGTATGCGTGTGTGTGTGTGTGTGTGTGTGTGTGTGTGTGTACCTCAGTGTCTCGGAGGCGTCTCCTCAGACTGTCACTGTTCTCCTCTCTGTTCTGAAGTCTCTCCAGTTCTCTCTCACTTCGCTCTTTAGCCGCTCTGAAGCTCTGCAGCAGATCTGAGGCCTCCGCGCTCGCCTTCAACGACTGGGGGGCAACGGAGAACACATCACTAAGAAAGCTCCAGTCTTTTTATTAGTTGTATTTGCTATAACCAGTATATGTGATCCTTGTCCTTGATAGGCGCCTCTAAATAAAATGTATCATTACTTATTGTAATTATTCTCAGCATCACAACGTCATCTTCTCCCAGCAGAACGTTTTAAATAATGTTATTTTAAATATTCATTTTTAGAAAGAAGACATTTAGCATGGAGTCATCTGAACTGACGAGGCCCACGTGCTGCTAACGAGGCAGAAACGTTTGATTAGACAAAGCCCATGATTTATGAATGGGGTCAGGGGGGGCAAAGAGGAGGCAGACATCTGGAGGGTTGACATGCAGTTCGGCTCGTATGGATTATTCATGAATGTTCCCAGAGAAAAGACCTTGGTATGTTTCTCTTGAAGCTCCTGGATCTTGCTCTGCTGCTCAGCGTTGGTCTGAAAAAGAGAAGCAGTCCTTCTGATGAGTGAAGATTCATATTCAAGTTTATTATCCTCTGTTAAAACATACTTTAACTCGTCAGCGTCGTTATCTCGACCAGTGCTTCTCAAAGTGTGGTCCGCGGACCATTGGTGGTCCGTGAGCGCCCCCTAGTGGTCCGTGAGTATATTGGTAACATTTCACATTTGAAATGAATTAATCAATTTAAGTTTTCCGCACTCTCGCGGGAATATCTCCGCAATGGAGCGAGCGTACGTTTCACTTTTGATTGCAGGATATAGCCCAGCGCAACACCTTCGTCACACATGTTGCCACTTGTTTGTAGCATTTTCAGGCGATTTGTAATCTGTTCTAGAAAAACGATGTTTTTTTTTATATTTGTGGAGTTAGGTGGTCCACGAGTGTTTTTTTATTGGTTATGAAAAAGTTTGAGAAACACTGATCTCGACATCCTCATCTATCACAGAATCATCAGGGTTTCCCACGCATAGACCTCACTTGTATATATTAACGTCCGCCAAAGTATATTTCGCGACCACGACGCTATCTGCGATCGATTAACTGTCCTGCAGTAACCCCGTTCTCGGCTACCACCACGAGTAGATTTCAGATCTGTGGGAAACACTGATACAATTGATTGGAAAGTGATGCAACTAATAACTGTTTTCATTGTCCATTAATCTGCCCGTTATTTATTAGATTAATAGTTGAATAGTGAGTTATATAACATGTCAGAAAATAGTGCATCTCAGCGCCTCAACGTCTTGAAACATCCGTACATAACCAAAAGATATCGATTTGTTCCGTCTATGACAAAGACAATTGAGGAAAGCAGTCCATTAGATAAAAGGCCGTTATTGCATGAAAATGTAATTTAACAACGAATCAATAGATGGAAAGGACGGCTGGATTAGATCATGTGTGTTATCTCAGTTAAGGTTATATCATGGATTTAAATGTCTACCTTCTCCAACTTGCCGACCTGCTCCTCCGCGTCTGCTTTGCCTTGCTCTTTGACCTGTGGAGATACGAGACACATGGAATCATGGAAAAGGAGACATAATAACTTCACGTCTGTCAGCATCGTATCTCTAGGACCGTTCTACTTCCTGTTTGGTGTGCGTGTTGCTGAGGACACGACTGATGTTGGTGCCCGTGTGAGGCTGCTTGGGTTAAGGTCAGTCTCTGCGTGTCTTAAAACTTTTACTTTCTTCTAAAAGCTCTTATAAACTATATATTAATGTATGGAGGTCAATGTTTAAAGGGGAGCTTTAGCACTTTAGCGCTTTAGCACTTTAGCGCTACGCAATCAACTTCTATTGATAACGTTTTTATCAGGGGGCTTTACAGTTGATTCAGAATACAAATATTCACATTAGCATTATGGTTGCAGTCAAAGGGCCGCTTGTTACTACATAAATATACATATATATAAATATATAAAATAATGTATTATATTATATTATTGCCTCTGAATTGGATTATTATCAGATCGGGTAATAACTAACTACGTTTGAAAGCAGAAGTCCAGGGCAAATAATTGCAAGTCTCTTCAGTGCGCATGTCACAAAACGAGATGCATTGTGGGACATGTAGTTTATGGGCAACATACTTACATGTAGTAAAGTGGCATGTAACCGTATAATATACGTATTATATTCTTTGA
>CM070487.1:40372092-40462092 GCA_036324585.1 Champsocephalus esox | reverse complement strand
TGTGTCTGGATCTTACTAATGTTGATTAAAGCGAGCCCTTAAATAATTTCTCCTGTAACTGAACATCCGCCAGGCACACGGAAAGTTTCCCTTCTGTATTTAAATCTGTGGCAGACCGACACTAAATGCTGCAGAGATCCCTCCGTGAATGAGACAAGTGTCTTTGGTTAGTTCAGTAATACAGATTACAGACTGATACCTCTTTCACACCAACGGTGTTTCGGGGCCGGTTCGGAGCTGGAGCTTGAAAAGCACCAGGTTTTCCTGTTCACACCGCAGCAGAGCGGCCTCTTAGCTCCGGAATCCGGTTCGTTTCAAGCACCAAAAAATTGTTCGGCTAGAGCGAAAAGCACCGCATACGTCACGCTTACGTCGAGGCGGGGGAAGGGGCGGGATCAACTCCTGAACAACAACAACAAGCCCGCGTGTTATCCAGTTTGTACACAACGATGGAGAAACTTAACAAGCAGCAGTGGTCCACTGAAGAGACCAGCTACCTGCTGGGAATCTGGTCTTCCGGAGAGGTACAGAGGAAGCTGGAGCACAATCGGCCATTGTTGTTGTTGTTGTTGTTGTTGTGTGAGCTGTGAGGGGTTTCCGCGCGGTTTGGCTTTATGAAGCAGGCACGCAAACGGTTACGTCATGAGCAAACGGTAGTCATGACGCAAACGATGACGCAGCACCAGTCGGACTCTGGGCGGTGTGAAAAGAGCCGGAGCTAAACCGAAGAACCGGTTCTGAACCTGAAAAGCTCTAGCACGGAGCTAGAACCGGAGTTGCGTTGGTGTGAATGAGGTGTGAGGGGATAACAGCAGATCAGTGGAGGGTTAAACTGCCACGATCGGTTTAACAGAACAAGTCCTAATTCAATGTCACACATGTCTAGTTATTTTAAAAACAGACACAGATTTCCATTGTGTGTTAAGTCTCTCTTCTTACTTTCCTAAATTAGTAATAGTCTCTTTCTTTAATTGCATGTCAATACTGTTGTGATAAGAAGTTGTGATGGCTGTCTCTTTTCAATGCAACACTGTAGATAAACCCATGAGATAAACCCTGCTGAAATACAAGCTTTATAATGTGAAAGGATTTCAAAATGGACACGAACTGGGTGCTGCATGTGAGACATTTCTGAACATGCTACTTATCCAGAGTGCTGCACATGTCTCATTAACACTTACCACCCACACACTCACACTCAGTGACCTGACCTGCTCCGTCTGGCTGACATTATGAAATACTGCCTCTGCTTTATTTCTGCTTCACATGCCACTGCAAATATGTTCCTGCTTGATTTTGGATCATTGCAGAAAATAATCTATGTGTCAAACAAACATTTATGATTCTTACACGTTTAGTTTAGCGGGATAATCTCCACATATTAACACCACTATATGATTTCTGAAGTAAAAAGCTAAAGGGGGCTACAAAGGAACTACAGCACGGTCACATGACTTCACGTCACCACCGCTAAGCTAAAGGCGGCTAATGTTGGGCTATAAAGGAACTACAGCACGGTCACATGACTTCACGTCACCACCGCTAAGCTAAAGGGGGCTAATGTTGGGCTATAAAGGAACTACAGCACGGTCACATGACTTCACGCCACCACCGCTAAGCTAAAGGTGGCTAATGTTGGGCTATAAAGGAACTACAGCACGGTCACATGACTTCACGTCACCACCGCTAAGCTAAAGGTGGCTAATGTTGGGCTATAAAGGAACTACAGCACGGTCACATGACTTCACGTCACCACCGCTAAGCTAAAGGCGGCTAATGTTGGGCTATAAAGGAGCTACAGCACGGTCACATGACTTCCCGTCACCACGCTAAGCTAAAGGTGGCTAATGTTGGGCTATAAAGGAACTACAGCGCGGTCACATGACTTCACGTCACCACCGCTAAGCTAAAGGTGGCTAATGTTGGGCTATAAAGGAGCTACAGCACGGTCACATGACTTCACATCACCACCGCTAAGCTAAAGGTGGCTAATGGACGAAAGGACTCATTCTTGCACCAATATACAGTGTATGCATCAAATAAGCAACTAGATAAAGGTCAATATGCAGCTTATCATAAAGTGTTACCTAAAACCTGAATGATTTCTTATTGTGATGTTCAATCGTTGATCAGCGATTTCCCTCGAGTCGGTTTTGAGCACACAACTTAATTAGGAAATATTATATATATATTTCAGCATAGTGACAGTACTTCGTTGTTTCCTACCTGCTCCTTGATCTCCTGCAGCTTGTTGCTCTGCTCCCGGATGTCGTGCAGCAGCTGCAGAGCTTTATCGTCTTCCTGTGTCACCTCCATTCGAGCCTGCTCCAAACTGCGCTTCAGACTCTGAAACAAAACAGACATGTTGAGTCTGAGGATATTCTGTTGGGTACATTTAGATAATCTAAATACAGTTTAAAACAACATCTCTGCAATGGTACATTTGAAACTATTTTAATCTAACTTAACTCGATGGGTATTTTGGAGGCTGTGGTGTTTCCAAGGCATTTCTAATATGTTGTTAATTCAAATTATTATGATCTGAATCCTCAAAGGCCCCAAAATAAGAATATTATTAACACTTAAATAATTATACACTTTTATTGCAGCTTTTAAACATTTTGCGGTATGCTAAGTAAAGGATAATGTGATATTAGTACACGGCCACATACTAACTAAACAAACGAGATGACTCCCAATGGACCAATCAGGATGGAGTATTCCAGTTAGTCGTGTAATACGTTTTTTCAACCGAAAATTATTTTCTGTTTTATCTAATAATAAAATGTTCTGCATATTTTGACTTCTTTTCTCAGTGAAATCCTACCAACACTCTTTTGACCTCATCAGAAAAAAAACACATCATCTAGTGGACTGAAAAGTTGAATGTGCAATAGTTACAATGTATATATTTATTTTTAAAGTCAACTTTATTGTCAGTCTTTCAGTTTGTGTGTCCAGAGAGAGATCGAAATACTGTTTCCCACAATATATTTAAATAGATATACAAACACATACACACCTAATCAACATACATAGACACATATGGCCACATTAGGAGGCATAAATACAGGCGCAACAGTCAATATATACAAAATATAAATAAAATATAAGAAAAGATCAATACTTTAAGTCCATGAATTAATAAAATATCACCATGCAAAGTATCGTGATGTCTATAAATCCTCTGTCCATGTATGAACACACACTTCTGAGGCTATTCTGAACAGATGTAAGGGTCTCTGTGTGTGTGTGTGTGGGTGTGTGTGTGTGTGTGTGTGTGTGTGTGTGTGTGTGTGTGTGTGTGTGTGTGTGTGTGTGTGTGTGTGTGTGTGTGGCCTAGCATTACTATACTTGTGGGGACCTAAATATGTTTACACAGTCACGTGTGGGGACTCGCCTCCCTTATGGGGACAAATTGGAGGTCCCCATGAGGGGGATCATTCATTTTAGGGTGAAGACTTGGTTAGGGTTAAGGCCCTGACACACCAAGCAGTCACCAGAGGACCAGCCGACGCTGAAGTCGGCTGTTGCCTGGCCGTGTTCTCCTGCGTTTTGGCCATGTGTCGCACGGGAACACACCGCACCGACTTCAGTGCATGAGTGGCAATAACTCTCCTTACCAGCAGGCGGCGGTAGTGTGTATTCGTCATTCAAAATAGGCAACAACCGGAAGACAGAGAAGAAGAAGAGTATATTTTCTCCGTAATATCGTACAGAGCTGGCCTCTCCTGGATCAAGGTGATGAGCAGGTCTTCGTTTGCATCGTTCCAGATCGCCATGATGAGATGAAAATGAATAGCAGTCTGTGTGTGCCGTCTTAAATCGTTTGTTTACGTCCCTCACTTCCGCTTCGCTTCTCATGCACTGATTCGCTAGCTGAACAGCCAATCAGAGTGATTATTTGGTCCGACTGCCAGACCCGATGCATGGCCGATTCAACATGTTGAATCGGCCATGCATCGGGTCTGGCAGTCCAAATAAGGCGCGTCACGGTCGACGGTGCGGGACACACCAACCTGACTACGGCGCCGCGAATGCCCGACAGCCTCTGACGGCCTCTGACTCCCAAAATCGGGTTGGTGTGTCAGGGCCTTAAGGGTTAGGGTTAGGCATGTGTTGGTTATGGTTAGGTTAGGATAAGTCTCCAGGAAATGCATGTAAGTCAATGTAATATCCCCTGAAGTGATGTATACATGGTATGTGTGTGTGTGCGTGTGCGTGTGCGTGCGTGTGTGTGTGTGTGTGTGCGTGTGTGTGTGTGTGTGTGTGCTCACAGTGCATTCTGAGATGTAGGTGGCCAGGTCCTGCTCCAGGATGCTCCTCTGGGTCTCTGACTCCTTCAGCTCGATGTCTTTCTGCTGCAGCACAGACTCCAGGTCAGACATCTTCCTCTGCACCAGAGAGACCTCCTGCTCGACCTGAGCACACCGACACACACTTTAAAATCTAAAAACAATTAGGACATGTGATATTGAATCACTAAAAACTTCAGCTTGTTTTTGTTTTACATCGCTGTATTTTCAATGTCAAATGAACTATCTTTAGCTAAATGTTGAAGGTAGGGAAGCATGGAGAAACCAGCTGAGTGCGCTAGAATTTGAAAATACACAGCCGGAGAAAATCTGCCACTTCCTCTCAGAGCCCCGCCTCCAACACACACGAACGCGCACATGACCAATGAGGGCACGAGATCAGTCTGTGCCCCGATGGAAGGCTGACAGGCAGGGAGGCCGTCCAGTTACTTTAGCGCCACGACTTCCACAGTGACATTTTTTTATATATTTTTCAGATATTCATTGCTATCGGGACGTGAAGAGCATTCCATGGAATATAACAACAAGTGTTTCTGAAGTGAATGACCGACCCCACCTCTAAGGCTTTTTATTTACCTGCTCATTTCACATGTATCTATTTAACTGTTTGTTTTTCAGTAATTGAAAGGGTTTTAATAACTTGTACATTGTTTAAGGTATTGCCTCTTCTTTGCGTTGTCTCTTTGTTAAGTGCTGCTTTTCTTTGTTTGGTTTTAATTAACTCAATATCACTTGAAATGACGGTTGTCCTGAAAATCCTCTTTAAGTAATAAATACAAGTTGAATTTTCTTTGACAATTTAGGATCATTCAGTAGTTTTTTAGTCCCTATAAATGTTAGTACACTGAACAAAAATATAAACGCAACACTTTAGTTTTTGCTCCCATTTTTCACGAGATGAACTCAAAGATCTAACACATTTTCTATAAACACAAAATAACCATTTCTCTCAAATATTGTTCACAAATCTGAAAAAGTCTGTGATAGTGAGCACTTCTCCTTTGCCTAGATAATCCATCCCACCTCACAGGCGTGGCATATCAAGATGCTGATCAGACAGCATGATTATTGCACAGGTGTGCCTTAGGCTGGCCACCATAAAAGGCCACTCTGAAACGTGCAGATTTGCTTTATTGGGGGGGGTCTGGGGGGGGTCCGAAAACCAGGCAGTATCTGGTGTGAGGGGTAGGATTGGGGGTAGGGGTAGGGTTAGGGTAATGTTGTGAATCGAGTGGCCTGTGTTCGTCGTCCATAACATACGCCTGCCCATACCATAACCCCACCACCACCATGGGCCACTCGATTCACAACATTACCCTAACCCTACCCCTACCCCTCACACCAGATACTGACTGGGTTCCGGACCCCCCCCAGACCCCCCCAATAAAGCAAAACTGCACGTTTCAGAGTGGCCTTTTATGGTGGCCAGCCTAAGGCACACCTGTGCAATAATCATGCCGTCTAATCAGCATCTTGATATGCCACGCCTGTGAGGTGGGATGGATTATCTCGGCAAAGGAGAAGTGCTCACTATCACAGATTCTTTCAGATTTGTGAACAATATTTGAGAGAAATGGTTATTTTGTGTTTATAGGAAATGTTTCAGATCTTTGAGTTCATCTCATGACAAATGGGAGCAAAACAAAAGTGTTGCGTTTATATTTTTGTTCAGTGTAGATACGGTTTTTCTTTTGAGTACAGCGTCCTTTGACGATGTAGCCGTGTTTAATATGCTTTCTTACACTAAGACGTTAATCACAGTATGCGTCTCAATGCATTTGTGACGATGGCTGCAGGATTGGAAAAAAAGGACAGATTGTGATTAATTTCCAGTAATATTTCAACCCTGAAATTGGGTTAAATTGATAATTTTTGCATCTTAATTCTCATTAAAATATATATATTAAATTGATCACAGTGCGATGTTTTAAGAGGATCTGTAGCGAACAAAGATGTTATTAAATCTCCAGCTCCACACGACATCATCCAGAGGATACCCTTTGCATTTATCTGAATATTTCACTATTGTGTGTGTGTGTGTGTGTGTGTGTGTGTGTGTGTGTGTGTGTGTGTGTGTGTGTGTGTGTGTGTGTGTGTGTGTGTGTGTACAGGACTGCACATGTCAGTGGATTGGAGTGATTGATGATACAATTAGCTGAGCCTTTAAAGCATTACAGCCTGAGGAGCGTTGGAAAGCACACACACACACACACACACACACACACACAGAAACACGGCGCCACAGCATGGGGAATCCAACCTTATTTTACTGGAAAGCATCGCTAAGATTTCCTATTTCTAACACACATTACACGTCATGGGAGTCTTTGCTGTCAGCTTCTCGCTGTTCTGATTCCGATTGAATTAAACGAGAGATTTATAATCGGAGCTGAATGATCCACAGAAGCCTCTTCCTCCCCGAAACAAACAGCTAACAGTTACGCTGATTTGAATGGAGATGAACACTGAATAAAGGGTTTCCAAGTCTCTCAATGGAGCTCGGCTGAACACAGACGTCCCTGAGGGAGATGAGCGCCTCGTTGCCACGGATTGAACAGCTTGTGTATCTGATAGTAGAAGATTCACGCGTTTGGGAGGTTTTTCTAGGAGACAAAGTATTCTCAGAGAAAGGAAAACAGGTGATTTGAACTGGAAAAATGCAATAATAAAGCAGTTTGAAAGGGGAGCTATCATGCCAAATGCACTTTGTGATGTCTTTTATACATAAATATGTGTCCCCGGTGCGTCGGGGAACTCAGCGTCAGAAAATAAAACCCTCTCTTTTCCTCCGTACCCACATCTTTTAAAAACGGGGGTACAACGAGCGGATACAGATTTCCATCCGCTGTGACGGCGGCGGACCCACAGAAAGTTGCTATCAGAAACAATGCCTGACGTGTTTTGGACGTGATCTCGTCTTTGTTTACATTAGCACGCATCGCTAACACTCAGAGCTAACCTGTACTGGAGAGCACGTGTTTAAAAAGCAGGAAATGAAAAAAGGAACTCACCTTGTGATAAACCCGCAAGAGAAAAATCCTTTGAGCTCCATACTGTTTCAGAAATAATCCTTGATGTGGTTTAGAACAGGATGGCGTCTTATCACAGCAGAATTTAACTCCGGTAGAATTCTGATCAGGCATTAGCTCCGCCTCCTCTTTTTGTTTTTTTCAAGCTAAGGACCCAAAATCCGCGTTTCTCTAACAGCTGCAAAAGAGGGGTTTGAGCAGAATGAGGCACGGCTACAGCGGGGGATCTGGTTGGTGTTTGAAGCAAAACACTTCACAGACATGTTTAGTATAGGTACGGCCCTATATAGCATGATGGGTCCACTTTAAGTGAAGAATCAGTGTTACTCTGAAGCTTTGCATCTAAACGGGCGTCCCAGAGTAGCCACTATTATTTAGTCAGGTTGTTTTTCTGGTAAGTTAAGATCTGGACATAAAGGAGGTTATCCTAGATCACATGTGTCAAACTCGAGGCCCGGGGGCCAAATCCGGCCCGTGGTGGATTTCATTTCGGCCGCATGATCATTTCTAATTCCTATTAGATCTGGCCCGCCGGTATATTGCACCTTCCCTCCATCCTGAGGGTCTCCTCCGCTCAGAGCCCAAACATTGATGACCTTGCTCCCGAGATGAGACGCCAAGTGTCTGAACTAGCATCAGAGCAGCACACTGAGTCTAAAGGATGCTTCCTTCTGCACTTTTTCTCTCACGACAATAGGGCATGTTTGGTTTCTCTTTGAGGGGAATAGTTTTGTTGAAGCTGTTGTTGGCCTGTGGATAAATGTAACCATAAGGAGTGACTCTGGAGAAGCTGCAGATAGAGCCGTGAGAAATGAATGCAGCTGATTATTTAATGTTGTTTTTAGAGGCGATAATTGAAGCTTTGTTAGTTCCAGGTTTAATATGTGCAATAAGTTCATTTCAATAAGTTCTGCTATAAACATTGAACCAGTCCGGCCCTCGACGAGCACCCATTTTTTTATTTTGGCCCACTGTGTATTTGAGTTTGAGCCCCCTGTCCTAGATGATGGATTATCCACAGAGGACTTCACATCCTCAAAACAAACGGTGACGAAAGCAGCTTTACATTCAAATAAAAAATAAATTAGGCAGTTTGGCGCTAACGTTAGCTCAGCTTGTGTTCAGACGTCCCATGGCTAAAAACCTTCATTCTGTTACAGGAGTATTTCTGCACAAAAGGTTTAGTAAGAATCTATTATCAATAATAAGACGTTTTTTAAAAGGGGAAAAGAATGATGAGATCTGATGAGAGCGTTCTGGGAGGAAAGAGGCCGTTTTAAGTATATATATTTTCAAGCGTTTAATCGTTCGATTCTTATTCAATGTTACCTTTTATTAATATATATATTTCCTAGCAGTTGTTGTACTTTAGTCGTTTGTAGTGTAGATTGTACAACTGCAACAAGGATTGCCCCAATACCACATAGAGTCAGAGAATAATACAGACTTTCAAGATACATCAAAACACACACACACACACACACACACACACACACACACACACACACACACACACACTGCAGACTGACGAACAGATGGCTGATTTGTGGACACAATCTCTTACCATGTGAAGAGTAATACCTGTGACATGTGTCTGGAAATGTTCTGTTTTGTGTTTTTCGATGAGACGTATCCGGAGGAGACGGTGTGTGCAGAGAGTTGATGGAAGCAGTCGCTGACCTGTGGGAGAGAGGAGAGAGAAACGTGAGGGAACACTGACTTTACGAACCTCTCCTGAAACCTGAAGGGCTGCTTAATAGGGCCTCTTTAAAATGAAGACAAATTACAGGGTGATAAGAAAGCAAAAGATATTTGAAACGTTGGAAACATCCACAGCCAGATGTGCTTTTATATAACTAATTCAAACTAACTTGAAATGCTTTTCCAGACACCTGCTCGCGGAGATTCAGGTTATTTTGAAACAAATTAAAAGCAGAATACTTCAACGTCCTTTCACCCAGTTTAGGACAGACTTAGTCTTAATTTAACTCAATATGAGATAGTAGGTAGATATCCCATTCACTACACACTTCTCATATCAAAAGGACTGAACTGATTTATTTAGCTAAATGAAAGAGAAGACATTTTCAGACATGGGGGTGCACTGTAAATAACGTCATTACAATAACAACATCAACATACCATCCAAAATGAATACTGACATGCGTTTGTGTCATAATTAATCATTACTTATCACGTAATCCAGATTCTCCTATATTGAAGTCCATGACTAGTTGTAACCCCGTTGAATGTACGATGAGAATGAAGCCCACTCACATTTCTATGGCAATGGCAACAAGTGGCAGCTGACGTTAGCATATATTAGCTTAGCTTATTTTTCATAACAGCAATAAGCAGAAAAAAGTGCAGCAACAGCAAGCTAACGTAGCTTTTTGACATCTATCTGCCTACGATAATGTTCCTCTAAGGGTTTTACTTATTATTTGTATACATGCTCTGATCATAAGAACAGGGAGGTTTGGCAGTTTGGCCTTTTCTTGCTTTGTGTCAGAAATTGTCAATGCATTGTGTTAAAGTTTTACCCATTTGAATCACAAGTCGGACATAAAAGTACAAACATGGAGGACCACTTTCATACTGCCCTAACATATGATTACAATCAGACAGAGCCATTAACTTATCTTACTTATTTTGCGTGATATAGTCCGTAGCTAGGAAGATAGATATACAAATACATAAGTATATGTTATGCCAATGATTAGATCTGAAGATGGGGAAATGGAAAACATCCAAGAAAAGCATAAAGAGAGTATTTCTAATAAACTCCATGATAGACAGTATCCAGTAGATCTAGACATTTGAAACATGCATTAATTACTGATAGCTAATGAAGCAAATTCGCCCCTTATTAATGACATTTCAAAAGCAAATCACAACACTGACTAACACCACGGTAATTAGCAATCAGCCAGGGAAGACGTATAACACTTATTCACTGATGACTAGCAGACAGAACATGTTGTTCACAGCAGAAACATACTGTGCTGCTGACCAAATCCGCACTCATATTCTCGCTTAACGGTGAGGCTATAAATAGCTCGCCTGTGTTCACACAACAGCTCTTCTTTTACCACCGCTGGATATATTTGGCAGCTTTTGTGACGGTGAGGCAGGCAGCAGAATGAGCGGCAGAGGGAGAAAGTCTATTAAAAGCAGAGCTCACCTCCCACTCCTCCCTACAGTAACGCGCTCCACTCATGAGCACTCCAGTGTGGATTTGCTGCTGCATTATTGAGTCTTATCATATGATCTGTTTTTCACTGTGCTGTAAAGAGTGGTGCAGAGATTATGTATCTTTGCAAACACGAGGGCTACAGTTGACTTGCGAATATTACTGTGGCAATTATAAGTTAATTATATGTTTTGTTCAGCAGGATAATCTCCAGGATAATGATTTTTGAAGTAAAAAGCCAACATTAGGCTATAAAGGGACTACAGCACGGTCACATGACTTCACGTCACCACCGCTAAGCTAATGGTGGCTAATGTTGGGCTATAAAGGAACTACAGCACGGTCACATGACTTCACGTCACCACCGCTAAGCTAAAGGTGGCTAATGTTGGGCTATAAAGGAACTACAGCACGGTCACATGACTTCACATCACCACCGCTAAGCTAAAGGAGGCTAATGTTGGGCTATAAAGGAACTACAGCACGGTCACATGACTTCACGTCACCACCGCTAAGCTAAAGGCAGCTAATGTTGGGCTATAAAGGAACTACAGCACGGTCACATGACTTTACGTCACCACCGCTAAACTAAAGGTGGCTAATGTTGGGCGTGATGACGTTCAGTCGTCTCATTTAGACACTAGTTAGCAACCTCTGTTTTTAAATTCAACAGTAGGGTATTTACTGACGTATTTTATGTCGTAGAACAACACGTTTAAATCTCTTCAACTTGTGTTAACCACAGACCTTATTTCAAGCTAACAACCAAAAACATATTCAGAAAACCATTGACTTCCAGGCGAGGGGACAGGAAGTGGTAAAATACTGACTCAATTCACAATTTAGGGACTCATTCCTCCACCAATGTATTGTGTTAACTCTCTTTGACCATCCAATTGCTGCCCAGAAGATCACATCAGTAGCATCAACAAAAACAAAGCCAAGCAGACTGATAAATAAACGGACATCACGAGTCTCCAGAGATGGTGCTTGCTAAGATTTGCCCAGAAATGTCACTGATGTAATCATTGTGATTGGAGGGTCATTTGAGGGGTGAGCTGTTCAGTCACACAGCAGGCCTCACAGAATGTGCTGCATCAGAAGACTGCCTGGTGTTCATGTTATATCAGCGGGACATCATGTCGGAGCAGGTGGCGTCTAACGGGTGACGATTGCATGAGCAGCGTGTGAGCTGAGGTAACATTTATCCTGCAACCTGCTGATCTTCAGCCTGGAAGAACATTAACAGGTGTTAAAACCGACGGTTTAGATAACATGTCGAATTGTTCTGGATCTACAGTAAAACCAATTAAAGGCGTGGCTCTGAAACTAGGGCCGGGACTTTAACGCGTTAATTAAGATTAATTAATTACACAAAAATTAACGCGTTAAAAAAATTAACGCATTTTAATCGCACTTATTTTTGCACAGCGGAAAGTTTCTCACTGGATGAGTTTCAGGCGTACCGATTATACTGGAGCACCAACTAACGTTCATGACTTCAGCATGGGACTTCAAACAACAACAAACCACGGTGAACAATAGTCAAACATGAACGAACAAGCTGATGAGACCGCTTTGGTCGGCCCCGTGGATGGGACATTTTGTTTTAAAAAACGGACGGATGGAAGCGTCGATAAGAGCCGCAGCTCATCAAGCCTAAAGTATCCCCTAAAGGCAAAGCATGTAGCAGCTAGCGTGTAGCAGCTAGCATGTAGCAGTTAGCGTTTAGCAGCTAGCGTGGACGTTAGCCCGACTCCGAGTGCAAGGAACCACACCCTGACCCGACCCACACTCAACCAGAGGACTGGTTTCAGGGCCAGGATCAGTCAGTCCACATCTGAGAGAATAACCAGCTCCCTGGCTCCCTGGCTCCCTGGACTGCACTCGACTGTCGACCACCTGGAGTAACATCCATGTGGAAACTGCTTCTCACTGTTCTCAGGTCAAATATGTACATTTGATTAAAAATGCGATTAATTTCAATTAATTAATTACAAAGCCTCTAATTAATTAGATTGATTTTTTTAATCGAGTCCCGGCTCTATCTGAAACATTTAAACCTTGCAGGTTAGATCCTCGAGGGTTCATTTCTCATGGTGGCTTTTAGAGCTTCGAACCCACTTATGGATCTCTTACATATGTACCGAGATACTGCTAACCAGACCTGTGACTCAAGTCATTTGGTCCAAGTCATTTTTTCTTAGGTAAGTCGCCCCAAATAACTCTAGTCCTACCGGCGATATCTGGTCTCTATGAAGAGAAATAAACGTAATACTAGGATCAAAATCAATATCACGATATGTCTGAAATAAATGTCATTATTCCGAGGATATTAGAGGATTGACTACTGGGTGCTTTTACAACATTCACACAATAAAATGTATAAACAGTCATCAGTATTGTGGATATAATGACTAAGTGGCTAGAGGAAAATATAAAATAACAACAAGGTTGATTCAGAAAAAGACATTAAACCAGGAGAAGACACTTATGACAATATCTAGTCTCAAGAAATATCACTTTAAAAACACTGAAATACTGACAGCAAGACTACAGCGTAATCAATCAGATATCTTAAGCTGATGAATTAATTAATCATCCAATCAAGGCAAAGCAGAGATTGACTGAATGCCATTTCCCGCCGATGTTACACGACACTTGTTATGTTGTCTTTGCCAATGTTTAGCATGTTCAATATTTTACATAAGAACTAAAAGCATTAAATGGACAGAGACAAGTCATCACACTATGAACATTGTTACTGTGTGCGTTTTCTTTTTAATATAGTCCCTGTAGGGATATGGAGCTTTGTTTTAGTGACCATTTTACCGGTGTTTTCTGAAAGATGTTGCTCTCTTAAGTTGGTCGGAAGATTTTATAACATGTTTGGAGTCGTTGCAAGTCATCAAATCAGCGAGTCGAGCTGACTGGAGTCCGATTGACCTGAGTCCACACATTTCCGTTAACAATACTCCATGATTTAGCGTTGAAAGCTTCTTAACAATGAGATGAACTTCCTCAACCGCCAGCCAGAGCAGTGGCGGCGCTAGGGGGCGGCTACTTGGGCTCAAGCCCCGGATGTTTTCTGAAAAGTCCCGGATGTTTCACTTAAAAAAAAGAATTGTTGAAAATGTCTCGGGAGTAATGTGCAGTACCGGAGTCCACCAGAGAGGCAGCCGCTGTGGGACAGTAGCCTGCGTACTGCGTAGCCTTCCCTGCCCTGAAGAAGAAGTGATCCTTCCTAGTGCCTGACGAGTTTTAAGCTAATAGCCTCTACAGTTATGGATATTAGAAAGTTATTGTCATCGAAGCAGGCGCCACAAGCTGCAGCAGCAGCAGCAGTATCAGCAGCTGACAACAATGTCATCACCAGCAGTGAAGAAATGGATGATGTTTCAGGTTTGTGAATCTAATGGTGATATCTGCGCTCTGGCTGACTGAGTAAGAAGTGAAAAAGAGTGATGTAACGTTATAGCTAGTAAACATGGAGTAACCACACTAAGTATACCCTTATATGTTAGTATGTATACAGAACATGACTAAAAATTATCCTAAGATGTAACGTTAACCCTTCATACCTCAGTCTACTTTTAAGACACTAAAATAACGTATTCCAATTTGTATTTTGTTTTTCGCACATGGAATTATACCGGCTCTCGTTTCAGTACACATAACAACGGAACCATAGCAACGGAACCATAGCAACGGAACTGACAGGCAACGGAACGACGGCAACGGAACTGACAGGCAACCCTCTGAATCAGACTCCGATTGGCTGTGACTGCATCCACTCAGTGTCCGATTCAGAAATGTGACTCTTACACTCTTTACGTCACAAAGCAAAGATGGTGGATGAGAATAGATCTATAAAACGACAAGCAATGCGCCAGAATCAAGGTGAGACTATCCGCATCCTTTAAAACTCTTTACCGAAATAAGTAAACGACTGTATTTTAGTGAGTTAAGGCATTAGTTTGCTTCATTAAAGGGTGATAATGAATAAGTGTTCTCCAGTGCCTTTTGCCCGCTTTAAGGTGTTATTAAGGTCGGGTTAATGTTGCCCTCAAAGTGCACCAGATTGATGCTTTTAACTTCAACAGGGGAGCATGCCCCCGGACCCCCCGAGAGGAGGCGACGACCCCCCTAAAGGATGGTCGGTCCACCCCCCACTTGTAAAAAATAGCACTTTCTCCCCCCCCCAACAACTCCTGGGCTAAGCCCCGGGTCTCCTACAATCCTAAATCCGCCACTGAGCCAGAGCCAGAGTGAGTCTCAGGGTGCCATCCTAGCATGAGGCAGCAGATGGGACTCAGATCTGTCTTCCTCTCAGGACGAGTGCTATCCGACTGCCCATAGTGAGCCGATCCAGACTGAGCAGCTGGACCCCTCCTGCAATAATGAGCTCTCTGAAAGCAATCAGCAACAGCCATTCTCTTAAAGGCTCCAGTGAAATGACTGATACTCATACTCTGTTCATCACCTTGTTTCCGTCAGAAGATACAAGTGTGACTCGCGATTAAATACGAGTTATCAGGTGATGTAGTCTAAAAGCGATAAACTACACAAAGAGTGGCGTTTGGGGCTGATGCATGAGACTCAAACCACTACCTTACATTTTCATGAAATACGTTGTTCGCTAAACATAAAGGAATTTCTAGTATTGTTGCATTACCCTGAAGAAATTATACTTTAGTTGCCCAATCATAAAGATCAGATTAGTTCCCTAAACATTCAAGTTTAGTTCCCTTAGAGTAAATATTCTAGGTTAGTTCCCTAAACTTTAAGATTCAATATTAGTTTCCTACTAAACATTAAGATTCAATATTAGTTTCCTAAATGTTAAGATTCAATATTAGTTCCTTACTAAACTTTAAGATTCAATATTAGTTCCTTACTAAACATTAAGATTCAATATTAGTTCCTTACTAAACATTAAGATTCAATATTAGTTCCTTACTAAACATTAAGATTCAATATTAGTTCCTTACTAAACATTAAGATTCAATATTAGTTCCTTACTAAACTTTAAGATTCAATATTAGTTCCTTACTAAACATTAAGATTCAATATTAGTTCCTTACTAAACTTTAAGATTCAATATTAGTTCCTTACTAAACATTAAGATTCAATATTAGTTCCTTACTAAACATTAAGATTCAATATTAGTTCCTTACTAAACTTTAAGATTCAATATTAGTTCCTTACTAAACTTTAAGATTCAATATTAGTTCCTTACTAAACTTTAAGATTCAATATTAGTTCCTTACTAAACTTTAAGATTCAATATTAGTTCCTTACTAAACATTAAGATTCAATATTAGTTCCTTACTAAACTTTAAGATTCAATATTAGTTCCTTACTAAACATTAAGATTCAATATTAGTTCCTTACTAAACTTTAAGATTCAATATTAGTTCCTTACTAAACATTAAGATTCAATATTAGTTCCTTACTAAACATTAAGATTCAATATTAGTTCCTTACTAAACTTTAAGATTCAATATTAGTTCCTTACTAAACTTTAAGATTCAATATTAGTTCCTTACTAAACTTTAAGATTCAATATTAGTTCCTTACTAAACATTAAGATTCAATATTAGTTCCTTACTAAACATTAAGATTCAATATTAGTTCCTTACTAAACTTTAAGATTCAATATTAGTTCCTTACTAAACTTTAAGATTCAATATTAGTTCCTTACTAAACATTAAGATTCAATATTAGTTCCTTACTAAACATTAAGATTCAATATTAGTTCCTTACTAAACTTTAAGATTCAATATTAGTTCCTTACTAAACTTTAAGATTCAATATTAGTTCCTTACTAAACTTTAAGATTCAATATTAGTTCCTTACTAAACTTTAAGATTCAATATTAGTTCCTTACTAAACTTTAAGATTCAATATTAGTTCCTTATTAAACATTAAGATTCAATATTAGTTCCTTACTAAACATTAAGATTCAATATTAGTTCCTTACTAAACATTAATATTCAATATTAGTTCCCTACTAAACATTAAGATTCAATATTAGTTCCTTACTAAACATTAATATTCAATATTAGTTCCCTACTAAACATTAATATTCAATATTAGTTCCCTACTAAACATTAAGATTCAATATTAGTTCCTTACTAAACATTAATATTCAATATTAGTTCCTTACTAAACTTTAAGATTCAATATTAGTTCCTTACTAAACATTAAGATTCAATATTAGTTCCTTACTAAACATTAAGATTCAATATTAGTTCCTTATTAAACATTCCATCCATCCATCCATCTTCTCCCGCTTATCCGTGGTCGGGTCGCGGGGGTAGCAGTTCCAGCAGAGAGCCCCAAACTTTCTTTTCCCTGGCGACATCAACCAGCTCTGACTGGGGGATCCCAAGGCGCTCCCAGGCCAGCGAAGAGATATAATCCCTCCACCTGGTCCTAGGTCTACCCCTTGGTCTCTTCCCAGCTGGACGTGCCTGGAACACCTCCCTAGGGAGGCGCCCAGGTGGCATCCTAACTAGGTGCCCGAACCACCTCAACTGGCTTCTTTCGACGCGAAGGAGGAGCGGCTCAACTCCGAGTCCCTCCCTGATGACCGAACTTCTCACCTTATCTCTAAGGGAGACACCAGCCACCCGGCGGAGGAAACCCATCTCGGCCGCTTGTATCCGCGATCTCGTTCTTTCGGTCATGACCCATCCTTCATGACCATAGGTGAGGGTAGGAACGAAAATGGCCCGGTAGACAGAGAGCTTTGCCTTCCGGCTCAGCTCCCTTTTCGTCACAACGGTGCGGTAAAGCGACTGCAATACCGCTCCCGCTGCTCCGATTCTCCGGCCCATCTCACGCTCCATTGATCCCTCACTCGAGAACAAGACCCCGAGATACTTGAACTCCTTCACTTGGGGTAAGGACTCATTCCCTACTTGGAGTGGACAATCCATCGGTTTCCTGCTGAGAACCATGGCCTCAGATTTGGAGGTGCTGATCCTCATCCCAGCCGCTTCACACTCGGTTGCGAACCGATCCAGTGAGTGCTGAAGGTCGCAGACCGATGAAGCCATCAGAACCACATCATCTGCAAAAAGCAGTGGTGCAATCCTTAGTCCACCGAACTGCAGACCCCCCCCCCACGACTACGCCTCGAAATCCGATCCATGTATATTACAAACAGGATTGGTGACAAAGCGCAGCCCTGGCGGAGGCCAACCCTCACCGGAAATGGGTCCGACTTACTGCCGAGGACCCGGACACAGCTCTCGCTTTGGGAGTACAGAGATTGGATGGCCCTGAGTAGAGACCCCCTCACCCCATACTCCCGCAGCACCTCCCACAGTACCTCCCGGGGAACCCGGTCATACGCCTTCTCCAAGTCTACAAAACACATGTAGACCGGATAAGCGTACTCCCAGGCCCCCTCCAGGATCCTTGCGAGAGTAAAAAGCTGATCCGTCGTTCCACGACCAGGACGGAATCCGCATTGTTCCTCCTCAATCTGAGGTTCGACAATCGGCCTGACCCTCCTTTCGAGTACCTTGGAGTAAACTTTCCCGGGGAGGCTGAGTAGTGTGATGCCTCTGTAATTGGCACACACCCTCTGATCCCCCTTTTTGAAAAGGGGGACCACCACCCCGGTCTGCCACTCCTTCGGTACTGTTTCCGACTTCCACGCAACGTTGATGAGACGTGTCAACCATGACAGTCCCTCAACACCCAGAGCCTTCAGCATTTCCGGGCGGATCTCATCCACCCCCGGGGCTTTGCCACTGTGGAGTTGTTTGACGACCCCAGTGACCTCCCCCCGGGAGATTGGCGTTGATCCCCCGTCATACTCCAGCTCTGCCTCTAACATAGAGGGCGGAGTTGTCGGGTTCAGGAGTTCCTCAAAGTGTTCCTTCCAACGCCCCAACACTCCATCAGTTGAGGTCAACAACGTCCCATCCTTACTGTACACAGCTTGGATGGTTCCCTGCTTCCCCCTCCTGAGGTGTCGGACAGTTTTCCAGAACAACTTTGGTGCCGCCCGAAAGTCCTTCTCCATGTCTTCTCCGAACTTCTCCCACACCCGCTGCTTTGCCTCGGCCACGGATGAGGCTGCTGCCCTTCGGGCCTGTCGGTACCTTGCAACTGCCTCGGGAGTCCCCCGGGATAACAAATCCCTGAAGGCCTCCTTCTTCAGTCGGACGGCTTCCCTGACCACCGGTGTCCACCAGGAGGTTCGAGGGTTACCGCCCCTTGAGGCACCTAGGACCTTGAGACCACAGCTCCCCGCCGCGGCTTCGGCAATAGAGGCTTTGAACACCGACCACTCTGGTTCAATGTCCCCAACCTCCACAGGAATGCCCGAAAAGCTCCGCCGGAGGTGTGAGTTGAAGGCCTCCTGAACTTGGGCCTCCTCCAGACGTTCCCAGTTCACCCGAACTACACGTTTGGGCTTACCAGGTCTATCCAGAGGCTTCCCCCGCCACTCGACCCAACTCACCACCAGATGGTGATCAGTTGACAACTCCGCCCCTCTCTTTACCCGAGTGTCCAAAACATACGGCCTCAGGTCCGATGATACGATAACGAAATCGATCATGGACCTTCTGCCTAGGGTGCTCTGGTACCACGTACACTTATGAGCATCCTTATGTTCGAACATGGTGTTTGTTATGGCCAATCCATGACTAGCACAGAAGTCCAGTAACAAACCACCACTCCGGTTCAGATCAGGGGGGCCGTTCCTCCCAATCACGCCCCTCCAAGTGTCTCCATCATTGCCCACATGTGCGTTGAAGTCTCCCAGCAAGACTAAGGAGTCCCCTTCAGGAGCCCCATACAGGACTCTTTCCAGGGTCTCCAAGAAGGCCGAATACTCTGAACTGCTGTTGGGTGCATAAGCACACACAACAGTCAGAGTTTTCCCCCCCATAACCCGCAGGCGTAGGGAGGCGACCCTCTCGTCCACTGGGGTAAACTCCAACAACGAAGCACCTAACCGGGGACTTGTGAGTATCCCCACACCCGCCCGGCGCCTCACACCGTGAGCAACTCCGGAGAAGAATAGAGTCCAACCCCTATCCAGAAGTAAGGTTCCAGAGCCGACGCTGTGCGTAGAGGTGAGCCCAACCAGATCCAACTGGTACCGCTCCACCTCCCGCACAAGCTCCGGCTCCTTCCCCCCCAGAGAGGTGACGTTCCACGTCCCCAAAGCCAGCTTCTGCCGCCCGGGTCTGGTCCGTCGAGACCCTCCGCTTTCACTGCCACCCTTCTGGCAGCGCACCCGACCCCATCGATGTTTCCCGTAGGTGGTGGGCCCGCGGGACGGAGAAGCGGAGGTGTTGCCCACGTTGCCTTTTCGGGCTGGGCCCGGCCGGGCTCCGTGGCAAGCCCGGCCACCAGACGCTCGCCGACGAGTCCTCCTTCTGGGCCTGGCTCCAGAAGGGGACCCCGGGCTTCCTCCAGGGCCGGGTATCCTCACTTCTTGTTCTTATTTCTTTCATGAGGTCTTTTGAACCAATCTTAGTCTGGCCCCTTGCCTGAGACCAATTTGCCATGGGAAACCCTACCAGGAACACAAGGTTCCAGACAACACAGCCCCCAGGTTCATCCGGGCACACAAACCTCTCTACCACGGTAAGGTGCTGGTTCTTCAGTTATTAAACATTAAGATTCAATATTAGTTCCTTACTAAACTTTAAGATTCAATATTAGTTCCTTACTAAACTTTAAGATTCAATATTAGTTCCGTACTAAATATTAAGATTCAATATTAGTTCCTTACTAAACATTAAGATTCAATATTAGTTCCTTACTAAACATTAAGATTCAATATTAGTTCCTTATTAAACATTTAAGATTCAATATTAGTTCCTTACTAAACATTAAGATTCAATATTAGTTCCTTATTAAACATTAAGATTCAATATTAGTTCCTTACTAAACATTAAGATTCAATATTAGTTCCTTACTAAACATTAAGATTCAATATTAGTTCCGTACTAAACATTAAGATTCAATATTAGTTCCTTCCTAAACATTAAGATTCAATATTAGTTCCCTAAATGTAAAATGTTCTAGTTTTGTTCCCTAAATATTAAGATATTAGTTTAGTTCCCTAAACCTAAACAAATTCTAGTTTGGATTCCTTAACCTATGATTCTAGTGTGTTGCCTAAATGCAAAGACATTTAAGTTTCTTGCTTAAATTTGGGGGTTTTTTTTTGCTGACCCGAAACAAGTTGTTAAGCCTATGTTTAAAGAGGGACGTTTTCATTCAGTACGAACTCATTGTTTTTAAGTTTCCCTTTCACTTCGACAACATAGTCGGTGCAGCTGTTTCCCATATGGGCATGGTCCTGATAACAGCTAATATCAAAATGGGAGTTCCTTTTTTTAGGCGAGCAATATAATTACAGTCTCTTCAATCAGGAATATTTCGAACAATTGCCGTTTGTTCCTGAGAACAGAAACATTGAGAGGAACATTGCTCTTTATCGTGGGCTGAATAATGTGATGTGTGAGTCAGAGTGGTTGAAGAGGAGGAGGAGGAAGAGGAAGGAGCTGCATCCCAGTCACGGTGTTGTTCTACATTCAGTCTGAAGGTGACCAGAGGCCAGAGGTGATGCGATAGAGCTGTGGGCGGCGGTGAATCACACACCTGTTGCAACACTACGGGAACAGCTTATTCTCCACAAACCAGCTCACACCCCCTTTCCGCTACACTGCAAAAAATATATAGTAATTATCATGTTTTTTTAAATAACTTACAAAATCCGGTAGAATTACAGATATTAAAGGTGGGGCAGGTAAGTTTCAGAAACCGGCTCGAGATACACTTCTTGTTATATTCCATGGAATGCTCTTAACATCCCGATAGCAATGAATATCTGAAGTGCTTTGAAAAAAAATCCATTAAAAAATTTCATCTGTAGAAGCCGTAGCGCTGTAAAAAGTACAACTAGCTAGCTGCCTGTCAGCCTTCCCTCGGGGCACACACTTATCTCGTGCCCTCGTTGGTCATGTGCGCGTTCGTGTGTGTTGGGGGAGGGGCTCTGTGAGGAAGTGGCAGATTTTCTCCGGTTGTGTATTTTCAAATTCTAGCGATCTCGAGCCGGTTTCTCAAACTTACCTACCCCACCTCTAACTATAAATTAATAACCCAAAACATTATTTTAAGTATTTTGACAATAACGACAAATAACATTTATTTGAAAGTAAAACATTTGAAACTACGAATGGCAATAAAAGCCTTGAATCTTTGGCAGCTCTCGATGACGATGACAGTCTGAGGTCCCAGGCTCCTCCAACAGTGCAACACAATAAAACAGATAAGATAACGCAAGGAAACACGAATACAATAGAATAGAAATAGTGTCTATATACAAGTAATTGGAATATTGATATGAGTTGCAAACAGATGCATGTTATGGATGTTCTTTTAAAAGTGCAGGCGTGTAACAGTCTCGTGGCCTGTGGGATGAAACTGTCTCTGAGTCTGGTGGTTTTAGTCTAAAGGACAGCTCATCAAATATTAATCGCCAACATGATTTGGGCTTCTCACGATTTAAATTAACATTTTTTAACTGTGGTTTTCAAATTTCGAAATCCCTAATGTTGTGGCTGCAGAAATATACAAGAGAGAGAAAACCGGTCAAAGGAAAAAGTTATATTTTGATGGAAATATTTGAGTGGGAATGTGCATGCAGCTCAACATGAAAGTGGGGATGTGCTCTAATTTAATCAGAAGGTTCAAAACTAAATATTTTGCATGTAATTAATGGATATTGCGATGTGTTGGGTCAGCCCATATTCATCAAAATCATCATGATTATCATTTTGGTTAAATTAAGGAGCCTTACTTTCAGCCCATCCTCTCCACATATACACATATCATCACATCGTATTTTCATCCTCGACTTAGTCTCAGTCAAAATGATGAAACAAAAAGTCAAAATTAGGAAAAAAGTCAGAATTAGGAAAAAAAAGTCAAAATTCAGTAAAATGTCAGAATTCTCAAGAAAAGTCAAAAAATCCAAATTCTGAAAAAAGAGAATATTTCTTTAAAAAAGTTAGAATTCAGATCAAAGGTCTCATGTCGTGCTTTTCTGGTTATCACCTGTCCCCTTGTGTGTTATGTAGCTTTTCTCTGCATGTGAGCGGTCTGCAGAGTCACAAACCCTCAAAGTACACCCTGTAGCGAGTAAAACTCTACACAGAGAAGACTGTGTGCTGCCCCAGAACGCCTCGTTGGAGATTTGGATTTTTCCATTTTTTCTTCCGGGGCAGGTTGACGTCGCTAAGTCCAATCCGCACACACACACACACTCGCTCAGCCTGAACTCCGCGGAACAACCAGGAAGCAACACCAGTAATCCAGCTCACACTGTCAGCTCCTCGAGCCTCAAAGGGCGGAGCAGCGAGACCCCGCAACGTCCCGCCAACACGGCGCCCAGACCCCACGCAGCACTCTCATCTGTTTGTCATTACTGGTGTCACTTTCTGGTTGCTAACAAACACCATGGTAACACATAATCACTGATGTTCCGCTGTAACGGTGGTGACTGGACTAGGGCCGCACGATTTTGGGAAAACATTTAATTGCGATTTTTCTGAACAAACATTGCGATTTCGATTTGCGAAATTTGTTTTTAAGCGACCCGACGGAAGTTTATTGTAAAATGCGGCCATATCTCCGGCTCGGAAGGTCGTATCAACGTGCTCCCGCCTCTAGCACCCGAGCTACTTTAGTGAAAGAACTAAACTTACATGAAACTTCCGTTGGGTTGCTTTAAAGTCAAGCTTCAGTTTCAGATTCACCCTGTCATAGAAACTGTTAGAAATTTGTATGGACAACTAGTCCGCATTTTCAAATCTCCGCGCGTCCCTAAACAAGCTGATATCTTATAGGAAGGAATCCAGAGCATACAATTAACCGTTTAACAATAATCTACTTTAATGGTAATATCACAATGCAATACAATCAATACAGTACAAATTCAATACAGTTCTCTTTGGGATGCCACATTTACCTGACACTCACGTGAGCCAGCCAGAGGAAAGAGAGCGAAATACAGCGTGGTTCCTGTGTTTCATACATTGCTTACAATGGGAGGAGTTATCTGATCCTCCCTTCCAGACCTCCGTGATTGGCTGCCCAAATATCATCAACACCTCACTTCTTAAGTTTCCCCAATCCCAGTAGCTCAGCTTCATTATCTCCTAGATCTGAGTTGACTGTATGTCAACTCCTCACCTTCCCCCCTTCTTCCTTTGTCCTCAAAAAACACATGTTAACAGGCCTAAAACCAGCTCACAGTTTTCTACACAAATCATTTTCCCCTTTTAAGCTTATTCATAGTTTACTAACATGAATACATACAAATATTTCCTTACAAAACACGTGATGGAGAATCACTAACCTGACTCAGAAACCATCTAAAGCTCCATTGGAAGCCATTTGGAAAGGGCAGGCACTTTCAGAAGCACGTGGCAGGTGATTGGATCAATCTGTCTGTCACCTTCTATCATGGGACTCTTCTGATTGGTTAACAATGGCTGGTGCATGTGGAGCACAGCACTTATGATTGGTAACATGGGGTGCATGGGCACGCACTAGAGGTGTGCACGACTGACAAAGAAGAACAAAAAAATGTAAAAAATAAAATGTGAACAAAAATGGAAAAAAAGAAAACAAATGTTAAAAAAATCGCAGCTTTGCGAATTTGATAATCGCTCATTTACAATCGCGATTTCGATTTAAAATCGATTAATCATTCAGCTCTATGGTAGACTCATCAGAACAGAGTGGGCAAGCTGACCAATCAGAGCACAGTGGGCTCACAGGGAGGGGGGGGAGGAGCTCCAACAAGCCGTGTAGGACAGAGAGTGAATACACAGACTACACAGAGATGCTGTGAGAAACCAACGAGAGTTTGGAACATTGAACAATGTAAATATATTCTAGTAGACCTCAACGATGGAATTATGATCAGTAGAAATGGCCGTGACACGGGACCTTTAAAAAATTACAAATTCTGAAATAAAATCTGATGCCCAAAAAAAAATCTAAATTCTGAAAAACGGTAACATTTAAAAATTCAGATTTTAATCTCAGGGAAAAAAAAATGTTGGTCAGATCTCAAGAAAAAAATCCCACATTGCCCTAATCTTCTCATATGTACGATATCTGCACGAAAACAAGTCGCAATAGACTGTGATGACACTGCCCTAAGGTTTTGAAATACAGTAAAACTGCAAAACACTGCAGTTCAAATGTAGCGGGCAGCAGTTTTCTCAGAGCAAAATAGTGCACTTTAACATCTGTTTATTAATCCAAAGTGTACACCAACTGGATAATATAATTTGAAAAGCAGGTTGTATAAGTAGGTTGTGCTATAAAAGAGTCACATCTGTTGTTGTTTATTTTAATCTGTTTACCTGTTTGTGGAGGCAGATTAAATTGCTGTTGGGTGCAACAGAGGAAACGAGACACACCTGTGCGCTGTCAAAAAGAAAGAGAGAGGATATTCTCTGCATTACAGACGTGTCGACGAAGGTTTGAGTTGTGATGAGAGCTCCGTATCCTCAAGTGTCCTTTTCCCAGAAGCCTCCTTTAAAAGCCCACTGGTCCTCTTTGTCTTTTGCATTTGTGATATAATGATGGAGTGCTTTTCCAAGTGCTCAGCATATTTTTGTAGAGTGTGAAATTCTGTCAACTTGAGCATTCAGCATTAGAGCCATATTTACCCACTTGTTATCAATAGTATCCTTCCATGCCACTTCATACATCTACTCTGCAATTTAAAGGGAAATAGTGTATCTTTTTTGTCACTACATATACTTTTAAAAGAGGCTCTATTGTGCTTTTTGGGCTGTTCCCCGGCATGTATGGTCTGCAAAGGCTCAAACCCCTGTGTTCCCCCCTGCCTGAAACTCCTCCATTGGACTCCTTAGTTTACTTCCTGAAAATAGTGTCATCGCTATGTATCGCTATGTATCGCTATGTATCGCTATGTATCGTTATGTATCACTATGTATGGCTATGTATCGCTATCGCTATCTATCGCTATGTATCGTGATGTATGGCTATGTATCGCTATGTATCGCTATGTATCGCTATGTATCGCTATGTATCGCTATCGCTATGTATCGCTATCGCTATCGCTATGTATCGCTAGTATCGCTATGTATCGCTATGTATCGCTATGTATCGTTATGTATCGTTATGTATCGCTATGTATCACTATGTATCGCTATGTACCGTTATGTATCACTATGTATGGCTATGTATCGCTATCGCTATCTATCGCTATGTATCGTGATGTATGGCTATGTATCGCTATGTATGGCTATGTATCGCTATGTATCGCTATGTATCGCTATGTATATCGCTATGTATCGCTATCGCTATGTATCGCTATGTATCGTTATGTATCGTTATGTATCGCTATGTATCACTATGTATCGTTATGTATCGTTATGTATCGCTATGTATCACTATGTATCGTTATGTATCGTTATGTATCGCTATGTATCACTATGTATCGTTATGTATCGCTATCGCTATGTATTGCTATCGCTATGTATCGCTATGTATGGCTATGTATGGCTAAGTATCGTTATGTATCGTTATGTATGGTTATGTATCGTTATGTATCGTTATGTATGGCTATGTATCGCTATGTATCGCTATGTATCGCTATGTATGGCTATGTATGGCTATGTATCGCTATGTATCGTTATGTATCGTTATGTATCGTTATGTATCACTATGTATCGCTATGTATCGCTATGTATCGCTATGTATCGCTATGTATCGTTATGTATCACTATGTATGGCTATGTATCGCTATGTATCGTACTATGTATCGCTATGTATGTATCGCTATGTATCGCTATGTATCACTATGTATCGTTATGTATCGCTATGTATCGCTATGTATGGCTATGTATCGCTATGTATCGCTATGTATCGCTATGTATCGCTATATATGGCTATGTATCGCTATGTATGGCTATGTATCGCTATGTATCGCTATGTATCACTTGCGCTCATTGGCTAGCGCTCCAACACAATGTACGTGATAGGCTAAGAGGCGGGACATCTCGAAGCTGAATTCTGACCCACCCACTTAGTAAAAATACAATAACGTAAAATGTATTTAGTCGCCTAAGATTTCTTTAGCACATAGGTAATTTGTTATACATTTTAACATGTTTATTTCTATAAACTCATGAGCATATTTCTAGTAAACACAAGATTTAAAGTGGTTAATTTGCTAAATGTTGTGCAGAGAATTTCAGCTTAACAGATCTGTCGATTAAATCAATGAATCAATTAGTTTGTTTAGACCACTGCAGACAGTCCTGCTATACACTCCCATCCTCCATCCGTCAAAACATCAATGGATTTGCTGTGTCTCTCCAACTATCTCCAACAACTATGTTTGTTCTGCCTGAGAAGTCCGTTCTGTAACACCCGATCAAGCTGAAGAGGCAGCAGAAAGAGTTTCTTCACCTCTCCTCACCCTTTGAAAAACCTGCTGTTACCATAGAGATACTTTCCTCCAACCACGGTCTTCATCTTGTCACAGAATCTCACATCCCAGACAACGTCACCCCCTTCCCACCTGAAGGCTGACAGCGAGCATCTGGGAAGCCCCTGCTTATACGAGACATCCTGATAAAAACCTCCTGATTCTTGGTGTGCAATCGTCTGATTATGACAATCAATACAGAGCTTGAAGTCCACCCATGAAATTCGAAATGTTTCCTCAGAATTTGGACTTATTTCAGAATATTTCTCTCAGATCTTTGAAAAATGTTCTCAGTATTTTGACTTTTGTCAGAATGTTTTTTATATTTTCTCAGAACTTTTTTCTCAGATTATCGAAAAAAGATTCTCAGATTTGGACTTTATCGATTCTAATGGTTGTGCACTATTTTAAAAAAAAGCACAGTTTTAATTTTTTTTTGGAGTTTTTGTCTCAAAATGTTCACTTTTATTATTCTTATCTATTTAAAATCAGCACAGAGGTTTAACTCCACCCCAAAAAAGTGATAGGCTTCTGTATGAGAGCGTGCTACGGGACGAGAGATGGAATAAACAGAGCATTTCAGATAATTTTTTTTGCATTATTTTACTTTTTCTCAGCATTTTGACATTTTTTTAAATGTTGACTTTTCTCCGATTTTTGACTTTTTTTCTCAGATGTTGACTTTTTTCAGAATTCTGAATTTTGTATTTTGCATCGATGAAACCCTGCTTCTCATAGACATCCGGATAAACTTCAAAACTTCCCCCGTCTTGGTGTACAATAATCTGATTCCTCTGCATTGCTCTTATTGTGACTATTTAAGAAACAGCTCAGAGTTTGCACTCCACCCCGAGGAGCAGGCTGCAGGACGAGAGCTGGGCAAACAGCTTTCCAGTGTCGTGACCGAGAACAGAGACGAGACACAGCCGCTGCACACAAACTACCAACGCTATCACTTTCAGTCAGCTCCAACATGCTGACATGGAGGAAACAACAACAACAACAACGCAGGACCAACACACACCCCCCCTCCCTTCTTTCTCCGTCTGAATAATAAGGAGAATATCACAGACTTACTCAGAGACGGCTACGGCTGACGGCTTTTCTCCGAAGCGGCTCAGATACGGCACCTCCTCGTGCGGTAAGCCCGATCATGTGGGGTCTCCCTGGGAAGCCACCAGCCGGAATGAGAGCTTCGCTGGTTCATCACGTTCGGGGATGTCATCCTCACTGAGGGGGAGAGTGGGGGTGGGGGTGGGAGAGAGAGAGAGAGAAAGGGAGAGAGAGATGTGTTGTGGCAGAGATTACAGAGCGAGTGGAGGAGAGACAGAGGAATGGTATTGTAGAGAAATGCAGCAAATCACATACTGGAGAGCGAGAGGAAGATCCCACCTCTCTCTCTCCCTCCCTCTCTCCCTCCCTCTCTCCCTCCCTCTCTCTCTCCCTCCCTCTCTCCCTCTCTCTCTCTCTCTCCCTCTCTCTCTCCCTCCCTCTCTCCCTCTCTCTCTCTCCCTCTCTCTCTCCCTCTCCCTCTCCCTCTCCCTCTCCCTCTCCCTCTCCTCTCCCTCTTTCTCCTTCCTCCTCTCCTCGTACTGCAGCAGCCGTCACTAATCACACTGATGTGTGCTGTTTGACACTCAGCTCACAAACTACTGAACATGAAGTCTACTCTAACTGCTCATTAGAGTCTGCCGTAACACAGCTCCACGTGATGAAGAGGAGAGGCCGTGATGAAGAGGAGAGGCCGTGATGAAGAGGAGGAGGAGGAAGTATTACTGCAAGACTCATCTGCAAGTAAACAGAAGATTCAAATGGAAATGCATGAAGGCTGTATGGAATGAGATGTTTCAATGTATTTAAACAGAGGTGCAAGAAGTACTCAGATCTGGTAGTAAAAGTAGAAGTACTCAGACCTTGTAGTAAAAGTACAAGTACTCAGATCTGGTACTTGAGTGAAAGTAGAAGTACTCAGATCTTGTACTTGAGTAAAAGTAAAAGTACTCAGGTCTTGTACTTGAGTAAGAGTAGAAGTACTCAGATCTTGTACTTGAGTAAAAGTAGAAGTACTCAGATCTTGTACTTGAGTAAAAGTAGAAGTACTCAGATCTTGTAGTTGAGTAAAAGTAGAAGTACTCAGATCTTGTACTTGAGTAAAAGTAGAAGTACTCAGACCTTGTAGTAAAAGTAGAAGTACTCAGATCTTGTTCTTGAGTAAAAGTAGAAGTACTCAGATCTTGTTCTTGAGTAAAAGTAGAAGTACTCAGATCTTGTACTTGAGTAAAAGTAGAAGTACTCAGATCTTGTACTTGAGTAAGAGTAGAAGTACTCAGATCTTGTAGTAAAAGTAGAAGTACTCAGATCTTGTTCTTGAGTAAAAGTAGAAGTACTCAGATCTTGTACTTGAGTAAAAGTAGAAGTACTCAGATCTTGTACTTGAGTAAAAGTAGAAGTACTCAGATATTGTACTTGAGTAAGAGTAAAAGTAGAAGTACTCAGATCTTGTTCTTGAGTAAAAGTAGAAGTACTCAGATCTTGTACTTGAGTAAAAGTAGAAGTACTCAGATCTTGTACTTGAGTAAAAGTAGAAGTACTCAGATCTTGTACTTGAGTAAAAGTAGAAGTACTCAGATCTTGTACTTGAGTAAGAGTAGAAGTACTCAGACCTTGTAGTAAAAGTAGAAGTACTCAGATCTTGTTCTTGAGTAAAAGTAGAAGTACTCAGATCTTGTACTTGAGTAAAAGTAGAAGTACTCAGATCTTGTACTTGAGTAAAAGTAGAAGTACTCAGATCTTGTACTTGAGTAAAAGTAGAAGTACTCAGATCTTGTACTTGAGTAAGAGTAGAAGTACTCAGATCTTGTAGTAAAAGTAGAAGTACTCAGATCTTGTTCTTGAGTAAAAGTAGAAGTACTCAGATCTTGTACTTGAGTAAAAGTAGAAGTACTCAGATCTTGTACTTGAGTAAAAGTAGAAGTACTCAGATCTTGTACTTGAGTAAGAGTAGAAGTACTCAGACCTTGTAGTAAAAGTAGAAGTACTCAAAACTTGTAGTAAAAGTAGAAGTACTCAGATCTTGTTCTTGAGTAAAAGTAGAAGTACTCAGATCTTGTACTTGAGTAAAAGTAGAAGTACTCAGATCTTGTACTTGAGTAAAAGTAGAAGTACTCAGGTATTGTACTTGAGTAAGAGTAGAAGTACTCAGATCTTGTTCTTGAGTAAAAGTAGAAGTACTCAGAAATTATACTTGAGTAAAGGTAGAAGTACTCAGATCTTGTACTTTAGTAAGAGTAGAAGTACTCAGACCTTGTAGTAAAAGTAGAAGTACTCAGATCTTGTACTTGAGTAAAAGTAGAAGTACTCAGATCTTGTACTTGAGTAAAAGTAGAAGTACTCAGATCTTGTACTTGAGTAAAAGTAGAAGTACTCAGATCTTGTACTTGAGTAAAAGTAGAAGTACTCAGATCTTGTACTTGAGTAAGAGTAGAAGTACTCAGACCTTGTAGTAAAAGTAGAAGTACTCAGATCTTGTTCCTGAGTAAAAGTAGAAGTACTCAGATATTGTACTTGAGTAAAAGTAGAAGTACTCAGATCTTGTACTTGAGTAAGAGTAGAAGTACTCAGACCTTGTAGTAAAAGTAGAAGTACTCAGATCTTGTTCTTGAGTAAAAGTAGAAGTACTCAGATATTGTACTTGAGTAAGACTAGAAGTACTCAGACCTTGTAGTAAAAGTAGAAGTACTCAGATCGTGTACTTGGGTAAAAGTAGAAGTACTCAGATCTTGTACTTGAGTAAAAGTAGAAGTACTCAGATCTTGTACTTGAGTAAAATTAGAAGTACTCAGATCTTGTACTTGAGTAAAAGTAGAAGTACTCAGATCTTGTACTTGAGTAAAAGTAGAAGTACTCAGATCTTGTACTTGAGCAAGAGTAGAAGTACTCAGATCTTGTAGTAAAAGTAGAAGTACTCAGACCTTGTAGTAAAAGTAGAAGTACTCAGACCTTGTAGTAAAAGTAGAAGTACTCAGACCTTGTAGTAAAAGTAGAAGTACACAGATCTTGTACTTGAGCAAGAGTAGAAGTACTCAGATCTTGTAGTAAACGTAGAAGTACTCAGACCTTGGAGTAAAAGTAGAAGTACTCAGACCTTGTAATAAAAGTAGAAGTACTCAGATCTTGTTCTTGAGTAAAAGTAGATGTACTCAGATATTGTACTTGAGTAAGACTAGAAGTACTCAGACCTTGTAGTAAAAGTAGAAGTACTCAGACCTTGTAGTAAAAGTAGAAGTACTCAGACCTTGTAGTAAAAGTAGAAGTACACAGATCTTGTACTTGAGCAAGAGTAGAAGTACTCAGATCTTGTAGTAAACGTAGAAGTACTCAGACCTTGGAGTAAAAGTAGAAGTACTCAGACCTTGTAGTAAAAGTAGAAGTACTCAGACCTTGTAGTAAAAGTAGAAGTACTCAGATCTTGTACTTGAGCAAGAGTAGAAGTACTCAGATCTTGTAGTAAAAGTAGAAGTACTCAGACCTTGTAGTAAAAGTAGAAGGACTCAGATCTTGCAGTAAAAGTAGAAGTACTCAGATCTTGTAGTAAAAGTAGAAGTACTCAGACCTTGTAGTGACAGTAGAAGTACTCAGATCTTGTAGTAAATGTAGAAGTACTCAGACCTTGTAGTAAAAGTAGAAGTACTCAGACTTTGTAGTAAAAGTAGAAGTACTCAGACCTTGTAGTAAAAGTAGAAGTACTCAGACCTTGTAGTAAAAGCAGAAGTACTCAGATCTTGTAGTAAAAGTAGAAGTACTCAGATCTTGCAGTAAAAGTAGAAGTACTCAGATCTTGCAGTAAAATTAGAAGAACTCAGATCTTGTTCTTGAGTAAAAGTAGAAGTACTCAGATCTTGTACTTGAGTAAAAGTAGAAGTACTCAGATCTTGTACTTGAGTAAAAGTAGAAGTACTCAGGTATTGTACTTGAGTAAGAGTAGAAGTACTCAGATCTTGTTCTTGAGTAAAAGTAGAAGTACTCAGAAATTATACTTGAGTAAAGGTAGAAGTACTCAGATCTTGTACTTTAGTAAGAGTAGAAGTACTCAGACCTTGTAGTAAAAGTAGAAGTACTCAGATCTTGTACTTGAGTAAAAGTAGAAGTACTCAGATCTTGTACTTGAGTAAAAGTAGAAGTACTCAGATCTTGTACTTGAGTAAAAGTAGAAGTACTCAGATCTTGTACTTGAGTAAAAGTAGAAGTACTCAGATCTTGTACTTGAGTAAGAGTAGAAGTACTCAGACCTTGTAGTAAAAGTAGAAGTACTCAGATCTTGTTCCTGAGTAAAAGTAGAAGTACTCAGATATTGTACTTGAGTAAAAGTAGAAGTACTCAGATCTTGTACTTGAGTAAGAGTAGAAGTACTCAGACCTTGTAGTAAAAGTAGAAGTACTCAGATCTTGTTCTTGAGTAAAAGTAGAAGTACTCAGATATTGTACTTGAGTAAGACTAGAAGTACTCAGACCTTGTAGTAAAAGTAGAAGTACTCAGATCGTGTACTTGGGTAAAAGTAGAAGTACTCAGATCTTGTACTTGAGTAAAAGTAGAAGTACTCAGATCTTGTACTTGAGTAAAATTAGAAGTACTCAGATCTTGTACTTGAGTAAAAGTAGAAGTACTCAGATCTTGTACTTGAGTAAAAGTAGAAGTACTCAGATCTTGTACTTGAGCAAGAGTAGAAGTACTCAGATCTTGTAGTAAAAGTAGAAGTACTCAGACCTTGTAGTAAAAGTAGAAGTACTCAGACCTTGTAGTAAAAGTAGAAGTACTCAGACCTTGTAGTAAAAGTAGAAGTACACAGATCTTGTACTTGAGCAAGAGTAGAAGTACTCAGATCTTGTAGTAAACGTAGAAGTACTCAGACCTTGGAGTAAAAGTAGAAGTACTCAGACCTTGTAATAAAAGTAGAAGTACTCAGATCTTGTTCTTGAGTAAAAGTAGATGTACTCAGATCTTGTACTTGAGTAAGAGTATAAGTACTCAGACCTTGTAGTAAAAGTAGAAGTACTCAGATCTTGTTCTTGAGTAAAAGTAGAAGTACTCAGATATTGTACTTGAGTAAGACTAGAAGTACTCAGACCTTGTAGTAAAAGTAGAAGTACTCAGATCTTGTACTTGAGTAAGACTAGAAGTACTCAGACCTTGTAGTAAAAGTAGAAGTACTCAGACCTTGTAGTAAAAGTAGAAGTACTCAGACCTTGTAGTAAAAGTAGAAGTACACAGATCTTGTACTTGAGCAAGAGTAGAAGTACTCAGATCTTGTAGTAAACGTAGAAGTACTCAGACCTTGGAGTAAAAGTAGAAGTACTCAGACCTTGTAGTAAAAGTAGAAGTACTCAGACCTTGTAGTAAAAGTAGAAGTACTCAGATCTTGTACTTGAGCAAGAGTAGAAGTACTCAGATCTTGTAGTAAAAGTAGAAGTACTCAGACCTTGTAGTAAAAGTAGAAGGACTCAGATCTTGCAGTAAAAGTAGAAGTACTCAGATCTTGTAGTAAAAGTAGAAGTACTCAGACCTTGTAGTGACAGTAGAAGTACTCAGATCTTGTAGTAAATGTAGAAGTACTCAGACCTTGTAGTAAAAGTAGAAGTACTCAGACTTTGTAGTAAAAGTAGAAGTACTCAGACCTTGTAGTAAAAGTAGAAGTACTCAGACCTTGTAGTAAAAGCAGAAGTACTCAGATCTTGTAGTAAAAGTAGAAGTACTCAGATCTTGCAGTAAAAGTAGAAGTACTCAGATCTTGCAGTAAAATTAGAAGAACTCAGATCTTGTACTTGAGTAAAAGTAGAAGTACTCAAATCTTGTACCTGAGTAAAAGTAGAAGTACTCAGATCGTGTAGTAAAAGTAGAAGTACTCAGATCTTGCAGTAAAAGTAGAAGTACTCAGATCCTGTACTTGAGTAAAAGTAGAAGTACTCAGATCCTGTACTTGAGTAAAAGTAGAAGTACTCAGATATTGTACTTGAGTAAAAGTAGAAGTACTCAGATCGTGTATTAAAAGTAGAAGTACTCAGATGTTGCAGTAAAAGTAGAAGTACTCAGATGTTGCAGTAAAAGTAGAAGTACTCAGATCCTGTACTTGAGTAAAAGTAGAAGTACTCAGATCTTGTACTTGAGTAAGAGTAGAAGTACTCAGACCTTGTAGTAAAAGTAGAAGTACTCAGATCTTGTACTTGAGTAAGAGTAGAAGTACTCAGACCTTGTAGTAAAAGTAGAAATACTCAGACCTTGTAGTAAAAGTAGAAGTACTCAGACCTTGTAGTAAAAGTAGAAGTACTCAGATCTTGTTCTTGAGTAAAAGTAGAAGTACTCAGATCTTGTACTTGAGTAAAAGTAGAAGTACTCAGATCTTGTACTTGAGTAAAAGTAGAAGTACTCAGATATTGTACTTGAGCAAGAGTAGAAGTACTCAGATCTTGTAGTAAAAGTAGAAGTACTCAGACCTTGTAGTAAAGGTAGAAGTACTCAGACCTTGTAGTAAAAGTAGAAGTACTCAGACCTTGTAGTAAAAGTAGAAGTACTCAGATATTGTACTTGAGCAAGAGTAGAAGTACTCAGATCTTGTAGTAAAAGTAGAAGTACTCAGATCTTGTAGTAAAAGTAGAAGTACTCAGATCTTGTAGTAAAAGTAGAAGTACTCAGATCTTGCAGTAAAATAGAAGAACTCAGATCTTGTACTTGAGTAAAAGTAGAAGTACTCAAATCTTGTACCTGAGTAAAAGTAGAAGTACTCAGATTGTGTAGTAAAAGTAGAAGTACTCAGATCTTGCAGTAAAAGTCGAAGTACTCAGATCCTGTACTTGAGTAAAAGTAGAAGTACTCAAATATTGTACCTGAGTAAAAGTAGAAGTACTCAGATCGTGTAGTAAAAGTAGAAGTACTCAGATCCTGTACTTGAGTAAAAGTAGAAGTACTCAGATCCTGTACTTGAGTAAAAGTAGAAGTACTCAGATATTGTACTTGAGTAAAAGTAGAAGTACTCAGATCGTGTAGTAAAAGTAGAAGTACTCAGATGTTGCAGTAAAAGTAGAAGTACTCAGATCCTGTACTTGAGTAAGAGTAGAAGTACTCAGACCTTGTAGTAAAAGTAGAAGTACTCAGACCTTGTAGTAAAAGTAGAAATACTCAGACCTTGTAGTAAAAGTAGAAGTACTCAGACCTTGTAGTAAAAGTAGAAGTACTCAGATCTTGTTCTTGAGTAAAAGTAGAAGTACTCAGATATTGTACTTGAGTAAAAGTAGAAGTACTCAGATCTTGTACTTGAGTAAAAGTAGAAGTACTCAGATCTTGTACTTGAGTAAAAGTAGAAGTACTCAGATCTTGTACTTGAGCAAGAGTAGAAGTACTCAGATCTTTTAGTAAAAGTAGAAGTACTCAGACCTTGTAGTAAAAGTAGAAGTACTCAGACCTTGTAGTAAAAGTAGAAGTACTCATACCTTGTAGTAAAAGTAGAAGTACTCAGATATTGTACTTGAGCAAGAGTAGAAGTACTCAGATCTTGTAGTAAAAGTAGAAGTACTCAGATCTTGGAGTAAAAGTAGAAGTACTCAGACCTTGTAGTAAAAGTAGAAGTACTCAGATATTGTACTTGAGCAAGAGTAGAAGTACTCAGATCTTGTAGTAAAAGTAGAAGTACTCAGATCTTGTAGTAAAAGTAGAAGTACTCAGATCTTGTAGTAAAAGTAGAAGTACTCAGATCTTGCAGTAAAAGTAGAAGTACTCAGATCTTGCAGTAAAAATAGAAGAACTCAGATCTTGTACTTGAGTAAAAGTAGAAGTACTCAAATCTTGTACCTGAGTAAAAGTAGAAGTACTCAGATCGTGCAGTAAAAGTAGAAGTACTCAGATCTTGCAGTAAAAGTAGAAGTACTCAGATCCTGTACTTGAGTAAAAGTAGAAGTACTCAAATATTGTACCTGAGTAAAAGCAGAAGTACTCATATCGTGTAGTAAAAGTAGAAGTACTCAGATATTGCAGTAAAAGTAGAAGTACTCAGATCCTGTACTTGAGTAAAAGTAGAAGTACTCAGATATTGTACTTGAGTAAAAGTAGAAGTACTCAAATATTGTACCTGAGTAAAAGTAGAAGTACTCAGATCGTGTCGTAAAAGTAGAAGTACTCAGATGTTGCAGTAAAAGTAGAAGTACTCAGATCCTGTACTTGAGTAAAAGTAGAAGTGCTCAGATCTTGTACTTGAGTAAAGGTAGAAGTACTCAGATCTTGTACTTGAGTAAAAGTAGAAGTACTCAGATCTTGTACTTGAGCAAGAGTAGAAGTACTCAGATCTTTTAGTAAAAGTAGAAGTACTCAGACCTTGTAGTAAAAGTAGAAGTACTCAGATCTTGCAGTAAAAGTAGAAGTACTCAGATCTTGCAGTAAAAATAGAAGAACTCAGATCTTGTACTTGAGTAAAAGTAGAAGTACTCAAATCTTGTACTTGAGTAAAGGTAGAAGTACTCAGATCTTGTTCTTGAGTAAAAGTAGAAGTACTCAGATCTTGTACTTGAGTAAGAGTAGAAGTACTCAGATCTTGTTCTTGAGTAAAAGTAGAAGTACTCAGATCTTGTAATTGAGTAAAAGTAGAAGTACTCAGATCTTGTACTTGAGTAAGAGTAGAAGTACTCAGACCTTGTAGTAAAAGTAGAAATACTCAGACCTTGTAGTAAAAGTAGAAGTACTCAGACCTTGTAGTAAAAGTAGAAGTACTCAGATCTTGTTCTTGAGTAAAAGTAGAAGTACTCAAATCTTGTACTTGAGTAAAAGTAGAAGTACTCAGATCTTGTACTTGAGTACAAGTAGAAGTACTCAGATCTTGTACTTGAGTAAAAGTAGAAGTACTCAGATCTTGTACTTGAGTAAAAGTAGAAGTACTCAGATATTGTACTTGAGTAAGAGTAGAAGTACTCAGACCTTGTAGTAAAAGTAGAAGTACTCAGATCTTGTTCTTGAGTAAAAGTAGAAGTACTCAGATCGTGTAGTAAGAGTAGAAGTACTCAGACCTTGTAGTAAAAGTAGAAGTACTCAGATCTTGTACTTGAGTAAGACTAGAAGTACTCAGACCTTGTAGTAAAAGTAGAAGTACTCAGATCTTGTACTTGGGTAAAAGTAGAAGTACTGAGATCTTGTACTTGAGTAAAAGTAGAAGTACTCAGATCTTGTACTTGAGTAAAATTAGAAGTACTCAGATCTTGTACTTGAGTAAAAGTAGAAGTACTCAGATCTTGTACTTGAGTAAAAGTAGAAGTACTCAGATCTTGTACTTGAGTAAGAGTAGAAGTACTCAGACCTTGTAGTAAAAGTAGAAATACTCAGACCTTGTAATAAAAGTAGAAGTACTCAGACCTTGTAGTAAAAGTAGAAGTACTCAGATCTTGTTCTTGACTAAAAGTAGAAGTACTCAGATATTGTACTTGAGTAAAAGTAGAAGTACTCAGATCTTGTACTTGAGTAAAAGTAGAAGTACTCAGATCTTGTACTTGAGTAAAAGTAGAAGTACTCAGATCTTGTACTTGAGCAAGAGTAGAAGTACTCAGATCTTGTAGTAAAAGTAGAAGTACTCAGACCTTGTAGTAAAAGTAGAAGTACTCAGACCTTGTAGTAAAAGTAGAAGTACTCAGACCTTGTAGTAAAAGTAGAAGTACTCAGATATTGTACTTGAGCAAGAGTAGAAGTACTCAGATCTTGTAGTAAAAGTAGAAGTACTCAGATCTTGCAGTAAAAGTAGAAGTACTCAGATCCTGTACTTGAGTAAAAGTAGAAGTACTCAAATATTGTACCTGAGTAAAAGCAGAAGTACTCATATCGTGTAGTAAAAGTAGAAGTACTCAGATATTGCAGTAAAAGTAGAAGTACTCAGATCCTGTACTTGAGTAAAAGTAGAAGTACTCAGATATTGTACTTGAGTAAAAGTAGAAGTACTCAAATATTGTACCTGAGTAAAAGTAGAAGTACTCAGATCGTGTCGTAAAAGTAGAAGTACTCAGATGTTGCAGTAAAAGTAGAAGTACTCAGATCCTGTACTTGAGTAAAAGTAGAAGTACTCAGATATTGTAATTGAGTAAGAGTAAAAGTAGAAGTACTCAGATCTTGTTCTTGAGTAAAAGTAGAAGTACTCAGATCTTGTACTTGAGTAAAAGTAGAAGTACTCAGATCTTGTACTTGAGTAAGAGTAGAAGTACTCAGACCTTGTAGTAAAAGCAGAAGTACTCAGACCTTGTAGTAAAAGTAGAAGTACTCAGATCTTGTTCTTGAGTAAAAGTAGAAGTACTCAGATCTTGTACTTGAGTAAAAGTAGAAGTACTCAGATCTTGTACTTGAGTAAAAGTAGAAGTACTCAGGTATTGTACTTGAGTAAGAGTAGAAGTACTCAGATCTTGTTCTTGAGTAAAAGTAGAAGTAATCAGATCTTGTACTTGAGTAAAAGTAGAAGTACTCAGATCTTGTACTTTAGTAAGAGTAGAAGTACTCAGACCTTGTAGTAAAAGTAGAAGTACTCAGATCTTGTACTTTAGTAAGAGTAGAAGTACTCAGACCTTGTAGTAAAAGTAGAAGTACTCAGATATTGTACTTGAGTAAAAGTAGAAGTACTCAGATCTTGTACTTGAGTAAAAGTAGAAGTACTCAGATCTTGTACTTGAGTAAGAGTAGAAGTACTCAGACCTTGTAGTAAAAGTAGAAGTACTCAGATCTTGTTCTTGAGTAAAAGTAGAAGTACTCAGATATTGTACTTGAGTAAGACTAGAAGTACTCAGACCTTGTAGTAAAAGTAGAAGTACTCAGATCTTGTACTTGGGTAAAAGTAGAAGTACTCAGATCTTGTACTTGAGTAAAAGTAGAAGTACTCAGATCTTGTACTTGAGTAAAAGTAGAAGTACTCAGATCTTGTACTTGAGTAAAAGTAGAAGTACTCAGATCTTGTACTTGAGCAAGAGTAGAAGTACTCAGATCTTGTAGTAAAAGTAGAAGTACTCAGACCTTGTAGTAAAAGTAGAAGTACTCAGACCTTGTAGTAAAAGTAGAAGTACTCAGATCTTGTAGTAAAAGTAGAAGTACTCAGACCTTGTAGTAAAAGTAGAAGTACTCAGACCTTGTAGTAAAAGCAGAAGTACTCAGATCTTGTAGTAAAAGTAGAAGTACTCAGATCTTGCAGTAAAAGTAGAAGTACTCAGATCTTGCAGTAAAATTAGAATAACTCAGATCTTGTACTTGAGTAAAAGTAGAAGTACTCAAATCTTGTACCTGAGTAAAAGTAGAAGTACTCAGATCGTGTAGTAAAAGTAGAAGTACTCAGATCTTGCAGTAAAAGTAGAAGTACTCAGATCCTGTACTTGAGTAAAAGTAGAAGTACTCAAATATTGTACCTGAGTAAAAGTAGAAGTACTCAGATCTTGTAGTAAAAGTAGAAGTACTCAGATCTTGCAGTAAAAGTAGAAGTACTCAGATCTTGCAGTAAAATAGAATAACTCAGATCTTGTACTTGAGTAAAAGTAGAAGTACTCAGATCTTGTACTTGAGCAAGAGTAGAAGTACTCAGATCTTGTAGTAAAAGTAGAAGTACTCAGACCTTGTAGTAAAAGTAGAAGTACTCAGACCTTGTAGTAAAAGTAGAAGTACTCAGATATTGTACTTGAGCAAGAGTAGAAGTACTCAGATCTTGTAGTAAAAGTAGAAGTACTCAGATCTTGGAGTAAAAGTAGAAGTACTCAGATCTTGTAGTAAAAGTAGAAGTACTCAGATCTTGCAGTAAAAGTAGAAGTACTCAGATCTTGCAGTAAAAGTAGAAGAACTCAGATCTTGTACTTGAGTAAAAGTAGAAGTACTCAAATCTTGTACCTGAGTAAAAGTAGAAGTACTCAGATCGTGCAGTAAAAGTAGAAGTACTCAGATCTTGCAGTAAAAGTAGAAGTACTCAGATCCTGTACTTGAGTAAAAGTAGAAGTACTCAAATATTGTACCTGAGTAAAAGCAGAAGTACTCATATCGTGTAGTAAAAGTAGAAGTACTCAGATATTGCAGTAAAAGTAGAAGTACTCAGATCCTGTACTTGAGTAAAAGTAGAAGTGCTCAGATCTTGTACTTGAGTAAAGGTAGAAGTACTCAGATCTTGTACTTGAGTAAAAGTAGAAGTACTCAGATCTTGTACTTGAGTAAGAGTAGAAGTACTCAGATCTTGTTCTTGAGTAAAAGTAGAAGTACTCAGATCTTGTACTTGAGTAAAAGTAGAAGTACTCAGATCTTGTACTTGAGTAAGAGTAGAAGTACTCAGACCTTGTAGTAAAAGTAGAAATACTCAGACCTTGTAGTAAAAGTAGAAGTACTCAGACCTTGTAGTAAAAGTAGAAGTACTCAGATCTTGTTCTTGAGTAAAAGTAGAAGTACTCAGATCTTGTACTTGAGTAAAAGTAGAAGTACTCAGATCTTGTACTTAGTAAAAGTAGAAGTACTCAGATATTGTACTTGACTAAGACTAGAAGTACTCAGACCTTGTAGTAAAAGTAGAAGTACTCAGATCTTGTTCTTGAGTAAAAGTAGAAGTACTCAGATCTTGTACTTGAGCAAGAGTAGAAGTACTCAGATCTTGTAGTAAAAGTAGAAGTACTCAGACCTTGTAGTAAAAGTAGAAGTACTCAGACCTTGTAGTAAAAGTAGAAGTACTCAGACCTTGTAGTAAAAGTAGAAGTACACAGATCTTGTACTTGAGCAAGAGTAGAAGTACTCAGATCTTGTAGTAAACGTAGAAGTACTCAGACCTTGGAGTAAAAGTAGAAGTACTCAGACCTTGTAATAAAAGTAGAAGTACTCAGATCTTGTTCTTGAGTAAAAGTAGAAGTACTCAGATATTGTACTTGAGTAAGACTAGAAGTACTCAGACCTTGTAGTAAAAGTAGAAGTACTCAGATCTTGTACTTGAGTAAGACTAGAAGTACTCAGACCTTGTAGTAAAAGTAGAAGTACTCAGATCTTGTACTTGAGTAAGACTAGAAGTACTCAGACCTTGTAGTAAAAGTAGAAGTACTCAGATCTTGTACTTGAGTAAAAGTAGAAGTACTCAGATCTTGTACTTGAGTAAAAGTAGAAGTACTCAGATATTGTACTTGAGTAAGAGTAGAAGTACTCAGACCTTGTAGTAAAAGTAGAAGTACTCAGATCTTGTTCTTGAGTAAAAGTAGAAGTACTCAGATATTGTACTTGAGTAAGACTAGAAGTACTCAGACCTTGTAGTAAAAGTAGAAGTACTCAGATCTTGTACTTGAGTAAGACTAGAAGTACTCAGACCTTGTAGTAAAAGTAGAAGTACTCAGATCTTGTACTTGAGTAAAAGTAGAAGTACTCAGATCTTGTACTTGAGTAAAAGTAGAAGTACTCAGATCTTGTACTTGAGTAAAAGTAGAAGTACTCAGATCTTGTACTTGAGCAAGAGTAGAAGTACTCAGATCTTGTAGTAAAAGTAGAAGTACTCAGACCTTGTAGTAAAAGTAGAAGTACTCAGACCTTGTAGTAAAAGTAGAAGTACTCAGACCTTGTAGTACAAGTAGAAGTACACAGATCTTGTACTTGAGCAAGAGTAGAAGTACTCAGATCTTGTAGTAAACGTAGAAGTACTCAGACCTTGGAGTAAAAGTAGAAGTACTCAGACCTTGTAGTAAAAGTAGAAGTACTCAGACCTTGTAGTAAAAGTAGAAGTACTCAGATCTTGTACTTGAGCAAGAGTAGAAGTACTCAGATCTTGTAGTAAAAGTAGAAGTACTCAGACCTTGTAGTAAAAGTAGAAGGACTCAGATCTTGCAGTAAAAGTAGAAGTACTCAGATCTTGTAGTAAAAGTAGAAGTACTCAGACCTTGTAGTGAAAGTAGAAGTACTCAGATCTTGTAGTAAATGTAGAAGTACTCAGACCTTGTAGTAAAAGTAGAAGTACTCAGACCTTGTAGTAAAAGTAGAAGTACTCAGACCTTGTAGTAAAAGTAGAAGTACTCAGATCTTGTAGTAAAAGTAGAAGTACTCAGACCTTGTAGTAAAAGTAGAAGTACTCAGACCTTGTTGTAAAAGCAGAAGTACTCAGATCTTGCAGTAAAATTAGAAGAACTCAGATCTTGTACTTGAGTAAAAGTAGAAGTACTCAAATCTTGTACCTGAGTAAAAGTAGAAGTACTCAGATCGTGTAGTAAAAGTAGAAGTACTCAGATCTTGCAGTAAAAGTCGAAGTACTCAGATCCTGTACTTGAGTAAAAGTAGAAGTACTCAAATATTGTACCTGAGTAAAAGTAGAAGTACTCAGATCGTGTAGTAAAAGTAGAAGTACTCAGATCCTGTACTTGAGTAAAAGTAGAAGTACTCAGATCCTGTACTTGAGTAAAAGTAGAAGTACTCAGATATTGTACTTGAGTAAAAGTAGAAGTACTCAGATCGTGTAGTAAAAGTAGAAGTACTCAGATGTTGCAGTAAAAGTAGAAGTACTCAGATCCTGTACTTGAGTAAAAGTAGAAGTACTCAGATCTTGTACTTGAGTAAGAGTAGAAGTACTCAGACCTTGTAGTAAAAGTAGAAATACTCAGACCTTGTAGTAAAAGTAGAAGTACTCAGACCTTGTAGTAAAAGTAGAAGTACTCAGATCTTGTTCTTGAGTAAAAGTAGAAGTACTCAGATATTGTACTTGAGTAAAAGTAGAAGTACTCAGATCTTGTACTTGAGTAAAAGTAGAAGTACTCAGATCTTGTACTTGAGTAAAAGTAGAAGTACTCAGATATTGTACTTGAGCAAGAGTAGAAGTACTCAGATCTTGTAGTAAAAGTAGAAGTACTCAGACCTTGTAGTAAAAGTAGAAGTACTCAGACCTTGTAGTAAAAGTAGAAGTACTCAGACCTTGTAGTAAAAGTAGAAGTACTCAGATATTGTACTTGAGCAAGAGTAGAAGTACTCAGATCTTGTAGTAAAAGTAGAAGTACTCAGATCTTGTAGTAAAAGTAGAAGTACTCAGATCTTGTAGTAAAAGTAGAAGTACTCAGATCTTGCAGTAAAAGTAGAAGTACTCAGATCTTGCAGTAAAATTAGAAGAACTCAGATCTTGTACTTGAGTAAAAGTAGAAGTACTCAAATCTTGTACCTGAGTAAAAGTAGAAGTACTCAGATCGTGTAGTAAAAGTAGAAGTACTCAGATCTTGCAGTAAAAGTCGAAGTACTCAGATCCTGTACTTGAGTAAAAGTAGAAGTACTCAAATATTGTACTTGAGTAAAAGTAGAAGTACTCAGATATTGTACTTGAGTAAAAGTAGAAGTACTCAGATCGTGTAGTAAAAGTAGAAGTACTCAGATGTTGCAGTAAAAGTAGAAGTACTCAGATCTTGTTCTTGAGTAAAAGTAGAAGTACTCAGACCTTGTAGTAAAAGTAGAAGTACTCAGACCTTGTAGTAAAAGTAGAAGTACTCAGATATTGTACTTGAGCAAGAGTAGAAGTACTCAGATCTTGTACTTGAGTAAAAGTAGAAGTACTCAGATCTTGTACTTGAGTAAGAGTAGAAGTACTCAGATCTTGTTCTTGAGTAAAAGTAGAAGTACTCAGATATTGTACTTGAGTAAAAGTAGAAGTACTCAGATCTTGTACTCGAGTAAGAGTAGAAGTACTCAGACCTTGTAGTAAAAGTAGAAGTACTCAGATCTTGTTCTTGAGTAAAAGTAGAAGTACTCAGACCTTGTAGTAAAAGTAGAAGTACTCAGACCTTGTAGTAAAAGTAGAAGTACTCAGATATTGTACTTGAGCAAGAGTAGAAGTACTCAGATCTTGTAGTAAAAGTAGAAGTACTCAGATCTTGTAGTAAAAGTAGAAGTACTCAGATCTTGTAGTAAAAGTAGAAGTACTCAGATCTTGCAGTAAAAGTAGAAGTACTCAGATCTTGCAGTAAAAGTAGAAGAACTCAGATCTTGTACTTGAGTAAAAGTAGAAGTACTCAAATCTTGTACCTGAGTAAAAGTAGAAGTACTCAGATCGTGCACTAAAAGTAGAAGTACTCAGATCTTGCAGTAAAAGTAGAAGTACTCAGATCCTGTACTTGAGTAAAAGTAGAAGTACTCAGATCTTGCAGTAAAAGTAGAAGTACTCAGATCCTGTACTTGAGTAAAAGTAGAAGTACTCAAATATTGTACCTGAGTAAAAGCAGAAGTACTCATATCGTGTAGTAAAAGTAGAAGTACTCAGATATTGCAGTAAAAGTAGAAGTACTCAGATCCTGTACTTGAGTAAAAGTAGAAGTACTCAGATATTGTACTTGAGTAAAAGTAGAAGTACTCAAATATTGTACCTGAGTAAAAGTAGAAGTACTCAGATCGTGTCGTAAAAGTAGAAGTACTCAGATGTTGCAGTAAAAGTAGAAGTACTCAGATCCTGTACTTGAGTAAAGTAGAAGTGCTCAGATCTTGTACTTGAGTAAAGGTAGAAGTACTCAGATCTTGTACTTGAGTAAAAGTAGAAGTACTCAGATCTTGTACTTGAGTAAGAGTAGAAGTACTCAGATCTTGTTCTTGAGTAAAAGTAGAAGTACTCAGATCTTGTACTTGAGTAAAATTAGAAGTACTCAGATCTTGTACTTGAGTAAGAGTAGAAGTACTCAGACATTGTAGTAAAAGTAGAAATACTCAGACCTTGTAGTAAAAGTAGAAGTACCCAGACCTTGTAGTAAAAGTAGAAGTACTCAGATCTTGTTCTTGAGTAAAAGTAGAAGTACTCAGATCTTGTACTTGAGTAAAAGTAGAAGTACTCAGATCTTGTACTTGAGTACAAGTAGAAGTACTCAGATCTTGTACTTGAGTAAAAGTAGAAGTACTCAGATCTTGTACTTGAGTAAAAGTAGAAGTACTCAGATATTGTACTTGAGTAAGAGTAGAAGTACTCAGACCTTGTAGTAAAAGTAGAAGTACTCAGATCTTGTTCTTGAGTAAAAGTAGAAGTACTCAGATCGTGTAGTAAGAGTAGAAGTACTCAGACCTTGTAGTAAAAGTAGAAGTACTCAGATCTTGTACTTGAGTAAGACTAGAAGTACTCAGACCTTGTAGTAAAAGTAGAAGTACTCAGATCTTGTACTTGGGTAAAAGTAGAAGTACTGAGATCTTGTACTTGAGTAAAAGTAGAAGTACTCAGATCTTGTACTTGAGTAAAAGTAGAAGTACTCAGATCTTGTACTTGAGTAAAAGTAGAAGTACTCAGATCTTGTACTTGAGTAACAGTAGAAGTACTCAGATCTTGTACTTGAGTAAGAGTAGAAGTACTCAGACCTTGTAGTAAAAGTAGAAATACTCAGACCTTGTAGTAAAAGTAGAAGTACTCAGACCTTGTAGTAAAAGTAGAAGTACTCAGATCTTGTTCTTGAGTAAAAGTAGAAGTACTCAGATATTGTACTTGAGTAAAAGTAGAAGTACTCAGATCTTGTACTTGAGTAAAAGTAGAAGTACTCAGATCTTGTACTTGATCAAGAGTAGAAGTACTCAGATCTTGTAGTAACAGTAGAAGTACTCAGACCTTGTAGTAAAAGTAGAAGTACTCAGACCTTGTAGTAAAAGTAGAAGTACTCAGACCTTGTAGTAAAAGTAGAAGTACTCAGATATTGTACTTGAGCAAGAGTAGAAGTACTCAGATCGTGTAGTAAAAGTAGAAGTACTCAGATCTTGCAGTAAAAGTAGAAGTACTCAGATCCTGTACTTGAGTAAAAGTAGAAGTACTCAAATATTGTACCTGAGTAAAAGCAGAAGTACTCATATCGTGTAGTAAAAGTAGAAGTACTCAGATATTGCAGTAAAAGTAGAAGTACTCAGATCCTGTACTTGAGTAAAAGTAGAAGTGCTCAGATCTTGTACTTGAGTAAAGGTAGAAGTACTCAGATCTTGTACTTGAGTAAAAGTAGAAGTACTCAGATCTTGTACTTGAGTAAGAGTAGAAGTACTCAGATCTTGTTCTTGAGTAAAAGTAGAAGTACTCAGATCTTGTACTTGAGTAAAATTAGAAGTACTCAGATCTTGTACTTGAGTAAGAGTAGAAGTACTCAGACATTGTAGTAAAAGTAGAAATACTCAGACCTTGTAGTAAAAGTAGAAGTACTCAGACCTTGTAGTAAAAGTAGAAGTACTCAGATCTTGTTCTTGAGTAAAAGTAGAAGTACTCAGATCTTGTACTTGAGTAAAAGTAGAAGTACTCAGATCTTGTACTTGAGTACAAGTAGAAGTACTCAGATCTTGTACTTGAGTAAAAGTAGAAGTACTCAGATCTTGTACTTGAGTAAAAGTAGAAGTACTCAGATATTGTACTTGAGTAAGAGTAGAAGTACTCAGACCTTGTAGTAAAAGTAGAAGTACTCAGATCTTGTTCTTGAGTAAAAGTAGAAGTACTCAGATCGTGTAGTAAGAGTAGAAGTACTCAGACCTTGTACTTGAGTAAGACTAGAAGTACTCAGACCTTGTAGTAAAAGTAGAAGTACTCAGATCTTGTACTTGGGTAAAAGTAGAAGTACTGAGATCTTGTACTTGAGTAAAAGTAGAAGTACTCAGATCTTGTACTTGAGTAAAAGTAGAAGTACTCAGATCTTGTACTTGAGTAAAAGTAGAAGTACTCAGATCTTGTACTTGAGTAAAAGTAGAAGTACTCAGATCTTGTACTTGAGTAAGAGTAGAAGTACTCAGACCTTGTAGTAAAAGTAGAAATACTCAGACCTTGTAGTAAAAGTAGAAGTACTCAGACCTTGTAGTAAAAGTAGAAGTACTCAGATCTTGTTCTTGAGTAAAAGTAGAAGTACTCAGATATTGTACTTGAGTAAAAGTAGAAGTACTCAGATCTTGTACTTGAGTAAAAGTAGAAGTACTCAGATCTTGTACTTGAGTAAAAGTAGAAGTACTCAGATCTTGTACTTGATCAAGAGTAGAAGTACTCAGATCTTGTAGTAAAAGTAGAAGTACTCAGACCTTGTAGTAAAAGTAGAAGTACTCAGACCTTGTAGTAAAAGTAGAAGTACTCAGACCTTGTAGTAAAAGTAGAAGTACTCAGATATTGTACTTGAGCAAGAGTAGAAGTACTCAGATCGTGTAGTAAAAGTAGAAGTACTCAGATCTTGCAGTAAAAGTAGAAGTACTCAGATCCTGTACTTGAGTAAAAGTAGAAGTACTCAAATATTGTACCTGAGTAAAAGCAGAAGTACTCATATCGTGTAGTAAAAGTAGAAGTACTCAGATATTGCAGTAAAAGTAGAAGTACTCAGATCCTGTACTTGAGTAAAAGTAGAAGTACTCAGATATTGTACTTGAGTAAAAGTAGAAGTACTCAAATATTGTACCTGAGTAAAAGTAGAAGTACTCAGATCGTGTCGTAAAAGTAGAAGTACTCAGATGTTGCAGTAAAAGTAGAAGTACTCAGATCCTGTACTTGAGTAAAAGTAGAAGTACTCAGATATTGTACTTGAGTAAGAGTAAAAGTAGAAGTACTCAGATCTTGTTCTTGAGTAAAAGTAGAAGTACTCAGATCTTGTACTTGAGTAAAAGTAGAAGTACTCAGATCTTGTACTTGAGTAAAAGTAGAAGTACTCAGATCTTGTACTTGAGTAAGAGTAGAAGTACTCAGACCTTGTAGTAAAAGCAGAAGTACTCAGACCTTATAGTAAAAGTAGAAGTACTCAGATCTTGTACTTGGGTAAGACTAGAAGTACTCAGACCTTGTAGTAAAAGTAGAAGTACTCAGATCTTGTACTTGGGTAAAAGTAGAAGTACTGAGATCTTGTACTTGAGTAAAAGTAGAAGTACTCAGATCTTGTACTTGAGTAAAAGTAGAAGTACTCAGATCTTGTACTTGAGTAAAAGTAGAAGTACTCAGATCTTGTACTTGAGTAAAAGTAGAAGTACTCAGATCTTGTACTTGAGTAAGAGTAGAAGTACTCAGACCTTGTAGTAAAAGTAGAATACTCAGACCTTGTAGTAAAAGTAGAAGTACTCAGACCTTGTAGTAAAAGTAGAAGTACTCAGATCTTGTTCTTGAGTAAAAGTAGAAGTACTCAGATATTGTACTTGAGTAAAAGTAGAAGTACTCAGATCTTGTACTTGAGTAAAAGTAGAAGTACTCAGATCTTGTACTTGAGTAAAAGTAGAAGTACTCAGATCTTGTACTTGATCAAGAGTAGAAGTACTCAGATCTTGTAGTAAAAGTAGAAGTACTCAGACCTTGTAGTAAAAGTAGAAGTACTCAGACCTTGTAGTAAAAGTAGAAGTACTCAGACCTTGTAGTAAAAGTAGAAGTACTCAGATATTGTACTTGAGCAAGAGTAGAAGTACTCAGATCGTGTAGTAAAAGTAGAAGTACTCAGATCTTGCAGTAAAAGTAGAAGTACTCAGATCCTGTACTTGAGTAAAAGTAGAAGTACTCAAATATTGTACCTGAGTAAAAGCAGAAGTACTCATATCGTGTAGTAAAAGTAGAAGTACTCAGATATTGCAGTAAAAGTAGAAGTACTCAGATCCTGTACTTGAGTAAAAGTAGAAGTACTCAGATATTGTACTTGAGTAAAAGTAGAAGTACTCAAATATTGTACCTGAGTAAAAGTAGAAGTACTCAGATCGTGTCGTAAAAGTAGAAGTACTCAGATGTTGCAGTAAAAGTAGAAGTACTCAGATCCTGTACTTGAGTAAAAGTAGAAGTACTCAGATATTGTACTTGAGTAAGAGTAAAAGTAGAAGTACTCAGATCTTGTTCTTGAGTAAAAGTAGAAGTACTCAGATCTTGTACTTGAGTAAAAGTAGAAGTACTCAGATCTTGTACTTGAGTAAAAGTAGAAGTACTCAGATCTTGTACTTGAGTAAGAGTAGAAGTACTCAGACCTTGTAGTAAAAGCAGAAGTACTCAGACCTTATAGTAAAAGTAGAAGTACTCAGATCTTGTACTTGAGTAAAAGTAGAAGTACTCAGGTATTGTACTTGAGTAAGAGTAGAAGTACTCAGATCTTGTTCTTGAGTAAAAGTAGAAGTAATCAGATCTTGTACTTGAGTAAAAGTAGAAGTACTCAGATCTTGTACTTTAGTAAGAGTAGAAGTACTCAGACCTTGTAGTAAATGTAGAAGTACTCAGATATTGTACTTGAGTAAAAGTAGAAGTACTCAGATCTTGTACTTGAGTAAAAGTAGAAGTACTCAGATCTTGTACTTGAGTAAGAGTAGAAGTACTCAGACCTTGTAGTAAAAGTAGAAGTACTCAGATCTTGTCTTGAGTAAAAGTAGAAGTACTCAGATATTGTACTTGAGTAAGACTAGAAGTACTCAGACCTTGTAGTAAAAGTAGAAGTACTCAGATCTTGTACTTGGGTAAAAGTAGAAGTACTCAGATCTTGTACTTGAGTAAAAGTAGAAGTACTCAGATCTTGTACTTGAGTAAAAGTAGAAGTACTCAGATCTTGTACTTGAGTAAAAGTAGAAGTACTCAGATCTTGTAGTAAAAGTAGAAGTACTCAGACCTTGTAGTAAAAGTAGAAGTACTCAGACCTTGTAGTAAAAGTAGAAGTACTCAGATCTTGTAGTAAAAGTAGAAGTACTCAGACCTTGTAGTAAAAGTAGAAGTACTCAGACCTTGTAGTAAAAGCAGAAGTACTCAGATCTTGAAGTAAAAGTAGAAGTACTCAGATCTTGCAGTAAAAGTAGAAGTACTCAGATCTTGCAGTAAAATTAGAAGTAACTCAGATCTTGTACTTGAGTAAAAGTAGAAGTACTCAAATCTTGTACCTGAGTAAAAGTAGAAGTACTCAGATTGTGTAGTAAAAGTAGAAGTACTCAGATCTTGCAGTAAAAGTAGAAGTACTCAGATCCTGTACTTGAGTAAAAGTAGAAGTACTCAAATATTGTACCTGAGTAAAAGTAGAAGTACTCAGATCGTGTAGTTGAGTAAAGTAGAAGTACTCAGATCTTGTACTTGAGTAAAGTAGAAGTACTCAGATCTTGTACTTGAGTCAAAGTAGAAGTACTCAGATATGTTACTGTAGTAAAAGTAGAAGTACTCAGATCTTGTACTTGAGTAAAGTAGAAGTACTCAGATCTTGTACCTGAGTAAAAGTATAAGTACTCAGACCTTGTAGTAAAAGTACAAGTACTCAGACCTTGTAGTAAAAGTATAAGTACTCAGACCTTGTATGTAAAAGTAGAAGTACTTAGACCTTGTAGTAAAAGTAGAAGTACTCAGATCTTGTAGTAAAAGTAGAAGTACTCAGACCTTGTAGTAAAAGTAGAAGTACTAAGACCTTGTAGTAAAAGTAGAAGTACTCAGACCTTGTAGTAAAAGTAGAAGTACTCAGACCTTGTACTTGAGTACAAGTAGAAGTACTCAGATCTTGTACTTGAGTAAAAGTAGAAGTACTCAAATATTGTACCTGAGTAAAAGTAGAAGTACTCAGATCGTGTAGTAAAAGTAGAAGTACTCAGATCTTGCAGTAAAAGTAGAAGTACTCAGATCCTGTACTTGAGTACAAGTAGAAGTACTCAGATCCTGTCCTTGAGTAAAAGTAGAAGTACTCAGATATTGTACTTGAGTAAGACTAGAAGTACTGAGATCTTGTACTTGAGTAAAAGTAGAAGTACTCAGATATTGTACTTGAGTAAAAGTAGAAGTACTCAGATCTTGTACTTGAGTAAAAGTAGAAGTACTCAGATCTTGTACTTGAGTAAAAGTAGAAGTACTCAGATCTTGTACTTGAGCAAGAGTAGAAGTACTCAGATCTTGTAGTAAAAGTAGAAGTACTCAGACCTTGTAGTAAAAGTAGAAGTACTCAGACCTTGTAGTAAAAGTAGAAGTACTCAGATATTGTACTTGAGCAAGAGTAGAAGTACTCAGATCTTGTAGTAAAAGTAGAAGTACTCAGATCTTGGAGTAAAAGTAGAAGTACTCAGATCTTGTAGTAAAAGTAGAAGTACTCAGATCTTGCAGTAAAAGTAGAAGTACTCAGATCTTGCAGTAAAAGTAGAAGAACTCAGATCTTGTACTTGAGTAAAAGTAGAAGTACTCAAATCTTGTACCTGAGTAAAAGTAGAAGTACTCAGATCGTGCAGTAAAAGTAGAAGTACTCAGATCTTGCAGTAAAAGTAGAAGTACTCAGATCCTGTACTTGAGTAAAAGTAGAAGTACTCAAATATTGTACCTGAGTAAAAGCAGAAGTACTCATATCGTGTAGTAAAAGTAGAAGTACTCAGATATTGCAGTAAAAGTAGAAGTACTCAGATCCTGTACTTGAGTAAAAGTAGAAGTGCTCAGATCTTGTACTTGAGTAAAGGTAGAAGTACTCAGATCTTGTACTTGAGTAAAAGTAGAAGTACTCAGATCTTGTACTTGAGTAAGAGTAGAAGTACTCAGATCTTGTTCTTGAGTAAAAGTAGAAGTACTCAGATCTTGTACTTGAGTAAAAGTAGAAGTACTCAGATCTTGTACTTGAGTAAGAGTAGAAGTACTCAGACCTTGTAGTAAAAGTAGAAATACTCAGACCTTGTAGTAAAAGTAGAAGTACTCAGACCTTGTAGTAAAAGTAGAAGTACTCAGATCTTGTTCTTGTAAAAGTGAATACCGACTGAGAAAAGTAGAAGTACTCAGATCTTGTACTTAGGTAAAAGTAGAAGTACTCAGATATTGTACTTGAGTAAGACTAGAAGTACTCAGACCTTGTAGTAAAAGTAGAAGTACTCAGATCTTGTTCTTGAGTAAAAGTAGAAGTACTCAGATCTTGTACTTGAGCAAGAGTAGAAGTACTCAGATCTTGTAGTAAAAGTAGAAGTACTCAGACCTTGTAGTAAAAGTAGAAGTACTCAGACCTTGTAGTAAAAGTAGAAGTACTCAGACCTTGTAGTAAAAGTAGAAGTACACAGATCTTGTACTTGAGCAAGAGTAGAAGTACTCAGATCTTGTAGTAAACGTAGAAGTACTCAGACCTTGGAGTAAAAGTAGAAGTACTCAGACCTTGTAACAAAAGTAGAAGTACTCAGATCTTGTTCTTGAGTAAAAGTAGAAGTACTCAGATCTTGTACTTGAGTAAGAGTAGAAGTACTCAGACCTTGTAGTAAAAGTAGAAGTACTCAGATCTTGTTCTTGAGTAAAAGTAGAAGTACTCAGATATTGTACTTGAGTAAGACTAGAAGTACTCAGACCTTGTAGTAAAAGTAGAAGTACTCAGATCTTGTACTTGAGTAAGACTAGAAGTACTCAGACCTTGTAGTAAAAGTAGAAGTACTCAGATCTTGTACTTGAGTAAAAGTAGAAGTACTCAAATATTGTACCTGAGTAAAAGTAGAAGTACTCAGATCGTGTAGTAAAAGTAGAAGTACTCAGATGTTGCAGTAAAAGTAGAAGTACTCAGATCCTGTACTTGAGTAAAAGTAGAAATACTCAGATCTTGTCCTTGAGTAAAAGTAGAAGTACTCAAATCTTGTACCTGAGTAAAAGTAGAAGTACTCAGATCCTGTACTTGAGTAAAAGTACAAGTACTCAGATCTTGTTCTTGAGTAAAAGTAGAAGTACTCAGATCCTGTACTTGAGTAAAAGTAGAAGTACTCAGATCTTGTTCTTGTGTAAAGTAGAAGTACTCAGATATTGTTCTTGAGTAAAAGTAGAAGTACTCAGATATTGTACTTGAGTTAAAGTAGAAGTACTCAGATCTTGTACTTGAGTAAAAGTAGAAGTACTCCGATCCTGTACTTGAGTAAAAGTAGAAGTACTCAGATCTTGTACTTGAGTTAAAGTAGAAGTACTCAGATCTTGTACTTGAGTAAAAGTAGAAGTACTCAGATCTTGTACCTGAGTAAAAGTATATGTACTCAGACCTTGTTGTAAAAGTATAAGTACTCAGACCTTATAGTAAAAGTAGAAGTACTCAGACCTTGTAGTAAAAGTAGAATACTCAGACCTTGTAGTAAAAGTAGAAGTACTCAGACCTTGTAGTAAAAGTAGAAGTACTCAGATCTTGTAGTAAAAGTAGAAGTACTCAGATCGTGTAGTAAAAGTAGAAGTACTCAGATCCTGTACTTGAGTAAAAGTGGAAGTACTAAGATCTTGTACTTGAGTAAAAGTAGAAGTACTCAAATCTTGTACCTGAGTAAAAGTAGAAGTACTCAGATCGTGTAGTAAAAGTAGAAGTACTCAGATCTTGCAGTAAAAGTAGAAGTACTCAGATCCTGTACTTGAGTAAAAGTAGAAGTACTCAGATCTTGTACTTGAGTAAAAGTAGAAGTACTCAAATATTGTACCTGAGTAAAAGTAGAAGTACTCAGATCGTGTAGTAAAAGTAGAAGTACTCAGATCTTGCAGTAAAAGTAGAAGTACTCAGATCCTGTACTTGAGTAAAAGTAGAAGTACTCAGACCTTGCAGTAAAAGTAGAAGTACTCAAATATTGTACCTGAGTAAAAGTAGAAGTACTCAGATCTGGTACTTGAGTAAAGTAGAAGTACTCAGATCTTGTTCTTGAGTAAAAGTAGAAGTACTCAGATCCTGTACTTGAGTAAAAGTAGAAGTACTCAGATCCTGTACTTGAGTAAAAGTAGAAGTACTCAGATCTTGTACTTGAGTAAAAGTAGAAGTACTCAGATCTGGTACTTGAGTAAAAGTAGAAGTACTCAGATCTTGTTCTTGCCGTAAAAATAGAAGTACTCAGATCTTGTACTTGAGTAAAAGTAGAAGTACTCAGATCTTGTAGTAAAAGTAGAAGTACTCAGACCTTGTAGTAAAACTAGAAGTACTCAGACCTTGTAGTAAAAGTAGAAGTACTCAGATCTTGTCGTAAAAGTAGAAGTACTCAGATCCTGTACTTGAGTAAAAGTAGAAGTACTCAGATCTTGTACTTGAGTACAAGTAGAAGTACTCAAATCTTGTACCTGAGTAAAAGTAGAAGTACTCAGATCTTGTACTTGAGTAAAAGTACGCATGTCTCCCAACCTTCAGTTCCTGCCTCGGACTAGCTTTCTTTATCAAACACATTGAAACTTTATTTGTGTCAGTCTCGGCTTTGGGGTCCTAAGTAGTGTCCCAACGCCACAGCGTCTCTCTTTGGTAGCGTGCGCGACTGGTCCAGCCCACACATACGCTCCATCAAGAGGGTGGTGCTACAGGCCGCAAGGCTAACAGCTCCGGCGATCCACTAGCACCCCCCCCCCTTCCCCGCGGTGGTTTTGAAATGCTCCTGATGTCTGAAGTCTCAAGGTTGGCAAGTATGAATACGACACCCTCTGTCCTTAGACCCTCTGTCCTTAGACCCTCTGTCCTCAGAGCTCAGACCCTCTGTCCTCAGACCCTCTGTCCTTAGACCCTCTGTCCTCGGACCCTCCGTCCTCAGACCCTCCGTCCTCAGACCCTCCGTCCTCGGACCCTCCGTCCTCGGACCCTCCGTCCTTAGAGCCTCTGTCCTTAGACCCTCTGTCCTCAGACCCTCTGTCCTTAGACCCTCTGTCCTCGGACCCTCCGTCCTCGGACCCTCCGTCCTCAGACCCTCCGTCCTCAGACCCTCTGTCCTCAGACCCTCTGTCCTTACACCCTTCGTCTTTAGACCCTCCGTCCTTTAACCCTCCGTCCTTAGAGCCTCTGTCCTTAGACCCTCTGTCCTCAGACCCTCTGTCCTCAGACCCTCCGTCCTCAGACCCTCTGTCCTCAGACCCTCTGTCCTTAGAGCCTCTGTCCTCAGACCCTCTGTCCTCAGACCCTCTGTCCTTAGAGCCTCTGTCCTTAGACCCTCTGTCCTTAGACCCTCTGTCCTTAGAGCCTCTGTCCTCAGACCCTCTGTCCTTAGACCCTCTGTCCTTAGACCCTCACATCGTACAAGGAAACACTTCCAGAGAAAACCCTCAGTTTAAGGGAACATGGGAGAAACCTCAGGGAGAGCAACAGAGGAGGGATCCCTCTCCCAGGACGGACAGACGTGCAATAGATGCCGTGTGTAAATCAGAGATAATACATTTTACAGCATAGAGACCGAATGTTAGGAAATGCATGTGTCTGTGATGAGAAGATGAATCCACGAGGATGTCCTGAGGAAGCCATCAGAGAAGCAGCATGACGAGACCCAAGGCAGGACCGCAGAGACAGGTTCAGCCACGACCCCAAGTCCACGACTTAATCCAGGACTCAGGATAGAGGCTCCAGGACTCAGGATAGAGGCTCCAGGACTCAGGATAGCAACAGGATCAGCCTCGACTCCCGATCCCGGCGTAGATATAAAAGACATGTGGGGAAGCTGGTTATCGGAACATGAGAGAACACAGGTACACACAGAGAGAAGGAAGAAGCAAGGTGTCCCTCGGCAGACTAAGCCCTTAGCAGCTAAACTAACTTGTCTACGTACATGCACTCCCTTAGGATAAGTTGAGGGAACATTTGTACACAAACACTCGTTTAAACATTTAACACACACACACACACACACCCGCAGGCCAAGGATGAGGTCGTCGCCACAGAAACCGAGCATTCAGAGCTCAGAGAGAAGATCCAATCTGTCCAGGGAAAAGCTCAGAGAGAAGTGAAGGTAACACTTTCTATGAGGTGTAGATCTGTAATGCATTATACACACACACTTGTAAGTCTGCTTAAAGCACTGTATACTTATATATACAAACACTCATACATATTCTTTCATAAAACATATTTGTACAGCTATGGGAACGACAAAAAGAAACATGTTAGCAGCAACTAGGAAGTATCTTGATGCTTCCCAGAATACTTCATACTAATAGGGAGGGGTGGCGCAGTGGGCTGTGCAACTGATCATTGGATCATCAGATCAGGGAACTCCAGTTCGATACCTGCCGCCGACTTCACCTGAACTTACTCATGTGGGTAGTGACCATCACATGTATGATATATGTGTATCTGTAAAGTGCTTTGAGCATCTGGAAAAGCACTTTAATAAATGTAAGGAATTATTATTATTAATACAGCAGTGTAAATATTATAATATACAGTCAGTGGCGACTGGTCATTAGGGGCAGGTGCAGCCCCACCTAGTGTCAGCAGAAAGTACTAAAATAATAATTACAACAAAATGCAAAAAATAAATTAAAATATATAAAATATATTTTAAGATCATGTTTAATCATCTGATTCGTCTCATTGCTGTTTTAGTCTGTGTTCTTCTAATTAGTGTCTACAGCTGTTTAGAGCCATGTGGGACAAAACCCGATCCTGCCCCTCCCTCTCACTGTCTGAGTGAACGGTGACTGCAAAACCTACACTGCGCATGCTCAGAGTATTGTCCTATTTAATGTGTGTGGTAAAAAATAATGACCATAGGGGCATAGAGCTGCCATCCCCACCATACGTCATCTCACATCCTTCCGAGCTGATTGGCTGTAAGTACGTGTGCCGCGAAAAGTGTGGTGTGTGAAGAGGAGGAGAGAGAGCTGCAGTGAGGCGTCCTAAAACCAGGAAGTAAGCTGCGCATGGCTTCCCTCCACAACAAAGAAACGAGATTTCTCCATGGGATTTTAGAAAATAGATCAAAATAAGATCTGTGGGAAACGTAGCTGTTTGATAAATGTACGTTTTGGTCAGCCGGATAATATCCACATGTCTACCCTACTTTTATCATTTTATAATCAAACATCTATTGATTAGATTAGATTTATGATAGACTTTTGAAACTACAAGAAGATAAGGAGGACTTTTACAAAAAAGTAAAAGAGATGTTTGTCCAGAGGGATAGGCAAATGGACTTCCTCTTCAAGTCAAGGTAAGACTGCCATTCTATTGAAAATGGGATCTTACTAAGAGAGAACAATTCAATATTTAAATGATACAATACATGTTTTTGGGTATCCTTCTGTTGAACTGTCTGTTTAAAATTAATTGAAGCATCAGACTAAAGAGGCTTTTGAAAATAATATTATATTTTGATTTGATTGACTGCAGAAGCTTATATACAAACATCTAAGTTGTTTGTGCCCCACCACTTTTGTACATATAGAAACGCCACTGGATACAGTACATGGTACATACAGTATTTCACTATGTACACATTTTGACTTTAACTTCTTAGTTATTTAATATGAATCTTTAATCTGTACGTGATATATTATCTCTTAGATGTACTCTTTCTTCTTGTGTTTACATAAATATCTTTATTTTTGTAATTGCTCACTTATATCCTTTTGTATATATTATTATTATTTTTGTATTATCTTTTATTTTATTTTATTGTAAGATGTAGGAAATGTCACAAAGCCCAATTTCCCTAATAAATAAATTCACAATAAAATGCTTTGTATTGTCTTAGGATGATTGTTTTAACTCACATACACATTTATGAGTGCTTATAATTATACAGAACGGATGATAACGTGTTATAAGTACGTTTATTATGCATTATTGACTTAGTTTTCCTCAAATGACCCTGAGAGAGAAGGGTCTGCTTTTAGAGAATGCCGTTACATAATGCAGCGTGATTATATCAGCATTTTGAGCATCAATAATAAATGCACCGGTAAAACTAGACCAGCTACTGTCCCTAAAATCGAAAAAACTATCATTTTAAATCAGTCTGCGTGCATTTACTTATACCACATAAAGGATACTTAGTCACAAGTGAAATAAATACAGTTAAACCTCTGAAACCGGGTCATATTTAATGTAATATCTGAGTTGTTATGATTTAATGAAGTCGGTCTCATGTTGGCAGTGAATTGGAGCATTGGGTTGCATCACACTGATGTTACCTAGCAACAAGCTACTGTGGCAAATCCCAGCTGATCTCTGAAGTCGAATCTCACTGTAATGAAATGCAAGCAGAGGTGGGAAGTATATTTACTCAAGAACAAGATCTGAGTACTTCTACTTTACTCAAGTACAAGATCTGAGTACTTCTACTTTTACTCAAGAACAATATCTGAGTACTTGTACATTTACTCAAGAACAAGATCTGAGAACTTGTACTTTTACTCAAGTACAACATCTGAGTACTTCTACTTTTACTCAAGTACAAGACCTGAGTACTTCTACTTTTACTCAAGTACAGGATCTGAGTACTTCTACTTTTACTCAAGAACAAGATCTGAGTACTTCTACTTTACTCAAGTACCAGATCTGAGTACTTCTACTTTACTCAAGTACAATATCTGAGTACTTCTACTTTTACTCAAGTACAGGATCTGAGTACTTCTACTTTTACTCAAGTACAAGATCTGAGTACTTCTACTTTAACTCAAGTACAAGATCTGAGTACTTCTACTTTTACTCAAGAACAATATCTGAGTACTTCTACTTTACACAAGAACAAGATCTGAGTACTTCTACTTTTACTCAAGTACAGGATCTGAGTACTTCTACTTTTACTCAAGAACAAGATCTGAGTACTTGTACTTTTACTCAAGTACAGGATCTGAGTACTTCTACTTTACTCAAGTACCAGATCTGAGTACTACTACTTTACTCGAGTACAAGATCTGAGTACTTCTACTTTACTCAAGTACCAGATCTGAGTACTTCTACTTTTACTCAAGAACAAGATCTGAGTACTTCTACTTTTACTAAGTACAAGATCTGAGTACTTCTACTTTTACTCAAGTACAAGACCTGAGTACTTCTACTTTTGCTCAAGTACAAGATCTGAGTAATTCTACTTTTACTCAATTACAAGATCTGAGTACTTCTACTTTTACTCAAGTACAAGATCTGAGTACTTCTATTTTTACTCAAGAACAAGATCTGAGTACTTCTACTTTTACTCAAGTACTAGATCTGAGTACTTCTACTTTTACTCAAGTACAAGATCTGAGTACTTCTACTTTTACTCAAGTACAATATCTGAGTACTTCTACTTTTACTCAATACAAGATCTGAGTACTTCTACTTTTACTCAAGAATAAGATCTGAGTACTTCTACTTTTACTAAGTACAAGATCTGAGTACTTCTACTTTTAGTCAAGTACAAGACCGGAGTACTTCTACTTTTACTCAAGTACAAGATCTGAGTAATTCTACTTTTACTCAAGTACAAGATCTGAGTAATTCTACTTTTACTCAAGTACACGATCTGAGTATTTGTTCTTTTACTCAAGTACAACATATGAGTACTTGTACTTTTACTCAAGTACAAGATCTGAGTACTTATACTTTTACTCAAGTACAAGATCTGAGTACTTGTACTCAGACACGTTGATGGATCTCAATAACCTCGCGTGGTGACTCCGCAGCAGCCTCAGCCCTCCTGGCTACCCAGAGGCTCCGGTGTAAAAACACTGCCCTCCACTGGCTACACGGTAAATAATGTACACACCTTGCGTTGCGTGAAGCTGGTGTGAGGTTGGGGTTTTCAGAGAGAAACACCGCGAGGTCTGAAGGCTTCTGTTACCTAGCAACAGTTATCAATAACAAGACGCTGCTCTCCAGACTGACAGGAATAATGGAGAGGAACTCAGGAGGGGTTTAAGGCTGCTTTCTCATTTGGTTAATCACATACAGTCTGTGGGTAAAGTATAAGTTTTGTTATGTAAGGGGAACAGTCGTACGGTAAACCCACCTTTGTATATTCGCAGCTTGTAAGATAAACATCTTTAAATAATAAACACATCCCAGGTACTTATGAAGACAATTAAGTTTGGTGTTTCAAGATGTAATTCAACTCAAATTATGTCAGTATTTTCATTATAAATTGTACTTTTATCGCATTTTAAATTATTTTTTTTGTTTTATTATATTTTAATTATTGTATTCATCAGTTAAAAAAATATTCGATGCATTTTATTTTTTATTTCTTTAATTATAAAATATGTCAGCTTTGTAATGTAAGGCATACGATAAGGCATGTTGCTTTGCCTTGTTTTTTATACTGAGTGTTCAAAATAAAAGTTGGCATCTGGACAAAGAAGGTCAATACGTTTATTTTTAAAGGGGCAATAGTTCCTCACAAAGATACAGACAAAGCTTTTGGTGCTGTTTACAATCAATCATGAGTACAGTGATTTTTTGTTCGGTTATAAACACTGGTGTTGGAGCTATATTTCGCTTTATATTATTTAATAGTCAATAATTTATTTACTAGCTGTTTATCGTGAATGTATTCTTAGTTAGTGTTCAATGGACAAACAGTGATTATTGTCTGGGCTGGGATGCTTTAAGATTCGCTCACTTTGCCTCAGCGGCAGTATTATTTTAAGTTAATTATCGGATTTTGGGCGCTACCACTGGGGTTACACATGTTCACTACAGATACTTAAATATATACATTTAGGAATATTTACCACACATAATCTCCTCTAATTAAAACAAAGTGTGCATGTGAAGGACCAGGAGCGCAGGTTGAGGTGCAAAAATACGGATTTTATTAACCCAACATATGTACAGTTTTAAGATGCGTAATACAATCAATTAGGTTTAACCAAAAAGGTGTAGATATCAACAGACCCAATCTAGCATGTACACGCATAAGCAGAACGTCACCAAAATGGGTGATATCCTGTGTGCTCTTCTGTCCAAGAGCAACTCACATGCCCCCCCCCTCCCCTCATCTCCACACTGCAGGAATGTATAGCATTACGGGTCAGTCCATTATTGCATGCAGGGGGAAGAGGCTCTAAAAAGGGGTGGCTTAAATGGAGTGGCCTCTTCCAACACCCCTCAGGGTTTGAGAGGAATGGTGTAGTCCAATTAGCCGACACGTCTATAAAGGCAGGTTTTCCATCAGCTCAGCCTTTTGCCAGGAGCAAGGTGAGCTGTAAGACACTGACCACAGGATTACACACAACACAAATCACAATAGATACTTTAATCTCTGTGTAATGTACACAAAATCATAACCTTTACGATGTGTGTTCGTTTGTGAGGCTTGTAGCACCAAAAGTAAGCATCCTAAAGATAATGAAGAAACAGTTTTGGTAAAAGCACTCTCTGGGGACGGTGAGTGTAATACCTCGTCTTGGCCACAGGGGGAGCCATACATTAAAGAGCCATGAGGGAGAGATGGTAATGTTGATCTCAATCCAGAAAGGCAAGGACATGCGTGTTCATGTCCACTCTGACAACGAGCTACACGCAAATCCTGAAGGGGACGAAACATGTATTTTATCTACCGGGAAAAAAGTAACGTTACATTTCGTTGTTTTACATAATTGGTCTTTGGATGAGATTAGAAGCATGTATTGTCCTTATACAAGTGCAACGAGAAGAGTGGAGCAGCTAGTGATGGGAATTACGGCTCTGTGAAGCGAGCCGGATCCGGGAGCCGTTCAAAAGAGCCGTTTTTTAAGTGGAGATTATTTGTTGACTCTGCTTTGAATGATAAGTGCACCCAAGAGCCGTTCAAGAGAATCGGATCGTCCGTGGACGTAACATCACTACGAGCTACTGCTTTAAGGAACATTCAGAAAAGACAACGTGCGACAAAGACACGCAGCATTCGTTAGTGTCGTAAATATGTTTGTGTGGGTAATAAATGATATATGTTGCACGTGTGTAGGAGGAGGACTAAGCGGTATTAGTGCACGAGTTCAGGGTTACGCAGCGTCCACAAAACTCGACCAACAACCAATCACCTGAATCTCCCGCCCCGGACACACAAGCAGCGGTTTGATTGGCTAGAGCTTGTACTGGCATACGATTCGATTGGCTGACGCTTCCGTCGACGCTTCAAAACTGAACTTTTCTCAACTTTTGAAGCGAGCAACGGAGGCAACGCTCCCACAATGCAGTTCGGCAAAGCGTGACCTGAATGGGAAGAAGCGTTGAAGCTGTGTGGACGGGCCGTTACATTGCTCTGGGGAGGAAACTGTCTTTGAGTCCGTTTGTCTTTCCGTTAATGCAACGTTAAAGACAAATAAGTAACACAACAAAATGTAAGAAGTGTTGCATTTTATCGTTTTACTTATTTGTATTCTAGTATTCGTAATGTGTGCTTTTCTGCTTACCCTACGTCCACACGGCAGCGGCGCGATGAAGCTTGCCGGCGGGCGTGTCTGGCGTGCGACCAACAACCAATCACATTCAGCTCTCGCCCCGGACACGCAAGCACGCGGTTTGATTGGCTGGAGCTTGTACTGGCATGTGATTTGATTGGCTGGCGCTTCCGTCGAAGTTTTGAACTTGAACTTTACTCAACTTTCGAAGCGAGCAACGGAGGCAAAGCGACGGAGGCAATTTGACGGAGGCAAAGCGACGGAGGCAAAGCGACGGAGGCAAAGCGACAGGGCGGAACCACAATGCAGTTCGGCAAAGCCTGACTGTGCTTCAACGGAGACGCTTCCCATTCACAGTGAACGTTGAAGCACGCGACGTGTGGACGAACTGTTATTGTTCATATGTTAGCCCCTTTTGTATTAGTGCATTTTTCTGTCCCTGAAAGCCACTTTCGCTGTATCACTGTACATTTCCCCGCCGTGAGACTAATAGAGGTTTTCTGATTCTGATTGAATTATTTCCCAACGTTTTTAAGATAAATAATAATATGGAAAAAAGTCAAATGAGATTCAAAATGTAGAAAAAAAGCATAAACATAAAAGGATAATTGGGAGGACTAAAAGCAAGTTGAGTTTTGAGACAGTTGCTCTGTTTGAGAATAAATATTAATAAATAAAAATGGAATAAAAATTATTAAGAAGGTAAAGTAACAACAAAATATATAATAAAGTAAAATAGAATATAATAAAGACATGTCTAATACAAAATAAAATAGAGCAAAATAAAACTGAATAAGGACATTATATATATATATATATATATCAAAGATATGTATATACACGTAAGAGGTTAAAGTATATATGTGCACATTGTACTCCAATATGAAACACGATAAACAGAGGCTGTGGTCTTGTATCTTCTATAAGTGCACCCCCATCAGCCTTACACTAATAAAGATAATGCAGGCTGCTCAATTCACTCAGCTTAACGGTTTATCAATGTCAACAAAAATACTGATATAAACATAAGAGGTAAAAGTGAATTTGTGCACATGGTACTAATATACATTATACATGTATATACAATGTACGTAATGGGTTCAAACACAGAGGTTGTTGTTGTTGTTGCTTCCTTGTATTTTCAATGATCTCACCCCCAAAAGCTTTACAGTAATAAGGATAATGCAGGCTGCTCAATTCACTCAGCTTAACGGTTTATCAATGTGGCATAGATGTGTTTTTAGGAAATCACCCATTAGCCTGTGGGTGAACTGTCAGGCGAGCGTTGGTGTTTAAAGCCCCAACGGACTGAGGCCTGTGCCACGGAGCCGGTTCAACAGACCCTGGATATGGGAAATGGTAGATGGACTGTACTTGTATAGCGCTTCATCGAGACTTTAAGACCCCTCAAAGGCATACATGTCGTTCACCCATTCACACAGAGCCTTACTCTAGGACCTAACACTCACACACCGTTGGCCATCGGGAGCAACTCAGGGTTAAGTGTCTTACCCAAGGATACATCGACATGTTGGCTGCACGGGCTGAGATCGAACCCACAAGGAGGACGACCGCACTCCCTCGCAGCCGCAGTCGCCCTATGTTTGAGTTATCTGGCTTGAAGGTGGGGTAGGTAATTCACTTCAGAAACACTTGTGATATTCCATGGAATGCTCTGAACATCCGATAGCGATGAATATCTGAAGTGCTTTGACAACAAATCCATAAAGAAACATCATCTGTGGAAGCCGTGGCGCTGTAAAAAGCTCGACCAATCATCTGAGCCGGCTAAAGTAACTGGACGGCCTACCTGCCTGTCAGCCTTCCATCGGGGCACACACTCATCCCGTGCCCTCATTGGTCATGTGTGCGTGTGTGTTGGAGGCGGGGCTCTGTGAGGAAGGGGCAGATTTTCAAATTCTAGCCCTCGAGCCGGTTTCTCCAAAATGACCGCACCCTTAAGTAACCCGAAACCAACGCGCTCTCGCTAAGCGGTCCTACGACGCTGGTTATCACCTGGGTAACTCAAGCCAGGGTTTCTCTCCGTCCGACTGAAAGCGCGTTCACGTGAAAGGGGCGGGGCTAGCAACATTTGACCAATCACAAACACGGACACGCGTACTGACATCGCAGCGTCAAACTTCCTGAATGAAAAGTATAATATTAGACAAATATGAAGAAGTTAAACTGTAAACATCTCCGGAGCAGGTTAGCCATTCAGCATAGGTTACCATGGAGATCGACCCCGGTAAGAAGCGAACCGGCGCCGTAGGACCGGAAGCCCAGACTTTACCCTGAAGCATAGGCTACTTGCCAACCCTCTCGGTTTTCGCGGGAGACTCCCGATTTCCCGGTTTCCTCCCCGGGTCATATTTCCCCCCCGATTTCTGACAAAATCTGATTTACTACAGCTACACCATTGTTTGGTTTCCATGGTAGCGCGTCTCTTTAGTAGCGCGCGCAACTGAAAGTCTGAGAGGGTGAGGAAGAAGATAGTCACACAGAACAAGAGTCGACAACTCGACCATTTACTCAGGACTGTTTCCACTCCGACTTTAATATACAGCTACACCATCGTTTGGTTTCCATGGTAGCACGTCTTCGTAATCCGGCTTGGTAGTACAGGCCTCTGGAATACTTTACCTGCTGCTCTTGGATCCCCGTCATCATTGGATATTTTTAAGCATTCTAACGGTATGTATTACTTCACGTGCTTCGTCCTTGCTTGTCATGCTTTGCTTTCTGTTATTCCGTCCATGTATGTCAGTAACACGTTGCTTTTGTCGGGACCCCCCTTGAAAAGGAGACGGGGTTTATCCTAATAATTACATTTCTATAGACCCCCCCCCCGGAGCCTTGGACAGAGCGGCAGCTGCGACCCACTTCCTTCGTGCTTCGTCAGCTCAGGGGGCTTTGTCTGTAATCATCAGAGGAGAAGACCCTCCCCCAATATCCTGACCTCATCTGTCCACACACACACACACACACACACACACGGGAACACACATATTACTGAATATGTAAGGAGCCTTATATTAAACCCCTGACCTTTAACCTTAATTTACCTAAACATAATCCCAACTCTAATCTATCCTTTCTTTTGTGTGGAGACCCCAAATTAGCCGCTTGGAGAATGTATCCTGCTGGATAGTATGTATATTCTGTGTACTCTGTATGTACATATTTACTTATTCCCGAAACGTTCTCGCACCATGAGGTCAATTTCACTTTTTCATTGTTATGTGAAGTTCATTCCGTCACGTTGTTGAAGGAGGCGGGGCTTCGGTTTCACGATAAAGCCTTTGAACCTCTGGATATCTGAATCTAAAGCAGTTGGAAAGCAGTTCTCACTTTTGGACACATTCACGTTCACATGTTGACTGTTACGACCCGCCTCCCTACTCAACAGCAGTGGCTCGTGAGGCAGTCCGCAACATAAAACCAAAGTACACAACACGTAGGCTCTAAACTGTGATCATACATTTATTGCCACAATCATAAAACATACACTGGAGGACAGGAACAACAAACAAACAGACGGAGGGGACTTGGGCCAACCACACCACGGGCCGTAGGATCCAGAGCCTTCCTCCGCTACCCACAATCCAACAGAACCTAACGGGAGAAATAAAGCCGCGAAAACCTAACGCTAACACGTCCTCCAGGAAACACAACGAAAAGGCAAGAGAGCTCCGACACAGCAGAGACATCCGGAGTAGTGATCGGCCCCTCCTTCTCCGTCAGTCTCCTCTTTTATGCGGAGCCAGCTGTTCCTGCACAGCAGAGAGAGCAAAGAGGACAACAAAAGGGGGGGGGGTACGTAACATTGACCCATGATATATTTGATCGTCTAACCCTTTATTGAATTGTGCAGTTGAGTGGTTTAGCTTCTTCGGGCGAGACACTTGATCGCACTACCTCCATATTGGAAATAAACAAATATAAGAAAACACTTATTGTCGCCTTTAAGTTATGGCGACACCGCTGAGTGTGTGACACGTATCCGTCATGTGTTCGGCTGCCATGGACACAGCAATTATATTAGCAATTCTGGATAATATGAATAATCTAATTTGATTCTGTCACATAAATATATGCTTAACATGAAGAAGAAATACAGTCCACAAAACAAAACAGAATACAGATAAGGTTTACATATTAGGGATGCACGATAATTATCGGTCCGATATTAGGAATTATGACGTCATCCCGATAAACCCGATAACAGTATTAATAGCCCCGATAATATACAATATATTTTTTGGGTAGATCCTGCGGTGTGGGTGGATTGGGATGAGGGGCGCTTGTTTTTCACTCGGCTCCTCCCGTTTTTGCCAGTACTGTGGTGTTAGTGGTTTAGGAAGAGGGGAGTTCTTCACAAATCCAGCGCTCCCTAATACTTCGAACCTGATCAGTCACCTGAAACATCGCCATCGAAGCGTACAAAGACAATAATACAATACAAAGTGTGGTGTGTGTGTGTGTGTGTGTGTGTGGTGTGTGTCTGCGCGCGCGTTGGAGCTATGTGCAACTCAAGGCATATGCTCGAACCGGAGCTGCCTGGACGCTGCAATCATGTTGCTGAGTGTGCTGACTTCTCCTACAATGTCCCGCTGTCTGCTTCCTGCATCAAGTCAAGTGCTCGGCGCAGTTGTGTGGATAGAGCGCTCCTCTGTTTTCATTTAAACAGCTCCTTATATCCGTTAGCGCAGCTAGCTAGCACCAGATGCTAACAACAACAATGCACGTAACGTCTCTCTCTTGCTCGCTCTGACCACACGCACCCTCCCGGTCCTCCCAGATGGCCAGTCGGTGCCTGCCGGTGAGCGTGGAAGTGTGGTCTGCCACAAGCGGGCGGCAGGAGCGGGGCTGTCAGCATCAGCTTGTAGATGGTATTTTAAACTCGATGCGCTCTGAAGCTACGGGGCGGCCGAGGGAAAAAAAATACACATGCGTTAATCGCGTTAAAATAATTAGTGGCGTAATTTTTTTTTATTATCGGGTATCGGTATCGGTCTTGAGAAGCAGGAAGTTATCGGTATCGGTTTCAAAAACCAATATCGTGCATCCCTATTTAGTAATATCACAAATGTAAATTATTACTGCATTATTATTTTACTTAAAGTCAGCATTAAAATGTCTAAAAGCAACTGCATTTGACTTGAGTGCTTACAATATCCCACCTTTTACTACCATTTCTAAAACTGTTTAATTCAACCGTTTCTTTATTTGAAAGTCTAATTTATTTTCCTTACTTTGTCGGTCATTATTTCAGTCGAGCTTATTATGTGTATAAATGTTGGAAAATTCAGCAGTTTTCTATTGAAAAAGTGAAATGGAAAAGTATTCTAAAAAATATTAAAACACTTAACTAATTAAAGAGGTTGCCCTACCTGCCACTCGGAGTCACCGGGTACACGCTGTGGAAACTATAGAAAGGAAATAAGACTTTAACAAAAGAAAACTACTGAAGTTAATGACAATATTCACATAAAATAGAAAAAGTCCCGCGATCCTAGAATAGCGATGTGTGTCCCTGCTCATCTGGGTTAGCAATACAGTGCTTTTTGATTTGGCGACATAAGCTTTTGGATGTTTTAGATTTCCAATACGAAACAACAGACTTTGTTCATGGTGACCTGGGATGGGCGAATCTGGACAATGAGTACTTTTACTTTTGGTACTTTAAGTAGGCTATATTTTGATGCTAATACTTTTCTACACACTGGTACTTCTACTTTGACTCGAGTAGGCCTACAACATATGAGTACTTCTACTTTTACTAGTTCCAGATCTGAGTACTTCTACTCAACTACAATATCTGAGTACTTTTACTCAAGTTCCAGATCTGAGTACTTCTACTTTTACTCAAGTACCAGATCTGAGTACTTCTACTTTTACTCAACTACAAGATCTGAGTACTTCTACTTTAACTCAAGTACAAGATCTGAGTACTTCTACTTTTACTCAAGTACAAGATCTGAGTACTTCTACTTTTACTCAAGTACAAGATCTGAGTACTTCTACTTTTACTCAAGTACAAGATCTGAGTACTTCTACTTTTACTCAAGTACAAGATCTGAGTACTTCTACTTTTACTCAAGTACAAGATCTGAGTACTTCTACTTTTACTCAAGTACAAGATCTGAGTACTTCTACTTTTACTCAAGTACAGATCTGAGTACTTCTACTCTTACTCAAGTTTCAGATCTGAGTACTTCTACTTTTACTCAAGTACAAGATCTGAGTACTTCTACTTTTACTCAAGTACAATATCTGAGTACTTCTACTTTTACTCAACTACAAGATCTGAGTACTTCTACTTTAACTCAAGTACAAGATCTGAGTACTTCTACTTTTACTCAAGTTCCAGATCTGAGTACTTCTACTCTTACTCAAGTACCAGATCTGAGTACTTCTACTTTTACTCAACTACAAGATCTGAGTACTTCTACTTTTACTCAAGTTCCAGATCTGAGTACTTCTACTTTTACTCAAGTTCCAGATCTGAGTACTTCTCCTAAGTACAAGATCTGAGTACTTCTACTCTTACTCAAGTTCCAGATCTGAGTACTTCTACTTTTACTCAACTACCAGATCTGAGTACTTGACATGGTACAGCACCCAGGATTGAGCCAAATTGTCTCCACCCATACACTGTGCTACTGTGGTTGCTATGAATGATGTGTTACAGGAGGAACCGGGAGACATGGCGGCAACCAGCTCCTCCTTTGAGGGCCCGTCAGATCGAGTGGACGGGTCCTTTGGGAAGGGGCTCGTATTCATCTCCTCCACAAAGGGTGTCCTCGAACACTTCCTCAAACACAAGCCTCATCAGCTCACACACTACACTGACAAATATAGCATTCATCTAATCATTTTAATTATCTTTTGTTATTTCATGTAACACTTTCATTGTACATATAATTCAGTGTGGCTATAATCATTTAAAATGTAAGTTAAGTTTGTAATGAAAACAACAATATTTGACAACGTACTGCATGGAGGGTCCTCCTTTACAGGCTTTGCGGTCCATTCTCCCCGTTGAGTTCGGATAGGCCACTTCGAGTTCGAGCACGTGTTGTCCTGCAGCTGCTGTCAGGTCAGCATTCTCATTGTGATGCATGGCTGCTCGACACAACCTGTAGCAGGGGTGTCAAACTCAAGGCCCGGGGGCCAAATCCGGCCCGCGACTTCATTTCATGTGGCCCGCAAGAGCTCTGAAAGAATGCAATATGTTTACTATACGGTTACAGGCCGATTTACAGATGCACGATGTCCATAAACTACATGTCCCACAATGCATCTTACATTAGATTTTTATTTTTTTATTTAACTGTAACTTTTTTCCAGAATTTGGATTTTCTTTTAAAATAAGTTTGTGACATTCTCACTTGCACTTATTTGCCCTAGACTTCTTCTTTCAGACGTAATTATCTATGAAGCTTTTACCCTATCCGATAATAATCCAATGCAGAGGCAATAAAGTAATAGAATACATTATTTTAAATATATAAAATATTTATATATGTATTTTTATATAGTCTTAAAGTTACAACCGGCCCTTTGAGTGCAGCCATAATGCTGATGTGTTAACTTTGTGTTATGACAGCATTTTGAGTCCCTCCTTCTCCATGTGGTAACTACCGCCTCCTTCATTGCTCTGTTGGTGAATAAGAAATAGGGCATACACACACTGAAGCATGCTTCAACAGCCAGCCCTAACATGATAACACCCAGACAGAGAATCGCACCTGAACAAGCTGGAAGGCCGCAATGGTGTGGCTTCCCAGGTGCATGAGTGCTCCCAAGTAGCTTCTTAGGGCTAGATACTTGATCGTACTACCTCCATATTGAAAATAAACTAGTATAAGAAAATACTTTACATTGTTCAATGTAATTGTCGCCTTTAATTTATGCACCAACGCTAAATTATTCTCTTAAAGTAGTTGAAAGGTAGTTTGGGTAGTAGTACACATCCATTAGCAACTTGTTAGCAACTAGAGCAGTATTTGTTTTATACAACTCATGGATTTGTCTTGATCCTGTCATTCCTAACGTTTCTTGAGTGAAATCCAGCTACCTAATGGGCACTTTGATCATAGTAATTTAAATATGTTAGCTTCTACGGGCTAGATACTGGATCCTCCCGGCTCCACCTCCGGAAATAAACAACGTGTACATCTGTGCTGGACAACTCATGCTAGCTAGCTTAACGGTTAGCATTAGCTCGCTAACGTTTGAGATAACCGTTAAATAACTGCTACTAACGGCTATCTAGCAAGCATGCTTCAGGTCTATTTATTACCTTAAATGTTCTCAATTCGACATTACAAACATTAATAAAGCAGAAAACAACCATTTACTATAAATATATAAAGATGAGTAACGTTTACCTGAGCAGATAATGAAGGGCTCTCCATCCGGGTGGCAAACAAAGGAGAGAGAAGTACTCAGATCCTGTACTTTAGTAAAAGTATAAGTACTCAGATCCTGTACTTTAGTGAAAGTATAAGTACTCAGATATTGTACTTGAGTAAAAGTAGAAGTACTCAGATCTTGTACTTGAGTGAAAGTAGAAGTACTCAGATCTTGTACTTGAGTAAAAGTAGAAGTACTCAGATCTTGTACTTGATTAAGAGTACTCAGATCTTGTAGTAAAAGTAGAAGTACTCAGATCTTGTACTTGAGTAAAAGTAGAAGTACTCAGATCTTGTACTTTAGTAAAAGTAGAAGTCCTCAGATCTTGTACTTGAGTGAAAGTAGAAATACTCAGATATTGTACTTGAGTAAAAGTAGAAGTACTCAGATATTGTACTTGAGTAAGAGTACTCAGATCTTGTAGTAAAAGTAGAAGTACTCAGATCCTGTACTTTAGTAAAAGTAGAAGTACTCAGATATTGTACTTGAGTAAAAGTAGAAGTACTCAGATCTTGTACTTGAGTGAAAAGTAGAAGTACTCAGATCTTGTACTTGAGTAAAAGTAGAAGTACTCAGATCTTGTACTTGAGTAAAGAGTACTCAGATCTTGTAGTAAAAGTAGAAGTACTCAGATCTTGTACTTGAGTAAAAGTAGAAGTACTCAGATCTTGTACTTGAGTAAAAGTAGAAGTACTCAGATCTGTACTTGAGTAAGAGTACTCAGATCTTGCAGTAAAAGTAGAAGTACTCAGATCTTGTAGTAAAAGTAGAAGTACTCAGATCTTGCAGTAAAAGTAGAAGTACTCAGATCTTGCAGTAAAAGTAGAAGTACTCAGATCTTGCAGTAAAAGTAGAAGTACTCAGATCTTGTACTTGAGTAAAAGTAGAAGTACTCAGATCTTGTACTTTAGTAAAAGTAGAAGTACTCAGATCTTGTACTTTAGTAAAAGTAGAAGTACTCAGATCTTGTACTTGAGTAAAAGTAGAAGTACTCAGATATTGTACTTGAGTAAAAAGTAGAAGTACTCAGATCTTGTACTTGAGTAAGAGTACTCAGATCTTGTAGTAAAAGTAGAAGTACTCAGATCTTGTACTTGAGTGAAAGTAGAAGTACTCAGATATTGTACTGAGTAAAAGTAGAAGTACTCAGATCTTGTACTTGAGTAAAAGTAGAAGTACTCAGATCCTGTACTTGAGTAAGAGTACTCAGATCTTGTAGTAAAAGTAGAAGTACTCAGATCTTGTACTTGAGTAAAGAGTACTCAGATCTTGTAGTAAAAGTAGAAGTACTCAGATCTTGTACTTGAGTGAAAGTAGAAGTACTCAGATATTGTACTTGAGTAAAAGTAGAAAGTACTCAGATCTTGTACTTGAGTGAGAGTACTCAGATCTTGTAGTAAAAGTAGAAGTACTCAGATATTGTACTTTAGTAAAAGTAGAAGTACTCAGATCTTGTACTTGAGTAAAAGTAGAAGTACTCAGATCTTGTACTTGAGTAAAAGTAGAAGTACTCAGATCTTGTACTTGAGTAAAAGTAGAAGTACTCTGATCTTGTACTTGAGTAAAAGTAGAAGTACTCAGATCCTGTACTTGAGTAAGAGTACTCAGATCTTGTAGTAAAAGTAGAAGTACTCAGATCTTGTAGTAAAAGTAGAAGTACTCAGATCTTGCAGTAAAAGTAGAAGTACTCAGATCTTGTAGTAAAAGTAGAAGTACTCAGATCTTGTAGTAAAAGTAGAAGTACTCAGATCTTGCAGTAAAAGTAGAAGTACTCAGATCGTGTACTTGAGTAAAAGTAGAAGTACTCAGATATTGTACTTGAGTAAGAGTACTCAGATCCTGTACTTGAGTAAAAGTAGAAGTACTCAGATCTTGTTATTCAGTAAAAGTAGAAGTACTCAGATCTTGTTATTCAGTAAAAGGAGAAGTACTCAGATCTTGTACTTGAGTAAAAGTAGAAGTACTCAGATCTTGTTATTCAGTAAAAGTAGAAGTACTCAGATCTTGTTATTCAGTAAAAGTAGAAGTACTCAGATCTTGTTATTCAGTGAAAGTAGAAGTACTCAGATCTTGTACTTGAGTAAAAGTAGAAGTACCAGAGTGTAAGAATACTCTGTTACAGTAGAAGTCCTGCATTCAAAATGTTCCTCAAGTGAAAGTAGAAAGTATTCTCATCTAAATATAGTAAAGACAGTGAAAGTAGTCGTTGTGCAGATTGGTCCATTTCAGAATAATATATATGATATGTTTTATAATGATTGATCATGAAAGTGTTCTCAAAGCTGGTGGAGGTGCAGCTAGTCTGAAGTACTTTGTAGACTGCAGGGTAGCTGGTGGAGGTGCAGCTAGTCTGAAGTACTTTGTAGACTGCAGGGTAGCTGGTGGAGGTGCAGCTAGTCTGAAGTACTTTGTAGACTGCAGGGTAGCTGGTGGAGGTGCAGCTAGTCTGAAGTACTTTGTAGACTGCAGGGTAGCTGGTGGAGGTGCAGCTAGTCTGAAGTACTTTGTAGACTGCAGGGTAGCTGGTGAAGGAGCAGCTAGTCTGAAGTACTTTGTAGACTGCAGGGTAGCTGGTGGAGGTGCAGCTAGTCTGAAGTACTTTGTAGACTGCAGGGTAGCTGGTGGAGGTGCAGCTAGTCTGAAGTACTTTGTAGACTGCAGGGTAGCTGGTGGAGGTGCAGCTAGTCTGAAGTACTTTGTAGACTGCAGGGTAGCTGGTGGAGGAGCAGCTAGTCTGAAGTACTTTGTAGACTGCAGGGTAGCTGGTGGAGGTGCAGCTAGTCTGAAGTACTTTGTAGACTGCAGGGTAGCTGGTGAAGGTGCAGCTAGTCTGAAGTACTTTGTAGACTGCAGGGTAGCTGGTGGATTCACTCCAGGTGGAACTAAAGTCTGATTCAACACTTGATTATATTTCACATCATTCATCCACATCTGTAGAGTAACTGAAGGTATTAATACATGTAGTGGAGTAGAAGTACACCATGTACCTCTGAACTGTAGAGGAGAAGAAGTACAGAGTAGCAAAAAAAGTCCGTCAAAATGGTAGTGCAGTACTTCAGTAAATGTACTTAAACCACTTTGAACATGTGTTATTTTATGTAAATGTGAATGCATGGTTTTATAACAGGTTGCTGCTTCCCTGTGCCTCGCGAGAGGTGCTGCATCACTTCCTCCATCACCTCTTCACGTGCTCTGTACCGGATGTCACAGATGTGTGTGAGAAGCACCAAAATATGGCGCTATCATTTTCAGCCAATGAGCTGCCCGCTTCTAACAGGTTGCAGCCGACGTCACTGCCGTGGCGGGACCGCGCATCCAGACCAGAGAGCTGTTGTGAGAGCGACGAAGCATCGGGGTCGCGCTTATCTGTTTAGCAAATGTGGTAACAGGCCGATCACCAGAATGTGGGACCCGGGACCCCGAGGAGGGACTGACCCTGAGCCACCGCGGAGGTCCATTCCGGGATACAGAAACACCGTGTAGTCCGGGTAACAACAAGCAGCTCCCCGCAGAGGAGGCGCTGTTTGCTGGATTCAATCACAGCCTCTGAGTCGCGGCTTAACTACAGGAGACGAGTTTATAATCTGGATCCAGCTCCACGGCACGAATGATGGATGAAATGTCGATTAGCAGCCGGTCCGGGCAGCCTAACCCTGGCAGAGCAGGGGGGGGTTCATCCGGAGTGAGATCCCGATTTTCCGCTCCTCCCAATGTCCACTTTCTCCCTGCAGACTGCGGGTTCAGCACCACTGGAGCTGGACAGCGACTGCATGGAGCCCCGCGCGGCGGGACCGCACGAGCCCGGCTTCCAGGCTCGCTCTCTGGGGCACGCGGGCTCCGGAGGCCTCGGTATGGCCCTCGAGGAGGAACTGGCCATGCTGACAGGAGACCGGGACGACCAGGAGGAGTTACCCGACCAGGAGACGCCTTCGCCGGGGCAACACGCAGACCTGCTGCCGCTGCTCCGTCAGAAGGAGAAAGACTTGGTTTTAGCTGCTAAACTCGGCAAAGCACTGCTGGAGAGGAACCAAGACTTGACCAAGCAATACGAGAACATGCACAAAGATCTCAACGAGAAATTGGAGGTAAACTAAGTTACGAATGTTTGAATGTCCTCAAAATGCCATAATCCTTGAGTCACGTTCGAGCTGTAAACAAACTCCAGAGCTTCTCCACACCTCGCGCGAGGCTGCTTTTCTGATTGCATTAAAGGTGCTGTAAGACGGGAAGTAGCTGCTAGCGTGTCTGTCATTACAGCTAGCTAAAAGTAGCTGCAGCCAGAGGTGGAGGAAGTATTCAGATCCTTTCCTTAGTAGGCGTTATAGCACACTGTAAAGATCATCTGTAACAAGTCAGAGTCCTGCGTGGAAAATATTAACTTGAGTAAAAGTATAATCAGCAAAATGTACTTTAAGTGTGAAATGTAAAAGTACCCAATGCAAGAAAAACTATATAGAAACTCCCTACACAATCTATAAGTAAACATATCTTTAGAAAAATGAAATATTTAATAGATACATTTAAAAAAACACCCTAAAATAAAAAATATTAGAAAATTGTCAAAAACTATTAAAATATGTAAAAAATGCATTAAATGTTTTAAAAACATCCTAAAATATATTAAAAAATTATGATTTGTAGGTAAATCAACGAAACTCCTCTTTTAGAAATGGTCGAGTTTACTTCATCGCAGTGAAAGTATTGAGCTAGTGCAGTGCGGCGTAATAAATGCACTCGGTACCGTGTGCAGAGAAACCTAACACGCATGATAAGAACACGCACAACGACACTGTGATGATATCTCGATAGCACTTTTCAACACTTTTAAAAACAGTGAATAGAGAAGAGGCGTCAAAGCCACGCAGAGAAGTCACGGCGCAGCGCGAGATGGGAGCAGTGCAACGGCTACGAGAAAAGTCTCCAGCCCGGATCTGAAAGCGGTCGGCGTCGCCGGCAGGTTTCTGGTTCCAGATGTTTGGAGCGCCTCCAGGTTTAGCTCTGACTCCGGGGACAGGAGGCCGAGCGGAGAGTGTTTCAGTCCATGTATTGAACACGTCGGAAACAAAACATACAAAAGATAATAATTCTGAAATCGTCTCGTCATGTTCAGTAGGGCAGGAGAAGCTTAAACCAATCTGTTCTGCCCTCTGGTATTCATGTTCCTCATCAATACGATATTAGGTCATCGTCATCAGCGACGTGCTGACGTGCAATACAATTAATAGCAAACGGGATGGTTCGGGTCCTGTCCGTAACCTCAATAAGCCTTTCAGTTTAGCCGGACGTCCGTCCCAGTCGCTCCGCGGACTAACACCTGTATTTAGCGGGTGATGGGAAACATATTTTGGCCCCGAGCCAATCAGTGCTTCATGAACCAGCAGCGTACTTTGAAGCCTCTGACGGACAGGAAGCCAGGGTAAAGCCTTCACAACCGCAGCTTTCCAGAAGATGCTTCGGTGAGACGTCCAGTCTACGGAGGATACAAGCGTGGACAAGTGTTCCAAAGAAACAGAATATCTGCCTTTGCTTTGAACCAGAGTAGAAGTATCTGGACCGTGCAGCGAGTACGGCACTGAGTCACGTGCCGCCCCGTGTGTGCGGTACAGTTCAGGTGAGCGTTTGTTGTTGTTGTTGTTTTTAGAAGTCCTTCACACGCAGCAACACGCGGCGTGAGAACAACGCAACGACTGATCCTGAGTCTGCGGTCCAGATGCTCGTCCTGCTGCAGGATCACAGCCTGCCTCTTACTGTCAGAGCTAATATCAAACTGCTCGTGTCGGTGCATTCGGACGAGACGCACAAACACGGATCGATAATCAATACATGGATATTTTATATTAAGTTTAACGTGATTACATTATATTATAATGTTGGAGACGCTTTATTTAGTGTTTGTTAATAATCACCCATTTTAAAATCATCTATAAATTATTTACGGGACGAGAAGTCTTCGCTTTCTAGTGTTTGTTACCGATCGACTTTAAGATCATGTTTACACAATCAAGTCTCTACTTTAAAGAGTCCTCTCCGGCTGATGTTCAGGTGTATATCAGTATGTAGTGTCTCTACTTTAAAGAGTCCTCTCCTGCTGATGTTCAGTGTATATCAGTATGTAGTGTCTCTACTTTAAAGAGTCCTCTCCTGCTGATGTTCAGGTGTATATCAGTATGTAGTGTCTCTACTTTAAAGAGTCCTCTCCTGCTGATGTTCAGGTGTATATCAGTATGTAGTGTCTCTACTTTAAAGAGTCCTCTCCTGCTGATGTTCAGTGTATATCAGTATGTAGTGTCTCTACTTTAAAGAGTCCTCTCCTGCTGATGTTCAGGTGTATATCAGTATGTAGTGTCTCTACTTTAAAGAGTCCTCTCCTGCTGATGTTCAGGTGTATATCAGTATGTAGTGTCTCTACTTTAAAGAGTCCTCTCCTGCTGATGTTCAGGTGTATATCAGTATGTAGTGTCTCTACTTTAAAGAGTCCTCTCCTGCTGATGTTCAGGTGTATATCAGTATGTAGTGTCTCTACTTTAAAGAGTCCTCTCCTGCTGATGTTCAGGTGTATATCAGTATGTAGTGTCTCTACTTTAAAGAGTCCTCTCCTGCTGATGTTCAGGTGTATATCAGTATGTAGTGTCTCTACTTTAAAGAGTCCTCTCCTGCTGATGTTCAGGTGTATATCAGTATGTAGTGTCTCTACTTTAAAGAGTCCTCTCCTGTTGATGTTCAGGTGTATATCAGTATGTAGTGTCTCTACTTTAAAGAGTCCTCTCAGGTCCTAACTAACTACAGGAAAGGGAAAACCCAAAAAGCAAGATATGGCATCATGTACCTGCTTCTGATTGGTTTGAACGTATAGCTGAACTTCAGAGACGATATACCTCTAGTGAGCGGCCCGGCCCTTCGTATGTTCGTCTCGATGTGGCCCTCCGTGAAGAAAGCATGGTCACCCCTAATCATACATCTTTTCTCCCGTTGTCTTCATGCAGCACTTGGAGCAGGAGAAGCACGAGCTGCGCCGGCGTCTGGAGCGTCGGGAGGGCGAGTGGGAGGGCGGCGTGGCCGAGCTGGAGGCCGACGTGCAGCAGCTGCAGGGAGAACTGGATCAGAACCAGCTGCAGCTGAGGGAGGCCGAGAGGGACAAGAGCACGGCCATCAGAGAGCTGTCCAATCAGAACCACCGGCTGCTGGAGCAACTCAGCAGGGTGAGTGTGTGTGTGTGTGTGTGTGTGTGTGTGTGAGAGAGAGTGAGTGGACTAACATTACTATACTTGTGGGGACCTGAATCTGTTTACATAGTCACGTGTGGGGACTCGCCTCCCTTATGGGGACAAATTGGAGGTCCCCATAAGGGGAATCATTAATGTTAGGGTGAAGACTTGGTTAGGTTAAGAGGGTGTGTGAGTGAGTGAGTGAGTGAGAGAGTGAGTGAGTGAGTGAGTGAGAGAGTGAGTGAGTGAGTGAGTGAGTGAGTGAGAGAGTGAGTGAGTGAGTGAGTAGGAGAGATCAACGTTTTAGCACTTCCTGTTCCCTTGTTTATATATATCTTTTAAATGAATTGAAATCATGCAGACAACATGTAGTCCTTTAAGACACGTTCACTATGTACGTCTTGTTCTTGCATTTATAATTTACAATGAACAAAAGTGGGGTTGATTTTAAGCACTTTCTGCATCGGGTGCTTTTAAATGTAATACTTAAACTGTATTTTACACTTTGATTTAAATAAGCCAACATCTATGTCTTGGTGGCTCTCAGCCGGTCCGGCCTCGGGACCCACTTCGTCAGTAAATCGCAACCCGACATTTTGAACCACTCAAATCTATTCAACAAGAAATCGTGCTGCAATGTATACGCTTTTCAGCAGACATTAATTAAAGTGAAGCACGGTGCATAAATAAGGTTTAATGAGAGCTGAACTGTACAACATAAAAAGGCCCACGTGCTGGAAGCCCAACCCCAGCAGGGGGTCTGGGGGGATTCTCCCGAGGAGATTCTTAGCCATACGAACAGATAAACTACGCATTCTGATACGAAAATAAATACATATATTACTACCCGACATATTAATAATATTTACTGCCATTCATGTCACTTTGCTCTGACAGCTGAACTTGTCTGTGTGCATTGTGGGTAAAGGCAGATAGCCCCCAGGTCATATTTCATTATGTGTTCATATGGATGTTTAAAGAATAGTTCTCCCGCTAAGTTATTCCTCTCGACGCGCGACGCCGCGCGCGCGCCGCCGCGCCGCTCCGCGCGCCCGCTGCGCGCGAGCGGGCGCCGCGCGCACGCGCGCCGACGGCGGCCGCGCGGCGTCGCACGCGCGATCCGCGGCGCGCGACGCGCCGCGCGCCGCGCGCGCGGCGCGTGCGCGCGCCTCGCACGCGCGCGCGCGGGCGCCCCGACGTCACACGCAGCCGCCGCGCGCGCCGCGCGCGCGTCGGGCGCGCGACGCGAGGCGGCGCGCGTTTGCGCCGACGCGCGCGGCGCGCGCATCGGCGCGTCGCGCGCGCGTCCGGCGCGCGCGCGCGCGCGCGCGCGGCGCCGCGCGCGCGCGCGCGCGGCGCCGCGCGCGCGCGCGCGCGCGCGCGGCGCGCGCGCGCCGCGCGCGCGCGGCGCGCGCGGCGCCGCGCGCGCGCGCGCGCGCGCGCGCGCGCGCCGCGCCGCGCGCGCGCGCGCGCGCGCGGCGCGCGCGCGCGCGGCGGCGCGCGCGCGCGCGCGCCGGCGCGCGGCGCGCGCGCGCGCCGTCGCGCGCGGCGCGCGCGCGCGCGCGCGCGCGCGGCGGCGCGCGCGCGCCGCGCGCGCGCGCGCGCGCGCGCACGCGCGCCGCGCGTCGCCGCGCGCGCCGCGGCGCGCGCGCGCGCGCGCGCGCGCGCGCGGCGCCGCGCTCGCGCGCGCGACCCGCGCGCGCGGCGCCGCCGGGCGCGCGCGCGCGCGCGCCGCGCGCGCGCGGCGCGCGCCGCGTGCGCGCGCGCGCGGCGCGCGCGCGCGCGCGCGCGCGCGCGCGCGCGGCGCGCGCGCGCGCGCGGCGCGCGCGCGCGCGCGGCGCGCGCGGCGCGCGCCGCGCGCGCGCGGCGCGGCGCGCGCGGCGCGCGCGCGCGCGCGCGCCGCGCGCGCGCGCGCGCGCGGCGCGCGCGCGTCGCGCGCCGCGCGCGCGCGCGCGCGCGCGCGCGGCGCGCGCGCGCGGCGCGCGCGCGCGCGCCGCGCGCGCGCGGCGCGCGCGCGCGGCGCGCGCGCGCGCGCGCGCGCGCGCGCGCCGCGCGCGCGCGGCGCGCGCGCGCGCGCGCGGCGCGCGCGGCGCGCGCGCGCGCGCGCGCGCGCGGCGCGCGCGCGCGCGCGCGGCGCGCGCGCGCGCGGCGCGCCGCGCGCGCGCGCGCGCGCGCGCGCGCGCGCGCGCGCGCGGCGCGCGCGCGCGGCGCGCGCGCGCGCGCGCGCGCGCGCGCGGCGCGCGCGCGCGCGCGCGCGCGCGCGGCGCGCGCGCGCGCGGCGCGCGCGCGCGCGGCGCGCGCGCGCGCGCGCGCGCGCGCGCGGCGCGCGCGCGCGCGCGCGCGCGCCGCGCGCGGCGCGCGCGCGCGCGCGCGCGCGCGCGCGCGCCGCGCGGCGCGCGCGCGCGGCGCGCGCGCGCGCGGCGCGCGCGCGCGCCGCGCGCGCGCGCGCCGCGCGCGCGCGCGCGCGGCGCGCGCGCGCGCGCGCGCGCGGCGCGCGCGCGCGCGCGCGCCGCGCGCGCGCGCGCGCGCGCGCGCGCGCGCGCGGCGCGCGCGCGCGCGCGCGCGCGCGCGCGGCGCGCGCGCGCGCGCGCCGCGCGCGGCGCCGCGCGCGCGCGCGCGCGCGGCGCGCGCGCGCGCGCGCGCGCGGCGCGCGCGCGCGCGCGCGCGCGGCGCGCGCGCGCGCGCGCGGCGCGCGCGCCGCGCGCGCGCGCGCGCGCGCGCGCGCGCGCGCGCGCGCGCGCGCGCGCGCGCGCGCGCGCGCGCGGCGCGCGCGCGCGCGCGCGCGCGCGCGGCGCGCGCGCGCGCGCGCGCGCGCGCGCGCGGCGCGCGCGCGCGCGCGGCGCGCGCGCGCGCGCGCGCGCGCGCGCGCCGCGCGCGCGGCGCGCGCGCGCGCGCGCGCGCGCGCGCGCGCGCGCGCGCGCGCGGCGCGCGCGCGGCGCGCGCGCGCGCGCGGCGCGCGCGCGCGCGGCGCGCGCGCCGCGCGCGGCGCGCGGCGCGCGGCGCGCGCGCGCGCGCGCGCGCGCGCGCGCGCGGCGCGCGCGCGCGCGCGCGCGCGCGCGGCGCGCGCGCGCGCGCGCGCGGCGCGCGCGCGCGGCGCGCGCGCGCGCGCGGCGCGCGCGCGCGCGCGCGCGCGCGCGCGCGCGCGCGGCGCGCGCGCGCGCGGCGCGCGCGCGCGCGCGCGCGCGGCGCGCGCGCGCGCGCGCGCGCGCGCGCGCGCGCGCGCGCGCGCGCGGCGCGCGCGCGCGCGCGCGCGCGCGCGCGCGCGCGCCGCGCGCGCGCGCGCGCGCGGCGCGCGCGCGCGCGCGCGCGCGCGGCGCGCGCGGCGCGCGGCGCGCGCGCGCGCGCGCGCGCGGCGCGCGCGCCGCGCGCGCGCGCGCGCGCGCGCGCGCGCGCGCGCGGCGCGCGCGCGCGCGCGCGGCGCGCGGCGCGCGCGCGCGCGCGCGCCGCGCGCGCGCGCGCGCGGCGCGCGCGCGCGGCGCGCGCGCGCGCGCGCGCGCGCGCGCGCGCGGCGCGCGCGCGCGCGGCGCGCGCGCGCGCGCGCGCGCGCGCGCGCGCGCGCGGCGCGCGCGCGCGCGCGCGCGCGGCGCGCGCGCGCGGCGCGCGCGCGCGCGCGCGCGCGCGCGGCGCGCGCGCGGCGCGCGCGCGCGCGGCGCGCGCGCGCGCGCGCGGCGCGCGCGCGCGCGCGCCGCGCGCGCGCGCGCGCGCGCGCGCGCGCGCGCGCGCGCGCGCGCGCGGCGCGCGCGCGCGCGCGCGCGCGGCGCGCGCGCGCGCGCGCGCGCGCGCGCGGCGCGCGCGCGCGCGCGCGCGCGCGCCGCGCGCGCGGCGCGCGCGCGCGCGCGGCGCGCGCGCGCGGCGCGCGCGCGCGCCGCGCGCGCGCGCGCGCGCGCGCGCGCGGCGCGCGCGCGCGCGCGCGCGCGCGCGCGCGCGCGCGCGCGCGGCGCGCGCGCGCGCGCGGCGCGCGCGCGCGCGCCGCGCGCGCGCGCGCGCGCGCGGCGCGCGCGCGCGCGCGCGCGCGCGCGCGCCGCGCGCGCGCGCGCGCGGCGCGCGCGCGCGCGCGCGCGCGCGGCGCGCGCGCGCGCGCGCCGCGCGCGCGCGCGGCGCGCGCGCGCGCGCGCGCGGCGCGCGCGCGCCGCGCGCGCGCGCGGCGCGCGGCGCGCGCGCGCGCGGCGCGCGCGCGCGCGCGCGCGCGCGCGCGCGCGCGCGCGCGCGCGCGCGCGCGCGCGCGCGGCGCGCGCGCGCGCGCGCGCGCGCGCGCGCGCGCGCGCGCGCGCGCGCGCGGCGCGCGCGCGGCGCGCGCGCGCGCGGCGCGCGCGCGCGCGCGCGCGCGCGCGGCGCGCGCGCGCGCGCGCGCGCGCGCGCGCGGCGCGCGCGCGCGCGCGCGCGCGCGGCGCGCGCGCGCGCGCGCGCGCGCGCGCGCGCGCCGCGCGCGCGCGCGGCGCGCGCGCGCGCGCGCGCGCGCGCGGCGCGCGCGCGGCGCGCGCGCGCGCGCGGCGCGCGCGCGCGCGCGCGGCGCGCGCGCGCGCGCGCGCGCGGCGCGCGCGCGCGCGCGCGCGGCGCGCGCGCGCGCCGCGCGCGCGCGCGCGCGCGCGCGGCGCGCGCGCGCGCGGCGCGCGCGCGCGCGCGCGCCGCGCGCGCGCGCGCGCGCGCGCGCGCGCGCGCGCGGCGCGCGCGCGCGCGCGCGCGCGCGCGCGCCGCGCGCGCGCGCGCGCGCGCGCGCGCGCGCGCGCGGCGCGCGCGCGCGCGCGCGGCGCGCGCGCGCGCGCGCGCGCGCGCGGCGCGCGCGCGCGCGCGGCGCGCGCGCGCGCGCGCGCGCGCGCGCGCGGCGCGCGCGCGCGCGCGCGCGCGCGCGGCGCGCGCGCGCGCGCGCGCGCGGCGCGCGCGCGCGCGCGCGCGCGCGCGGCGCGCGCGCGCGGCGCGCGCGCGCGCGCGCGCGCGCGCGCGCGCGGCGCGCGCGCGCGCGGCGCGCGCGCGCGCGCGCGCGCGCGCGCGCGCGGCGCGCGCGCGCGCGCGCGCGCGCGCGCGCGCGCGCGCCGCGCGCGCGCGCGCGCGCGCGCGCGCGCCGCGCGCGCCGCGCGCGCGCGCGCGCGGCGCGCGCGCGCGCGCGCGCGCGCGCGCCGCGCGCGCGCGCGCGCGCGCGCGCGGCGCGCGCGCGCGCGCGCGCGCGCGCGCGCGCGCGGCGCGCGCGCGCGCGCGCGCGGCGCGCGCGCGCGCGCGCGCGGCGCGCGCGCGCGCGCGCGCGCGCGGCGCGCGCGCGCGCGCGCGCGCGGCGCGCGCGCGCGCGGCGCGCGCGCGCGCGCGCGCGCGCGCGCGCGCGCGCGGCGCGCGCGCGCGCGCGCGCGCGCGCGCCGCGCGCGCGGCGCGCGCGGCGCGCGCGCGCGCGCGCGCGCGCGCGCGGCGCGCGCGCGCGCGCGCGCCGCGCGCGCGCGCGCGCGCGCGGCGCGCGCGCGCGGCGCGCGCGCGCGCGCCGCGCGCGCGCGCGCGCGCGCGCGCGCGGCGCGCGCGCGCGCGCGCGCGCGCGGCGCGCGCGCGCGCGCGCGCGCCGCGCGCGCGCGCGCGCGCGGCGCGCGCGCGCGCGCGCGCGCGGCGCGCGCGCGCGCGCGCGCGCGCGCGCGCGCGCGGCGCGCGCGCGCGCGCGCGCGCGCGCGCGGCGCGCGCGCGCGCGGCGCGCGCGCGCGCGCGCGCGCGCGCGCGCGCGCGCGCGCGCGCGCGCGCGCGCGCGCGCGCGGCGCGCGCGCGCGCGCGCCGCGCGCGCGCGCGCGCGCGCGCGCGCGCGCGGCGCGCGCGCGCGCCGCGCGCGCGCGCGCGCGCGCGCGCGCGCGCGGCGCGCGCGCGCGCGCGCGCGCGCGCGCGCGCGGCGCGCGCGCGCGCGCGCGCGCGCGCGCGCGCGGCGCGCGCGCGCGCGCGCGCGCGCGGCGCGCGCGCGCGCGCGCGCGCGCGCGCGCGCGCGCGCGCGCGCGGCGCGCGCGCGCGCGCGCGCGCGCGGCGCGCGCGCGCGGCGCGCGCGCGCGCCGCGCGCGCGCGCGCGCGCGCGCGCGCGGCGCGCGCGCGCGCGCGGCGCGCGCGCGCGCGCGCGCGCGCGCCGCGCGCGCGCGCGCGCGCGCGCGCGCGGCGCGCGCGCGCGCGCGCGGCGCGCGCGCGCGCGCGCGCGCGCGCGCGCGCGGCGCGCGCGCGCGCGCGCGCGCGCGCGCGCGCGCGGCGCGCGCGCGCGCGCGCGCGCGCGCGGCGCGCGCGCGGCGCGCGCGCGCGCGCGGCGCGCGCGGCGCGCGCGCGCGCGCGCGCGCGCGGCGCGCGCGCGCGCGCGCGCGCGCGCCGCGCGCGCGCGCGCGCGCGCGCGCGCGCGCGCGCGCGGCGCGCGCGCGCGCGCGCGCGCGCGGCGCGCGCGCGCGCGCGCGCGCGCGCGCGCGCGGCGCGCGCGCGCGCGCGGCGCGCGCGCGCGCGCGCGGCGCGCGCGCGCGCGCGCGCGCGCGGCGCGCGCGCGCGCGCGCGCGCCGCGCGCGCGCGCGCGCGGCGCGCGGCGCGCGGCGCGCGCGCGCGCGCGCGCGCGCGCGCGCGCGCGGCGCGCGCGCGCGCGCGCGCGCGGCGCGCGCGCGCGCGCGCGCGCGCCGCGCGCGCGCGCGCGCGCGCGCGGCGCGCGCGCGCGCGCGGCGCGCGCGCGCGCGCGCGGCGCGCGCGCGCGCGCGCGGCGCGCGCGCGCGCGCGCGCGCGCGCGGCGCGCGCGCGCGCGCGCGGCGCGCGCGCGCGCGCGGCGCGCGCGCGCGCGCGCGGCGCGCGCGCGCGCGCGCGCGCGCGCGGCGCGCGCGCGCGCGCGCGCGCGGCGCGCGCGCGCGCGCGCGCGGCGCGCGCGCGCGCGCCGCGCGCGCGCGCGCGCGCGCGCGCGCGGCGCGCGCGCGCGCGCGGCGCGCGCGCGCGCGCGCGCGCGCCGCGCGCGCGCGCGCGCGGCGCGCGCGCGCGCGCGCGCGCGCGCGCGCGCGCGCGGCGCGCGCGCGCGCGCGCGCGGCGCGCGCGCGCGCGCGCGCGCGGCGCGCGCGCGCGCGGCGCGCGCGCGCGCGCGGCGCGCGCGCGCGCGCGCGCGCGCGCGCGCGCGCGCGCGCGGCGCGCGCGCGCGCGCGCGCGCGCGCGCGCGCGCGCGCGCGGCGCGCGCGCGCGCGCGCGCGCGCGCGCGCGCGCGGCGCGCGCGCGCGCGCGCGCGGCGCGCGCGCGCGCGCGCGCGCGCGCGCGCGCGCGCGCGCGCGCGGCGCGCGCGCGCGCGCGCGCGCGCGCGCGCGCGCGCGCGGCGCGCGCGCGCGCGCGCGCGGCGCGCGCGCGCGCGCGCGCGCGCGCGCGCGCGCGCGCGGCGCGCGCGCGCGCGCGCGCGCGCGCGCGGCGCGCGCGCGCGCGCGCGCGCGCGCGCGGCGCGCGCGCGCGCGGCGCGCGCGCGCGCGCGCGCGCGGCGCGCGCGCGCGCGCGCGCGCGCGCGCGCGCGCGGCGCGCGCGCGCGCGCGCGCGCGCGCGCGCGCGCGGCGCGCGCGCGCGCCGCGGCGCGCGCGCGCGCGCGCGCGCGCGCGCGCGCGCGGCGCGCGCGCGCGCGGCGCGCGCGCGCGCGCGCGCGCGCGCGCGCGCGCGCGCCGCGCGCGCGCGCGCGCGCGCGCGCGCGCGCGCGCGCGCGCGCGCGGCGCGCGCGCGCGCGCGCGCGCGCGCGGCGCGCGCGCGGCGCGCGCGCGCGCGCGCGCGCGCGCGCGCGCGCGGCGCGCGCGCGCGCGCGCGCGCGCGCGGCGCGCGCGCGCGCGCGCGCGCGGCGCGCGCGGCGCGCGCGCGCGCGCGCGGCGCGCGCGCGCGCGCGCGCGCGCGCGCGCGCGGCGCGCGCGCGCGCGCGCGCGGCGCGCGGCGCGCGCGCGCGCGCGCGCGCGCGCGCGCGGCGCGCGCGCGCGCGCGCGCGCGGCGCGCGCGCGCGCGCGCGCGGCGCGCGCGCGCGCGCGCGCGCGCGCGCGCGCGCGCGCGCGCGCGCGCGCGCGCGCGCGCGCGGCGCGCGCGCGCGCGCGCGGCGCGCGCGGCGCGCGCGCGCGCGCGCGCCGCGCGCGCGCGCGCGCGCGCGGCGCGCGCGCGCGCGCGCGCGCGCGCGCGCGCGCGGCGCGCGCGCGCGCGCGCGCGGCGCGCGCGCGCGCGCGCGGCGCGCGCGCGCGCGGCGCGCGCGCGCGCGGCGCGCGCGCGCGCGCGCGGCGCGCGCGCGCGCGCGCGCGCGCGCGCGCGCGCGCGGCGCGCGCGCGCGCGCGCGCGCGGCGCGCGCGCGCGCGCGGCGCGCGCGCGCGCGCGCGCGCGCGCGCGCGGCGCGCGCGCGCGCGCGCGCGCGCGCGCGGCGCGCGCGCGCGCGCGCGCGCGCGCGGCGCGCGCGCGCGCGCGCGCGGCGCGCGCGCGCGCGCGCGCGCGCGCGCGCGCGGCGCGCGCGCGCGCGCGCGCGGCGCGCGCGCGCGCGCGCGCGGCGCGCGCGCGCGCGCGCGCGCGCGGCGCGCGCGCGCGCGCGCGCGGCGCGCGCGCGCGCGCGCGCGCGCGCGCGCGCGCGCGCGCGCGCGCGGCGCGCGCGCGCGCGCGCGCGCGCGCGGCGCGCGCGCGCGCGCGCGCGCGCGCGCGCGCGCGCGCGGCGCGCGCGCGCGCGCGCGCGGCGCGCGCGCGCGCGCGCGCGCGCGCGCGCGCGGCGCGCGCGCGCGCGCGGCGCGCGCGCGCGCGCGCGCGCGCGCGCGCGCGCGGCGCGCGCGCGCGCGCGCGCGCGCGCGCGCGCGCGCGCGCGGCGCGCGCGCGCGCGCGCGCGCGCGCGCGCGGCGCGCGCGCGCGCGCGCGCGCGCGCGCGCGGCGCGCGCGCGCGCGCGCGCGCGCGGCGCGCGCGCGCGCGCGCGCGCGCGCGCGCGCGGCGCGCGCGCGCGCGCGCCGCGCGCGCGCGCGCGCGCGCGCGCGCGCGGCGCGCGCGCGCGCGCGGCGCGCGCGCGCGCGCGCGGCGCGCGCGCGCGCGCGGCGCGCGCGCGCGCGCGCGCGCGCGCGCGCGGCGCGCGCGCGCGGCGCGCGCGCGCGCGCGCGCGGCGCGCGCGCGCGCGCGCGCGCGCGCGCGCGGCGCGCGCGCGCGCGCGCGCGCGGCGCGCGCGCGCGCGCGCGCGGCGCGCGCGCGCGCGCGCGCGCGCGCGGCGCGCGCGCGCGCGCGGCGCGCGCGCGCGCGCGCGGCGCGCGCGCGGCGCGCGCGCGCGCGCGCGCGCGCGGCGCGCGCGCGCGCGCGCGGCGCGCGCGCGCGCGCGCGCGCGCGCGGCGCGCGCGCGCGGCGCGCGCGCGCGCGCGCGCGCGGCGCGCGCGCGCGCGCGCGCGCGGCGCGCGCGCGCGCGCGCGCGCGGCGCGCGCGCGCGCGCGCGCGCGCGCGCGCGCGCGCGCGCGCGCGGCGCGCGCGCGCGCGCGCGCGCGCGGCGCGCGCGCGCGCGCGCGGCGCGCGCGCGCGCGCGCGCGCGGCGCGCGCGCGCGCGCGCGCGCGCGCGCGGCGCGCGCGCGCGCGCGCGCGCGCGCGCGCGCGCGGCGCGCGCGCGGCGCGCGCGGCGCGCGCGGCGCGCGCGCGCGCGCGCGCGCGCGCGGCGCGCGCGCGCGCGGCGCGCGCGCGCGCGCGCGCGGCGCGCGCGCGCGCGCGCGCGCGCGCGCGGCGCGCGCGCGCGCGCGCGCGCGCGGCGCGCGCGCGCGCGCGCGCGCGCGCGCGCGCGCGCGGCGCGCGCGCGCGCGCGCGGCGCGCGCGCGCGCGCGCGGCGCGCGCGCGCGCGCGCGCGGCGCGCGCGCGCGCGCGCGCGCGCGGCGCGCGCGCGGCGCGCGCGCGCGCGCGCGGCGCGCGCGCGCGCGCGCGCGGCGCGCGCGCGCGCGCGCGGCGCGCGCGCGCGCGCGCGCGCGCGCGCGGCGCGCGCGCGCGCGCGCGCGCGGCGCGCGCGCGCGCGCGCGCGCGCGGCGCGCGCGCGCGCGCGCGCGCGCGGCGCGCGCGCGCGGCGCGCGCGCGCGCGCGCGCGCGCGCGCGGCGCGCGGCGCGCGCGCGCGCGCGCGCGCGCGCGGCGCGCGCGCGCGCGCGCGCGCGCGCGCGCGGCGCGCGCGCGCGCGCGCGCGCGCGCGCGCGCGCGCGCGGCGCGCGCGCGCGCGCGCGGCGCGCGCGCGCGCGCGCGCGGCGCGCGCGCGCGCGCGCGCGGCGCGCGCGCGCGCGCGCGCGCGCGCGCGCGCGCGCGCGCGGCGCGCGCGCGCGCGCGCGCGCGCGCGCGCGCCGCGCGCGCGCGGCGCGCGCGCGCGCGCGCGCGCGCGCGCGCGCGCGCGCGCGGCGCGCGCGCGCGCGCGGCGCGCGCGCGCGCGCGCGCGCGCGCGCGCGCGCGGCGCGCGCGCGCGCGCGGCGCGCGCGCGCGGCGCGCGCGCGCGCGCGCGGCGCGCGCGCGCGCGCGCGCGCGCGCGCGCGCGCGCGCGGCGCGCGCGCGCGCGCGCGCGCGCGCGCGCGGCGCGCGCGCGCGCGCGCGCGCGCGCGCGGCGCGCGCGCGCGCGCGCGCGCGGCGCGCGCGCGCGCGCGCGCGCGGCGCGCGCGCGCGCGCGCGCGCGCGCGGCGCGCGCGCGCGCGCGCGCGCGCGCGCGGCGCGCGCGCGCGCGGCGCGCGCGCGCGCGCGCGCGCGCGCGCGGCGCGCGCGCGCGCGCGCGCGCGCGCGGCGCGCGCGCGCGCGCGCGCGCGCGCGGCGCGCGCGCGCGCGCGCGGCGCGCGCGCGCGCGCGCGCGCGCGCGCGGCGCGCGCGCGCGCGCGCGCGGCGCGCGCGCGCGCGCGCGCGCGCGCGGCGCGCGCGCGCGCGCGCGCGGCGCGCGCGGCGCGCGCGCGCGCGCGCGCGCGCGCGCGCGCGGCGCGCGCGCGCGCGCGCGCGGCGCGGCGCGCGCGCGCGCGCGCGCGCGCGCGCGCGCGCGCGCGCGCGCGCGCGGCGCGCGCGCGCGCGGCGCGCGCGCGCGCGCGCGCGCGCGCGCGCGCGCGGCGCGCGCGCGCGCGCGCGCGCGCGGCGCGCGCGCGCGCGCGCGCGCGGCGCGCGCGCGCGCGCGCGGCGCGCGCGCGCGCGCGCGCGCGCGCGCGGCGCGCGCGCGCGCGCGGCGCGCGCGCGCGCGCGCGCGCGCGCGCGCGCGCGCGGCGCGCGCGCGCGCGCGCGCGCGGCGCGCGCGCGCGCGCGCGGCGCGCGCGCGCGCGCGCGCGCGGCGCGCGCGCGCGCGCGCGCGCGCGCGCGCGCGCGCGCGCGGCGCGCGCGCGCGCGCGCGCGCGCGCGCGCGCGCGCGCGGCGCGCGCGCGCGCGCGCGCGCGCGCGCGCGCGCGGCGCGCGCGCGCGCGCGCGCGCGCGGCGCGCGCGCGCGCGCGGCGCGCGCGCGCGCGCGGCGCGCGCGCGCGCGCGCGCGGCGCGCGCGCGCGCGCGCGCGCGCGCGCGCGGCGCGCGCGCGCGCGCGCGCGCGCGCGCGCGCGCGCGGCGCGCGCGCGCGCGCGCGCGCGCGCGCGCGCGCGGCGCGCGCGCGCGCGGCGCGCGCGCGCGCGCGCGCGCGCGCGCGGCGCGCGCGCGCGCGCGCGCGCGCGCGCGCGCGCGGCGCGCGCGCGCGCGCGCGCGCGGCGCGCGCGCGCGCGCGCGCGCGCGCGCGGCGCGCGCGCGCGCGCGCGCGCGCGCGCGGCGCGCGCGCGCGGCGCGCGCGCGCGCGCGCGCGCGCGCGCGGCGCGCGCGCGGCGCGCGCGCGCGCGCGGCGCGCGCGCGCGCGCGCGCGCGCGCGCGGCGCGCGCGCGGCGCGCGCGCGCGCGCGCGCGCGCGCGCGCGCGGCGCGCGCGCGCGCGCGCGCGGCGCGCGCGCGCGCGCGCGCGGCGCGCGCGCGCGCGCGCGCGCGCGCGCGCGGCGCGCGCGCGCGCGCGGCGCGCGCGCGCGCGCGCGCGCGGCGCGCGCGCGCGCGCGCGCGCGCGCGCGCGCGCGCGCGCGCGCGCGCGCGCGCGCGCGCGGCGCGCGCGCGCGCGCGCGCGCGCGCGCGCGCGCGCGGCGCGCGCGCGCGGCGCGCGCGCGGCGCGCGCGCGCGCGCGCGCGCGGCGCGCGCGGCGCGCGCGCGCGGCGCGCGCGCGCGCGCGCGCGCGCGCGGCGCGCGCGCGCGCGCGCGGCGCGCGCGGCGCGCGCGCGCGCGGCGCGCGCGCGCGCGCGCGGCGCGCGCGCGCGCGCGCGCGCGGCGCGCGCGCGCGCGCGCGGCGCGCGCGCGCGCGCGCGCGGCGCGCGCGCGCGCGCGCGGCGCGCGCGCGCGCGCGCGCGCGCGCGCGGCGCGCGCGCGGCGCGCGCGCGCGCGCGCGCGCGGCGCGCGCGCGCGCGCGCGCGCGCGCGCGCGCGGCGCGCGCGCGCGCGCGCGCGGCGCGCGCGCGCGCGCGCGGCGCGCGGCGCGCGCGCGCGCGCGCGCGCGCGCGCG